>PVJX010000301.1:23237-148538 GCA_004027295.1 Dolichotis patagonum
CCCCTTCTCTCTCCTCTCCCCTCCCTCCTCCCTCCTCCCTCCTCTACCTTCGCTGTCTCTTCCCTCCTTCCTCCTTTCTCTTCTCCTCCCTTCTTTCTCCTCTCTCCTCTCTCCTCTCTCTCCCTGTGAAGCCTCATTTCTTGTTTTGTTCCAAAATGTCACTAAGGAGAGCATTCATGACTCTGTACCCTCTTAAAGATGCACTAACTAGAGTGCTTTTCAGTACATATGCAGCAATAATTGTTGCAAATATAATATTGATTGAATGTTCATCTCACTAGGCCCTACGCTAAATAACCTTCCTGACATTTGCCATTTAATGCTGACAACCCTTGGAGAAAGCTACAACTTCTCCCAGTTTTCAGATAAAACTGAAATTCTGAGGGAGTTCAAAAAGAAAACTTCTAACCGGTGATGCGCAGTGTGTTGGGGGCAGAATGAAGATCTGAGCCATGCACATCAGACTCTACACACGTCCAAAGATAGGAAAATGGCTAAGGAAACTCTGGCACATCTTCAAAATAGAAAAATGGTACATGTGCACATTGGGGTGTGTGATGTTCATGTACCAGCTCCATACAAGGAATATAAATCTTGTGTACTGCAAGGATGTTCAAAGAAAAAAAAAGAAAAGGATCAAGAGATGGGGGAGGGGAAGGAAAAGAGATGAAAAATGGAATCAAGATGTATTATGTGCATGTACCAACCCCACACAGGGAATGTAGACATTATGCATTACACACATGTACTAATACACTAAAATAAAAAATTAAAACATCAATAAATAGAAAAATGAGTAAACATCAGATATTATAGTTTACATTCATATTCAATGCCATAAGAAAATGCTTGTAAGTTTAAAGAAGCCTGGGTAATATTACCTAAAAATATGCTAAAATTTTGTTTTTTAAAAAAAGTTATTTGAGTTAAAGATACAATGTCATTAACTCCCCCCAAAAAACTCCTCTGTGCTTTGACTGCACTGTTCCCTCATGGTTTCCCCTTTCTGCAGTAGTTCTGCAAAAACTCTTTTGTGAGTGTCATTACTTGCACTACCCTGGCTGCTGGAGGAATCTTGAATTGATTCCACATGTTTACCTTTCCTGGTCATTCTGACTTTGGAGAAGAGCCAGATGTCACAGCGCATGGGATGCAGTGAATAAAGTGGGTGAAAATTCATCATTGTGTGTTTTCAGCCCTGTCCTTCTGTCGGATGGGACTCGGCAGCCCCACGCACTGTATTTTTTATTGCACCTTGTAAAGACATTCATGAAACAGCACCTCCAGAGCTCCTTTGGAAAGTGGCGAGCATGGTGGGATAAATGTTTGAAGTGGGAGGAGTATCTTGAGGTGGACTCATGGCAGTGTGTCTTTTCTTGTAATAAATTTGTAAGTCAAACATTCACCAAATGTTTCAAACACTCTTGTACATGGCTGAACAAAGATAAATACACATGTAGTGTGTTTTTAAAATGCTATTGTCACAAAAAGAAGAGGATGTCAAAGTGTGATGGCAAACAGGTGTTTTAAATTATCAATTCTTTGCATTTTCAAGTTTTCAGAAATAATCATGTATAACTGATATAACCAGAAAATAGAATGTTATTTCAAAACGAGTAAGAAGGTTTGACAGGTCGAGATGTGCAGAAGGTGTCTGTATCAGAGTTCTTGAGAGAAAGAGAACAGGGCCCGTGCGTACATGAGCAGGCATAATGACAGTGTTCTTAGCCAATAAGAAACCACATAGAAACATGGTCCCATGAGATTACACCACCAAGTGGTGCTGAAGCCATCATAATCTGAGGAAGGACCCTGTATGACATTGACATAATGACAAAATCGTCTAACGGTGATTTCTCAGAGTGTATCCCTGCCACTGAACCTCCTGGTTATGAGAATAGACCTCCAAGTATTGATTCTTGTGACTGTGGGGGCCAGGGAGTTCCAAAGGTGAAGGGCTGAACGGGAGGCAGGAAAGCACTGGTGTGGAAACCGGAGTCAATGTTCCACCTTCCTTGGAACACACCAGCGTTTTTCCTCTTACAATCTTCAACTTCAATCTTCAGCCAATCTTCAACTGGCTGCATGCAGCCCACCCACAGCACGAAGGGTGATCAGTTCTACTCCAAGGTACTGACTTAAATGGTCATCTCGCCTAAAAACAAAAAATCTTCACAGCAATATCCGAATAGTGTTTGAATACCATGATCTACCTGAAAGACAGTATGACAGGGTTGTTCCTTCAGACAATAGTGTCTATGGAAACAGAGGAAATACAGGGGGATGGATATGGGCAGCCATCAAAAAGTAGCAAAAAACGTACTGGACATGGTGGCACGTACCTGTTATTCCACAAATCTGGGAAGCTGAGGCAGGAGTATCACAAGTTTAAGTCCAGCTTGGGAAACTTAGCAACTTAACAAGACCTGTCTTGAAATGATGATGATGATAATGATGATGATGATGATGATGAAAATGATGATGATGAATATGATGTTGATTTTGAAAGGATTCGTGTGAAGACCAAATGTTCAGTCCTCCATACTGGAAAATAAACTAGCAAGGACATTTTTACTATGTTGGATTTATGCTGAAGCTTTTGGATATTTATGAGCAGAGGAATCTGCATAACTGAAGTTGTCTATCCTTTTTAAATGTCAGGGACATTGTCTTTGATGGAGCTATTTTTCCCTTAGTGACTTTGAACCAGTGTGTATTTTTATTCTAAATGTGATTCTCCTCCCATTATGCCAGAAACACTGTCTGTCTATTCCGCACTTCACTCATGAGCCGCAGATATCACACTAACCCAAGTGACATTAAATCAGTTGGTTGACAAGCTCAAATACCACGTGGTTTCTCTTGTATGAGAAACACTATAGTGATAGAGGGAGACAGCAAAATAGAAGATAAATTAATAGGAAACAGGGAGAAGTTCAAACACTTCCCCAAATTACATATTCCATTATATGCTCCATTGTTCCAATGTTCCAATGGAACAATATTCCATTGTTTTAGAAATATTTCCATATCAATTCCCATCTGTTTAATATACACTACTTAGTTCATTGAGAAGAAAATTTGTGTTATCTGTTTCTTTTTATAAGAATCTTTTTAGTTTATGTCTTGAACTAACTACTTTGAAGATAATGATATACAGTTTAATAACTATTGTTATTCACTTATTATTTGGTTTAAGACTGGAGATATAGCTCAGTGATATGAGTGTCTGCCTGACAAGGATAAGGTCCTGAGTTCAATTCCCAGTACCAAAAAACAGTTTTATTTTTTCATACAATGAAAATAAACTTAAAAAATAAATCAACTGATTGAAGCAATTTCAATGCAAATAGAGTGACCTTAGGCACAGTATTAATAGGAAAGGATAGGTATACTCATTAACTGATAATGTTTTTATTGGTCAGACTCAGCCTGTATTACTGAAAGTTACTGCTGCTAGCAGAAATCAGAAGCTATAGTTTTTGAATGTTCATATGCACCAAGATAAGGGCTTTTCAGATATTTTGTAAACTAACCTAATACCCTGCAAAGGACCAGTTCTTTTCCCCTCTGCATCTGAGCCTCAGACTAGTGCAACTGGCCTGTGATCCAAGCTTGGAAAAACCCCATTTCCATTCCAGGTCTCCTTAATGCAGAGTCTACACCTCTTGATGAGGTCAGACAAATAAGGGAATTAACTTGTTCCAGCTCCCACCGTCAGCAGCTGGTGGAATCAGCAGTGGAATTCCACTCTCTGATCTCAAAGCTGAGGAGTTGAATGTTTTGTTTTGCTTTGCTTTGCTTTGCTTTGCTTTGCTTTGCTTTGCTTTGCTTTGCTTTGCTTTGCTTTGTTTTGCTTTGCTTTGTTTTGTTTTGTACTGGGAATTGAACTGAGAACCTTGCGCTTACCAGTCAGGCACCGTACTGCTGAGCTATAAACCCGGCTCCAAATTGAATATTCTTTGGTTCTAAGACCAGTCTGCTACTCTGCTAAATTTGGCACCCTCATCCCGCTGCTTGTTTAATGTGAAAAAGTCGAGTTATAGATCGGTGACTGCTGTAAGACTATACGTCTTGTCATTCCCTCAGCAAAATCACAGATTAAGGTTTTTTTTTTTTAAAAAGAAACATTTGTAGCATTCAAATTGAAAAAAAAAAACACTGTTTCTTTGCTTTTACTGTATAATCATAACATTCCTCCTTATCAGTTCAATTAGAAGAAATAATGTCTTCAATCTTTTGCCTGTTAGCTATTAAATTATTTGTACCCAGAGTTGCCAAATAATAACTAAGGGTATTTTTATTGAAAAGAAATCTTAAATGGACTCCACCATGAGAAACAGAGAGGGGCTGCTCTGCTGACCAGAGGAGGGGTGGTGAACGTCACCACCTTCCCCAACCAGCACATCCAGAGAGAGACAGCTCACAGCTCCTCTGGGACACTGAGGGCCACCTTGGGTTGGCGCCAGAGCTATGAAGCTAGACATCCATTGGGTTTTGTCCATTAATGCATTAAATACCTCTGAGCACTGACTCTGTACCTGTGTGAAGTGTTATACTGAGTTTATGGAGAAGATGCAGATGCTGACCATGGAAATGACTTGTTTGTGGGCTCTTTGGACACAGCAAACACCCCTGGGGCTCCTCGCTGGAAAAACTGAACCAGACTCTGTCACTCTGAATAGAATTACCTCCACTTTAGCTGTGAGAATGCTCAAAAGTTATCCTGTCGAGAACTGATCCCGAAATACGCTGTGTTCATGGCTCTTTGCAGCCGACAGGAAGCCTTTTCAAGAAGCATTCATGTCTACCTTATTCCTTACTTTTCCATAGTTTTACACTTACCTTCTATTGAAATAAAATCCCAGATATAGCAAAGTAAAAAATAAATAAATAAAGGGTGTGATTTTAAGCCTTCGGAATAGTATGGCTTTCATTTTGTAGAATGAAAACATCTTTTCATTAAGATGCCCCAGCGCATTCCCAGTATAGTGTTAATTACCTAATGACATTAACATAGTGTGCTGCATAATAGCTCCTCACAATTAGTTGGCAAAATACTTTAACATTCCTTATCTCCTGTGGGGCTCACAACAACTCTGGTAGCAAAGCAATTGGGTAGAGTTTTATTTCACAACCACTGGAACTCTGGGTCAGATTTGCCTGGGGTCACACACCAGTCTGTGTTATAAAGAGGGTGGGGTTTAAGTGCTACCAATTTAATCCTGCTTACCAGCTTTGTGACTGCAGGAAAATTCTTTTACTTTCCTGAGCTGTAGTCCCTTCATATGCAATAAGCAATCAATAGTCTTTGGTATATGCCAGGTGCTATTCTAAACTATGTATGTTTATTTACTTAATCTTAAAAATTCTGTTATTAATATTTTATCAGTGCAGAAAATGGAGCATTGAGAAATAAAATAACTTCTCTAAGGACATGACAGAGCAAAATGCAAATGCAATAGTCTGCCATTAGAGTACATGATTATTAACTCTTATTCCATAGTGACAATTACATAATAAGAGCGATTCAAATTTATACTAATGATTGTATCAGTCAGATAGTTCTGTTTATGCTAAAGTAACAAACATCCTCCAAAATCTCAGGGGCTTAGAATAGCAAGTATTTATTTTTTTAATCCAGATTTCATATCTGTTTTGGAACAATGAAGGGACAGGAAGTTGCCACTATATATCATTGTGATTTAAGGATCTTGGTCAAGAAAGATGCATCACCAAGTTCCTTGACTGATAGAGGAATGAAAAGAGTGTAGCAGGTCAGGCTTCTAGGGGGTCAGTCCATGAGGTGACACATCACTTCTGCTCATTTTCCATTGGTGGAAAATAGCATCACATATTTAGGAAGTGCAGTTCTAACAAATTGTTGGATACTGTCATTCCAGACATAGTTGGTAGACAGCACAAGTGATCTCTGTCAACAACATACCTAGAACCCACTAGGGAAGCCCATCCAAAGTTGATGTGCATATCTCAGTGCTGGGTCCTAGTTCTGTTCTTATCATTTTTTAAAATGCTCCCTACTCTTTACATTGTCAGTGGATAAAGGCTGCCATTTTTTAAATTTTAAAATTACAACAATGGCCCAGGAACTTTGTAACAGTCAAGAATCTCCTCATCTTTTAGCCGCAGCATTCCTTAACATTCACTTCTTGCCTTTCTAATATTTAACTTATTTCCCTATTCCCATATTTTCAGCTCACTTCAACTTTCTTTCCTGTTTAAATAACTTTGCATGGTTTTACATGTGTCAGAAAGAGAGGCACAAAGATCTGGTTTAGTGTACGGAGTCATTCATTCACTTGTTCTTTCCTCACTTGTTTTAAGGGAGTAGAGTCACATTTTTAAACCCTACTCTGTGATACATTAGGCAGTGTGAGATACAAATGTGACCCAAGAATATTGTCTTTGTCAAAAAACATGGATATATGGGCATGCCTGAAACCTCCATCCATTCACTGATTCAGTCAGCATTTAGTGAGCCTTGGTCCACCACCACAGCCAATGCAGTATTGTGAGTGGTATATAAGGGAGAACGGTGCAAAGTCCCTACCTTTAGTTAGTTTAAAGGAGATAGGATATAGCACCCTAATTATGGTTCACTCATGATGTAATGGAAAGACTGGGAAAGTAGTAATCAAGAATAAGAAATTGCAGCAGCTTCCTAGCAAAGGCTGCACTCAAGTTTCACCATAAGAGTTGAACAGGAGCTCTTCAGCTGAATGAAGCGCTGGACCTGTGGAACTGAGGCAGTGTCAGGGGCCCAGAGAGGGGAGAAGGGACACAGAGTTCAGACAGTGACTTACAGTTTGGATCGCTAGAGTTTAATGTGTGCATGAGAAGTGGGCAGAACAGCTAAGGCACGGGGTGGATCATGAAGGACCTGGTTACGCCAGAGTAGGAATTTTACATTTTGTCTTTTAGGCCAGTGGCAACTACATATTTTGCTCCTTCATCCTTATTCATAAAATTATATGGAGATATACAATGTATAATAATTTATAAATTATACTGATCATATTAACTATAGTCATATAGTATACTTAAAATGTATACCATAAAATATATTTGAAGTATGAATTTTAAAGACAATGAAGAAATAAATACTTTTAACTTAAATACAGCATAAAAATCTTTTTATTTTCACCTTTTTATTTTCACCTTTTTATTTTCACTTTTTATTTTCACCTTTTTATTTTATTCTCACTTCTTAGTGAGAACATTCCATCTGAGCATAATTTTTAAAGCCAATACAGATATTCCGTGTATAATGGGATTACATCTCAATAAGCCTATCATAAATTGAAAATATCATAAGTCTAAAGTGCATTTACGTACCTGACCTAAGATTTACAACACAGACACCCCAGAGAACTGCGTGATCATCTTCATGGTTTTGCGTCTGGCAGGAGATGCAGCTCTTTGCAAGAGATCACATATCACAGAAGACTTGCCCGGGAAAAATCAGAATTCAGAATCCAAACTGTGTTTACTAAATACTGAATGCATATCAGTTTTGTACCAAAGTCAAAAAACACTAAGTCAATCCATCTCCCTGAGCCAAGGTTTCACAGTATGTCTGAGGAGAAATTTATGAAAGCACATTAAATATGCATAAAGAGCTTGGGCTACTCAAAGGAGGAAGAAAACCTTTTTAGTTATCAAGGAATCAAAAAGCCTTCATTGAAGAGGTGGCACCTGACAGGCCAAGAGATGTATCCATGGAGTAAACTAGCCTGGTTCTGCCACTGGGCGACAAGGACCTTCACACGGGCCTTACGATGCGTCTCATGTCACCTATGTCCACAGATACGTGCGGTCCAGAACAAAACATGATGTTGACATGCGGATTGGAATCCACTCAGGCTCCGTGCTGTGCGGTGTGTTGGGGCTGAGAAAGTGGCAGTTTGACGTCTGGTCTTGGGATGTGGACATCGCAAACAAACTTGAATCTGGAGGAATCCCTGGGTAAGTCAAAACAAAGCTCCTCTGTTGTTTCACCTCTGTTATTTCTTCACTTTACAATAGTAAGCTTCCTGGATGCACAGAGCAGAAGCATAGACATAAGCAGTAATTATTTGAAAGGAGATCAGATATTAAAGCATCACATAATATTGGTCCTAAAGTATCTGAAAATAGTTCAGAGGCAACAAAGACAATGGGACAGCACTCAGGTAACCAGGTCCCTGCCCCACAAAGCACTGATTCTTAAGACTTGGCTGCAAATTGAAATCCCCAGAGGAGCGGTTTCAAAATACTGATGCCCAGACCTCATGCTTTTTCATCTAAAGCAATATCTGTGTAGAATCTATGTTAAATTCTTAAGTCAAATCTAATGGCCAGCCAAACTTAAAACCTAATGACCACCGTTATATGTATTACCCTGCTCTCAGTGTAGGAAATTCAGGAGCTTTTTAAACTCACTTGTACTCCGACTTTGGCTGTCAAGACTGGTTAGTATAGAACCTCCAGAGAAGCTACCAGCCTGGAAAGGTGAAATAAGCCTTATAAAGCAATATTAATATTAAGATTCCACTTACACAGCCTGGAACTGAGATCACAAGCTGTACAGGGATATAACCGTATCAACTGGCGTCCTTAGGAGAGATTTCTCACTGTCTGCTATTTGCCACCACTGTTTACCGCACGGGTCGGGGACTGTGTTAAGCCTGGCGTCAGTGAGTTTCCTAAATCTCTAAATTCCTTGGGATTTTCCTCACCTGCTAAATTTAAACCACACACAGCCAGCCCATCTATGCTGCAGAGCTGTCTCTTCAAAGCACAGCTGAATGAGAGTTTGCGAACCTCGAAACACACCTCTGAGGGTCTGCAGGATACTGCTTCAACATTCGGAGTCCGTAGTGAAGATTCTCACCCACACTAAGTAACAGGATACTTACTAGACTTCAATCACGAATCATGCATTTAAACCATGGTTTACTTAGTGGTTATTTCCTTAGTTCTGTCCCCAGTTTCTTCATTGCAGAATTGCACAGAAAACACAAAGTGCCTCTAGAAGTAAGTTTCAGGTGTCACAGTGCTCATAAAGACTTTAGGCGTCTACGCAGCACACAGCTGTGTTTAGGCCTGGGCTGTGTCCAGGGGCAGGAATGAGGGAATGCCAAACAGGTCTCCAGACGCCCCATGCTTTGTGCCCATACTTTGGGCTCGAGCTTTTCTGCTTCTTTACTGTCTGAGGCCTCAATTTCCAGAGCAACGGTTATCAAGCTTCAGCGTGCATTTCACAAAAGGGCTTGTGAAACCTCAGATTGCTGGGCCACTCCTCAGAGTATCTGATTAGGTATGTATGGAACAGGACTTCGCAACATGCCTTTTGGACAAGTTTCCCAGTAATGGTGATTCTTCTGGCCTTGGTACAGAAGAATTTGCTAAATTTTGTGGTGCTGAAGTCTCCTTTTACAAGTGATTTCTAATTTATTTTTTACTTTCTGTCCTGAGCAAAGAATTGGCCAAGATAAGCACAAATGGTAATAATGTTTTACATTTATTAAAGGTAGAAAAAAATAGGCTCTGCAGAATGAGTTTGGGAAAAGTAAAGTTAGGGGGAAAAATTCATTCTGTAGAGGAAGCCTGGGCCGTCATGAAGAGAAAGGAGTGGAACTTTCATAGCTGCTGTCCTTTATATACATATATATATATACTTTTCATGGTGGTGTCCAGTCTAGGGCCATCCTGGGGAAAATCTGCTTAACTTCTCACAAGAAGTCTGTGCGCAGGACGCTGGGGATGGCTCTGCACAACTGTCCTGGGATTTTGTAATTAACAGGTCATGCCTTCTTTCCCAGCTAAGTTACCCAGACGCTAGCCTCCTATACCAGGACCACACTTCAAAGACCACTACTGTTGGGCTCTGTTAAGTTAGATAATGCCTATAAAGTTCTTTATCCTGTGCTCAGTAGATATGAATTGTGACTGTGGGTTGCACGAGTTGCTATGTGATCTAGTGGAGGGTCTTAAAAAGATCCTAAAAGTAAAAATCCTTTTCTCAGTTCAGCCGGGATATCAGCCTCTGATAGAACTTTGGGCCAGATATGTACTCATTCCTAGGCCAGTTTCATCACCAGAAGAAGAAAAGAAGACAACGAAGAAAAAGAGAGAGAGAAAGCAAGAGAGAGAGAGAGAGAGGCCTACCACCTAGGGCTGTCGGAAAAATGCAAATTATATGAGCTAGTCTATGAAGCCAGCATATGGTAATACCTCTGATTGCAAAATAGCAGTAAAATAAGATAAGCAGTACACAGTTAGATTTTATTTATTATCCTATCATAACTATACCCTGGCATTTAAAATTATCACAAAGTCAGGCTTCCCTGACATTTTCTGATATATGACACTATTTGCTGAGAACTCATTCATTTCCTTAAAGGAAAATACAGCCACCAGACTTTCTTCTCTGTAAATGCCACACCCTAAAGCTCAGGTTAGTAGCAAGGATGGAAAGATACAGCTAAAACCCAGCTCCTATCCAAACACTTCAGTGTATATGGATTAGAACTTCAACAGAAGAATTAGTCAGAGGTGAAGGCAAAAGTGTCTTTTATTCCCAAAAACATGGTATTGACTTAGTATATGCAAATATTAGACCCCCAACAGTGGTAGCAGAATAATGAAACACAGACATCAAAATGCCAAACAAGATTGATATTTAAATTCTTTACTTTAAGAGAAAATCACTCATCAAACTTTACCAAATCCTTCTAAGAATTTCATATTTTCTAGTGAAAAACAAATCTCTAAAACCTAGTTCAGAACTTGGTGGGGAAAGTAAACAGTTGCTTCTACTTCAAGGAAGGTCAAATGATTTTTCATTCTTTCACATGAACACTATGTATTAGCAGAAGCATCATAAGAATATCCTGCATTTATTTCTCAAGACAATTGTAACATCTTTCACACATGTATTTTTAATATCTTACACTAAAATCACTATATATGTGGATAATGATTTGGAAGACATAGAAAACGTGTCTTAATTGGTCAGAAATGTATTCAGAGTTTTGGTTTCATTATATGTTCTTTACATCAAACCATCTTCTCTGTAAGCAAATGGGTTAGGAGGGTAAAGGGGGAGCAGAGATATACTAGAAGTGCAATGCATTTGGAAATATCACTCAAAAAATTTAAAGTAAAATTGCCTTCATCATTTCTTTGGAAATATTATTTCTATAGTCACAAAAGCCAAGCAAAGAACTAAGCATCTGTCTTATTTGTTCATCTATTTACAGGTATATTAAAACTGTCTTGCAGGAGTGACTTTAAACTGAGCCAGGCAGTAGGGAACTATCAGTAAACATGCAGTAATATGCTGGTTTGAAGAAATACCCATTGTATGAATAACTAAAAACAGCATGGAACGTCATAATGAAGGAATATTAGAAAATGAATTTGAAGTGACAGAGTGAGAGAACAGAGGCTCCAAAGGTCTCACTCTGAAATTGGACCATCTCTTGCGAGCCTTGAGGAGACATGGAATATATGATAGTCACTCGACCCACACTGGTATATTTTTTAGAGTACTCCTAGTACTATAAGTATTTGTGTTTACAGCCTTTACAGAGTACCATACACTATTTTGACTTTAACACAAATTCATCCTTATAATACTCACAATGACCTTGAGATAGGTGATGCTGTTTTCCCATTTTTATGGAAGAAAAAATTATTAAATAATTTGTCCAAGATCTCTCACCTCCCGAGGAATAGAATTAGGGTTTCAAGGGAGGCCAGCTAGCAACACAGTCCATGTTAAGTATATCCATGAGCATACTCTCCCTCTAACTGTGAAAACCACAAAATTCTTCCCCACAAGGAACTACCATATAAGTTTCCATTAAACAAGTCTGATCACACATTATATTGCTTAAAAATGAAGCTTGGTTTAGAAACTACATTGTCAAACACTTGTGGGTCATCCTAGCCATCTGCCAGCCTGTATATGTCCATAGCTTTGTTCTCTGCTCCTTGCAATATGCATGTTTTTGGGGAAATTGTATCTAACCATAGTTTTCCAAAGGACATTCAATGCAACCCTATGAGCCTATTAAATTTGCCCTTGTTTTAAGATGATTCTAGACATGTTGGAGAAGATAGGCACAAATATATGAAAAATGAAATATTAGAAAAATTTCCAAGACAGTAAAATAACTATGGTTACATGATGATTTGGAAAATAATTGCCTCTAGGCTTCAGAAACTCTTATATCACTCATTTATCCAATGTAATCAACACTCCTGAAAAAAATCACTGATGCTTGAACAATGCTGAAAATTGTAAGCAAAATCAAAAAAAAGTACTCAGATGTCATTAACTTTCTGCAATGTCCTGGGGAATAAAGTTGGTGATATCTCACCCATGAATTTATGTTCATAGTTCTATTTTCTTTATTCTTTCCACATTTAGAGAGACACATATTGACTCTGAGTATGTGTCATAACGATACCCCATATGCAGCCGTGATTATGGCTTTACCCTGGACAAAGAGACAGCAGTAGCCATAAAACCAGAAGTGTGTAATGCCCTATACTCTGTGCACACAGGAGGATTCACATTTCCAAAGCCACTCTGGACTGCCTCAACGGTGACTATAATGTGGAAGAGGGTCATGGGAAAGAGAGGAATGAATTCTTGAGGAAGCATAACATAGAAACCTATTTAATTAAGCAACCTGAGGAGAGTCTGCTGTCCTTGCCCGAAGACATCGTCAAGGAATCAGTAAGCTCCTCAGACGGGAGAAACAGTGGTGCAACCTTCACGGAAGGATCCTGGAGCCCAGAATTGCCCTTTGATAACATCGTGGGGAAACAGAACGTAAGTCTTGACTTCCTTTTTCTGGTTAGTTGCAAATTCATGCCTGCGTTCATCTCCAACCCAGATGCCTGGAGAAAACTGATTTCATTTTTAACCTTTTCTCCACTGAGCACCATAATTGGAAATGATCAAACTTATCTCCTCAGGAAAGAATTAACCTATGTGTGCAATTTCAGGCAGAAATGCCAGTGAATTCTGACACTACCCCCTTTTTCTTTCTTTTTTTAACTTAGCTAAAAATAAATGTTATGTGAAGCTGACTTGTAATTTTAGTGAAAAAAAATCACACATACTTGAAAAGATAAAACTGATGCAATTAAACTAAAGAGGACAGTCAAGTACATAAGAATAACCCTTTCCTCTGCAGTTACAGTAAGCAGTTCTGAATTACCCTCTGAAATTCAAAATCAGTAGGGAACCATTGATTTAGAACTATAAAAGCGGCAACAAGTGATGCTCGAAGGAAGACTAAGGGAGCTCAAGAGTAGCACACAATTTCAAATCAACCAGCAGCATAAGTCTATTTTTATGTACTTTGGTTTGCATCTTATATGAAGGACAGGGGTACGAGGTCAGTACGTAAGGAGTAAATCACTAATAATCAAATTTATTGTTAAGAAATATTTTTCCAAATGTCAGATTGCCTTAAACCAAATGAGATCCTTACACCTCCAGAGGCACTAGAAAACTGAGATCGAGCAAAGAAGACCACCAAAATGAATAGATGGATTCTGTCTCGTCCAGAATGTCTTTTCAGAGCATTAGCAAATCACTTGCTCTGATGTGGGTTCCCTTAACAATTTAGACAAAGCACTTGTGACTGAATTCATGCATGATGTGACTCCACTGAGCGTTTTTAAAGAAACAAGTGAATAAATCTACTATTTAAGATTTAGCTGGCAGTGATTTTCAATGTGCTCCAGAGCCAAGAAGAAGCTGAGAACACTATGAACTAAGAAAACCAAAAAATAGTGTTTGGAGTTTTATGAAGCATAGAAAGGGGAATTTTTTACATCCATAGACCTGAACATTTTTCATTAACTTGTAGCTAAGAAGCATCTGTCTGTTTAAAGACATTTAAAGTTGAAAGCTGAAAACGCTGGAAGAATTTTTTCTTCTGCATTTGAAAGGCTGGTGGGGCACCTGTGGCCAGGTTAACTGCAGTTTTCTTCCAGTTCTGTGGGAAGGCTCCATAAGGCAATGCATATGCCAGATGCCACTAAGAAAAACTGCAGGTTAAGCCTGCCCTTCCTACCTTGAAGGAGTCTATCCTCGGTCTCTACTACTCTTTTATGCATGTTTAATTTTCCAAAAAGTTATTATGCCCACACAAGTCATCACTGATTTCAATGACTACTTCTTTCCATCCCTGAATCAGTGTGCATGACCAATTTGCTATTGTATACAGTGAAGATTTTAACTACTTCCCAAAGATGGTGCATGGCCAGTTGACTGTGCACTTTCTGCTTTACCTATTTATTATTAGCTTAAATCCAACTGCTATTATTTAGAGAGAAAAAGGTGCATGCTTCATCCTGAATACCTGTCGTTTTGTATAAAGTTCTCCTTTTGGCTATTTTGCTTTTTATTTTTTTCCTTTTGGAAAAGCCTCTCCATTAAAACTGGTTGTGAGAATTGGGATAATTTCTTATTGTTCTAATCTCAGTCATACCTGACCTCGCTGCTAATAACTAAGAACCAAAAAGGAGAGTCAGAGATGCTTAGTTCAATTTCAAGATTAATTGATGTGATAACATTTTATACTAACAACTGAAACATTTCTTTGCTAATTTTCTAAACATGTTTACTGATGTCACCAAACAGTTATTATAGAAAATGCCATATTAATCAAAGATTGTTATTACTGGTGCTTAATCATACCATATATTTAAATATGGTATTTTGCCTGGAAATAACCATCTGTGCCATCTTTTGCAGGAATAATCTCAATTCACTTTTATGTTTTCAGATTTAAAAGTCAGTGAGTGTGTGCTGATACTGATAAATAGCCACAAAACCCAAAATAATAACATTTTGGAAATGATTGAGCAGATTAAAAGGATCATGACCATTCAGTGTTTGCATTTATGTTTAATTCTAGAAGTCAGTGAACCCTATGTGCAGTTCAGTGCATCCCTAGAAGAGCTCAAGGCTGGTCTGTCTGAACCTGCACTATACCAAAACACCCAGTCAATTCCACAGACCATCTGAGTATTTGCATAACACAGATAAAATGTATTAATGATTCACTGGGGATTTCTCAGCTAAATTGGCCAGATGTTTTGGCTTCCATTGTTTCATAATGTATGCTTAGGAATATTTTTAATGACATTGTATTTCTGTGTCATATTCTAAGCTATGTATAAAGCACATGTTCAAGTATTTACAGCCTTATGTATTCATGTGATAAGGATTAACTGAGCCTCTATTTAACAGTAACTACTGTTATTTTGAAAAGGATAAGGAGGAGGAATTAAGAAAAGAAACATTTTAGAGGTAAGGTCAACCAGTACTTCATATGCTTCATGAAGACAGAAATTGCACCTGTTTAGTTTAAGCTATAATTAGAATAATATCTGATAGGGGCTGGAGATTTAGCTCAGCGGCATAAGTGCCTGCTTTATAAGTACACAGTCGTGAGTTCAATCCCTGGTATTAATAATAATAATAATAATATCTGATAAATCACATAGCTTGATTAAAATTTGTTGAATGAATGAGTGGAATGATAACTATGGGTGGTAAGAAAGATAAACTAGTCAGATTTCACATACAGATTTTATACTTGGGTACCTGGGTGGATGACAGAACTGTGAACTGAAATAGGCAATACTGGAATGGAAGAAGATTAGAAAGAGAAGACTAGGAATTCGGTTTAGGGCATGTTGGTGGGAGATACCTATGAGGCATCCAGGGAGAGATTCAGCCAGCTGCTGAATATACTCAGTCATACAAGAACTATCCAAGGGAGCTTGGCCTGCTTGTCCAGATTCAAGTGCTAAATGAAGGAAGAGAGTGAGAGATCACTGTAGGCAACACCTAAAGTTGGGAAATGAGAAGGCACAGGGCAGACCTTGGAGAACACCAAATGAAAGTTAAAAGAGAGTAAGGATTCATGGGCAGGACACAGAGGCCAAATAGACTAAAGCTGGGAGATGTGGTACCACAGAACTAGAGACCAGAGTGTTTGGAGAATGTGGGAAGTCTCAACAAAGTCAGCTATAGCCAAGAAGCTCAGTAAGAAAAAGACTTAAAACTGCCCATTAAAATTGGATTGAAGAGTATCATTGGCAGGATGCAGATTCGGTGAGATGGTGCGGTCAGGAGCCAGGTTGTGATAGCTGATGAGAGATGGCTCTGGGTTGCCAAGAAAAGCTGGGCCTCTACTCCTGCCCCCTCCCTTCCACCCACCTCAGTGCCATGGCAACAGCTTGGAGGAACAAGAAAAGGCACTAAGAATTATTCCTGATCCCTTTGGGGAATCTTCGAGGCTCTACCTGCATCTGGCTATACTCCCTTCATTTTGACGTGGCACGGCTTCCTGCCCCTATGTCTCTCACTGTAGGTGGAAGTTGCTGGTCTGAGGTTGGGTGTCCTGCTTGCTATGAGATACCCTGAGGACCACATGTTGCATTTCTTACTCCTGCCATGGCGAGGCTCTGCCTGTTGCCTTGGTGTCTTGGCTCCGTGAACCTGGGCTCAGTTACCAGTAAGGCTTCCCATGCCCAAGCTTCTAAGTTGAACAAAAGTGAGAAAACTAGAAGACAAGAAGTTTAGAATCACAAGCAGACTATTGGAATTTAAGATTGCAAAAGTAAATGTGGGCAATTGAAGTAGAACAAAAGGAAAATTTTTCATACTTGGGATAGGATATCCAGAAATTGCAAGGTATCTTCTTAAGATCACTCAGAATAAAAGCAAAATTAGGGCTGAAAAAGATTATTTGAAAAGGTCCTCATATTAAAGATTGTATCTTGCTCCTCTGGTGCGCTCTTTCACTAAAACCTGTGCCTGGGCTTGAGCTCTCAGTCACACAATGATTTAATGAGTACTCAGGTTTTCTAGATACTGAGAATCCAGCAGTGAAATAAAAGCTCTGGTCCTTGTCCTTTAGGAGCTTAAATTTTCAATGAATGAGAAATGTAGGCAATTAACCAAAACACGTGACAGCCATGAAGGAAATAGAGATATGTGACCAGGGACAGATAGAATCCCTGCAGATAGTATTGTCAGTAAAAGCTTCTTTGAAGATTAGAGTATGGAAAGGCCCCTGCCTGCAAACAACC
The DNA here is from genome assembly GCA_004027295.1 of Dolichotis patagonum. Lineage (NCBI taxonomy): Eukaryota > Metazoa > Chordata > Mammalia > Rodentia > Caviidae > Dolichotis > Dolichotis patagonum. The sequence goes on from PVJX010000301.1 coordinate 40,371, forward strand.
AGGCTCAGGGCATCTTAAACATAGTAAACAGCCAGGGTAGAATAAAGAGAAGAAGTTTAATGTGTTAGAAGAGTAAAAGTCCTAAACCGCACAGTGAACAGAGAAGGCAGGGACATCAGAAGAAGGGGCATGCTGAAGCAGAGGGCAGACTAGCCTTGCAAGATTTCTTGAGCATGTGTCTTGTACCAAGGGGAGTGATTAGGTTTAAACAGGATAAGGGCATGCTCTGACTTAGACTTTGGTTGTCTTCTGTGGAATTGACTGTAGAGGACAAAAGTAGACTCATCAGATAAAGTCCGTGTTAGAGACATGATTTACAAAAGGATAACAAGGGCTGAGGCTTTCAAACAGCTTTAACATTTATATGTGCACTCTATATTATTAGTTGTTTTAATAAGATTTTTAGGACAAGTGGGATGCCAAGAGAGATGGAGCCACGCTTTTAGAAAGAAAGCACGAGGCCCCTCTCCAGCCATCCTTCACAGAGTCCAGGCAGTGCTTTACTGCTCCTCCAGGACTTTTTCAAGAGTCACGTGGAGAAAAGCAAAGTTAATATCTCCATATATTTTTCAGTCATTTTTTATGCAACAGACTGGCTCGTTAACATGGAATTAATCTGTACACTTCTGAAGATTAAAAACAAAATGGAATTTTTAAAAAATTTTCCATACAAAAAACAGAAAACAAAAGTGCTTCATTGCCTGCAATGTAGTTAAGGTCACTAAAAAAAGGGGGAGAAACTTTGGACCAGGTGCCACAGGGAAAGCATTATGCACATTTTTTCCCTTTAACTACCCACCAATTTACAGAGTAAGTGTAATGCACCCGTTTCACAAATATAAAAACTGTGATTCTAAGAGACCAACTAGAGGTCATGTAGCCAGTAAATGATAGGTGAGATCAGAGCCAAATTATATCTGACTCCAAAAACTATCAGCCTTTTATCATCCCATAAGCCTCACTCTTCATGGTCTGAATATATGCTGAGTTTCTGCTTTCTACACTGTTTTCAACTAAGCCAATCTTAGAATGTGTGCGTGTACATTTGGTGTATGTGCCTGTATGTGGCTGTCTGTCTTTACGTGTGCAAGTGTGCCATGTGTATATGTGTGGCGTGTGTGTAAATGCATGCATGTGAATGTGAGGTATGTGTGGTATGTGTGTATATCTTACCTTCCCCCTGAAATATATGGGCCACTGGCTCACCAGGGCTATTTAGAAATTTTTGTGACAGCTCCAGAAATTGACCGTAATCCCCTCCAGACAGATCAAGGCAGTCGCATCCTACCAGCTGCTGTTCACTACCTGAGTGTCCTATCATGATGACTGTTTGCATGGAAACAAGAGAAGCTGGGCAGTATCTCCCGTCTGCCTAGTGATGAAGCAACCAACCACTTGATTTAGTTCCACTTGGACTAGAGAATTTTGAGACCTGCAGGAAAGGAGACAGGAGCAGCCTGGGCTAACAGCCAGGATGTTAGGTTACTGTGTCACCACTGGTCCGAGTCAGCAGTCCTCTTAGGTTCTGTTCTCTGTGTCTATTGGAAGAACAAGAATTATCATCTAAACCCCGATCCAGTCAAAACCCTCATGCAGACCCAATGCTGATGCTCAGGTTCCTCTTGCGCCCTGTAGGCTGGAAGTTTTGTGATCTTGGGTTAAATCTCTGTGTGTCCCAAATTTTTGATTGCTGATGGGAACAGCCAAATTGAAATCTAGCATAACTAACTTGCAGCCCTGGCTTTTCTGCTATCAAGAGACCATGAGGAACCTCTTTTCCCCTCCACAGCACAGCGCCCTTACTGGCACAAAGGTAAAAGTGGACCTGACTATGGGATAATCTCCCTGACTTCTGACTCCACCCATTGACTGTCTCCACCCAAGACTTACTCTGGACTCTGTGACTTCACTAGTGAGTTACATCTTCTTCAGCACCCTGCCTTCCAACCACAGCAAAAACTCACCAACAAGGGGTAGGAACACCAACTGTCTACAAAAGTTAGGCTTAAATTGTTACCCTACCAAAGTCTTAAACCTTGAAAATCAAATTCAATAGGAATCAAAACAAAATATTTTGAAGGAATTTAAGATAAACCCTCAAGGAATGAAATACCATTTTCTCAACATTCTGGCTAATTGAGTTTTGCTAGTAAGCATCTGAATGTTGTTATAAGCACCCTTACACTTTGCATCTTTCAAGACCCTATTTTCAACATGATAATCGTGTTTCCTGGTCAAGTAATATTGATCCTTAAGATTTAGTTTTTCCTTTTTGTTTCTTCACCTTTAAATTGGGATAGAAACTAAGGTCCCTTTTTTGCATACACAAAGGCCCACAAGAAAAAGAACTCACTGCATTTAGCTTTACTTCTAATTCATTTTACTCCTGTCATTCACGTAGAACAAGTCAGTCCCACCAAGAGGCAATGTTCACTGATTCATCCAGCCATTGATTTGTTAGCTGCTTACTGAGTGATTTCAATTTGCAGATAAGGTGCTGGTGTTAGGGACAGGGGAAGGAAGGAGGGGTCAAGGGCTGAAGAGCTTGAAATCCATCAAGTGTTGCTAACAAGCCAACAGGCTCACTATAAACATTGCAAAGATTGTAGCAGTACAATATAGTAGAGGGGTACGCATGATCCAAAGACATCAAGGAATACTTTTCCAAGGAAGTGAAATTTAACCTGATATTTACACTAGGAGTGAAGCTAGAAATGAGGGAAAGAGACCCAGAAAGGGGAAGAGCCCAGTTTCTTAGCTTAGCTCCCTACTGCTCAAGACCAAAACACAGGCCTCTCTTTCCCCACAAAAAAATTTAACCTGAAATTTCTACTCCCTGAAAACAACTGAAATATTGGATATTGGTCTTAAAAAGGAAGGTGTGTTTTCAGAGATTACGGCTTCTATGATAGGCTACTGATACCTAACTGACCATCTTCAATGTTGGTATGCTGAAAATTAGAGGCACATTTTTCTCCATTCATTTTTAGCAATCTCAACACTAGATTCTGTTTTGATGCTCCCCGGACATCAGAAAGCTTAGGTGGGAGTCTGGGAAGGACTTTAGAAGTGTTCCCAAAGCCAGGCTGATTTCATCTTGTCACATGTCTTTTCCTGATTCCTCTCTCCTGCCTCCCAACACAGAGCTCAGTTCAGCGGGGAGAGTTATTAGAGGCATCTGGTCTTTCACTCTGTTTAGAAAAGCAAGTGAATTAGAAATCTTCCAGAGAGTTTTGAGTGGATTAAGTAGGCAATGAGAGCTATTAACATTGGCTAATTATCCTTCCTGTCTCTGAAGTTCCTGAGATAAACTCCGGTGGAAGAGATAAAGGGAGATGAGGCTCCTGCTGGATTATGGATCTCAAAATGCACATTTTGGTAGCAAGCATGTGACATATAGCCTGAGGTGACTACAAAGCAATAACTGAGTGAAACTTTCCTAAAACTCGCTAGGCTCTTTTTTCACCAGGAATTCATTAGTTGTTTGCACATCTTAAAATTGTAGCCTGACAAACAGGAGTCAATAAATGTTTATGCAGTATTTTTGATATGCAATAGTAAATGCATGATATTTTAAAATAGGTGAAAATAATAAGAAAGAGAAATAGCAAAAATATGGCATCTTTTCCTTTCCTCATTCTTCCAATTTGCAAGCAAAGAATTGGGTGTTACTTTATGATAATCCTGGTGCCTACTTTGTGGATGACTGGGCTATGATCAACCACTGTACCATTTCTTCAGTGGGCTCATCAATGAATGCACCCTTCTTTTCAGCACCGGAGACATCTTCTGTTGTTTTGATCTAGTGCGATTTACATCTATGTGTGCTTTTTCTTTCCAAGCAAAGCTGCATTTCATGTGAATAGTCATTTCTTATATATTTTACAGTAATTTGACCCAGGCATTGTGACCTATCAGGGTTACTGCTCTACATAAACCAAGGTGTGACATCCTCTTGGTTGAGTTAGTGCCAGCCACAGAAAAAAATATTTAATATTTTTGTTGGTTTGCACATCATCATCTTAGCTATTTGTGTGGGAACTTAATTTTACCTTACCTGGTGTTACAAAGGAATTGCAGTGGCTTATCCAGGGGAAGTTACCAGTCCTAGTGGAATGTTTTTGAAAAGTTCTCTCACCTGTCTAGAATCCTCAGACTACTATTGTGAAGCCCAGGATATGAATGACTAGATTTGGTAATGTTTTCCCCATCCTATGGCTTTTATATTAACCTCAGTCCCTCAAAGGGTCTTTTCACCCCGTGAGATGTCAGGGCTTTGGACACATCAGATATACTTCAGCCCACTCAAGATTCCATTTTCTGAGTGACAAATGTGAAAAAAAAAACCCACACAGGATGATGAAACTCCAGAAAAGCTAAATTAATTAGACAATTATAATAGAAAAGTTTGTGTTAGGTTAAAAGATATAATCGAAGGCACATACTCCCAAACACGTAACAGGCTGACTGTAATGGGTTGCTCCTTTTTTCCTTAATTTTTCCCAGCCTGTCACAACTGGAAAGCACTAATAGGGAATGGATTCTTCAGGTTTTGTAATATATACATCCATTGGAAGAATATTAAGAAAACAGTGAATAACTACATTTTAGTATTTTATTGGGTAAAAATAGTCTGAAAAAAACTCGTCCTCGTAGATGTCCAACAACAAACTTGAACAGTTTGTCATCAACTAAAGGTAAAATATTTCTCTCACATGCTGCATGAGTCAGCTTTCTGGTACTGTGACAGGATACCTGAGACAAACATCTTAATTTAAGAATGATTTATTTTGGCTAATAATGTTAGAGGTTTCAATCCATGATTGGTTAGCTCATTTTTAAGACTGTGGCAAACCAGAAGCATCATGGCATAGGAAAGCTGGCTACTTCATGGAAGCCTGGAAGCAAAGAGATAGACAGACAGACAGACAGACAAGCTGAGACAATATATTGTCCTAAGGGCATGACCCCATGAGCTATACTTCCTTCCACTGGGTCTCATCTCCTAAATTTCATCACCTTCCAATAAGCCATTAAATTATGAATCTACCCAGGGATTAATCCACTCATGTAGGTAAGCCCCTTGTGGTACAAACATCTTCCAAAAGACTCACCTCTAATATTGTTACCCAGAAAGCCAAACCTCCAAGCTATGGTTCTTTGATGGGTATGTCAGATCTGAATCATCATGTGCCAAGTGACAGAGTTACTTCTGAGCCACAAAGGAGTTAAAAGTTTAGATGATTCTTATAATTAAATTTCTCCACATTCCTATTAAGAAAACAGACACAGAGACACAACTACACTTCCATGGACTTTAGGCATTGATGCTTCTGAAAATCCTACATCTTTGATGTTCACAAGTACCTGAAGAACCTAGGACCTGATAGATGTGGTATGTTTGCTTACTTACTTCCTGAGTTGAAATATTCCAGGTTGTGGGCCCAAGGTCATCCAAAGTCAGTAGGACAGTGGTTACCTCTTCAGCCAGTCTATGAGATTTTGGCCCAGGCATTTCAGTGATAAGATTTCCTGAGTCACATCTATCCTTTGTTCTTGTAAACCATTGTTTCAGCTCTCTATCCCCATGAATCCATAGGAAGCAGGGAGCCTGCCTTTCTTCCTAGGTCAGACCTTAACTTTCTGTTTATACCATCCAGGGCCCAAGATGAAGTCAGGACTGGGATTTTCAAATCTCTTCCACACATTTTAGGGATGTTATGATATAAACATGAAAATGTCAGCTGACAGTTTACTTCCAGTCATGTAGCTTCAAAGCATCCATGTCTAAGTGGATGTACCAAATTCTGTTTCAGCCACTCCAAGAAGTTTTACAACTTTTTAAAAATAGCCCAAGTGCCTAATGACTCAAGCATGATCACATTTTCCCAACTGAGATTAAGATCTTCTTTCTGAAGAATCCAAAGTATTCAACAACCAAGGGATACCTTGTGGACGAAATGAACAGTCAGGAAGTCTTGGGCCACACAGAATCAATGTTAGAAAATCAATGTTAGAAAATTTGCTCCTACTAACCTTGCTGAGGTAAGGATTGGGAACAAAATCTGAGGTATTAGCAATTCTTCCTCTAGGTGCTGAGTCTTCCTCTCCAGAGAGCTCTGGCTAGTCAGGAACTGTGGCTGGGACTGGAAGTTGAGCACAGATGACTCCCTGTCCATGTCACTCCCAGTGAGCTCAATGAGGTCTCTCATGCCTGTACCCCAAGCCATGACCCACCCCCGCCATCCCTGTAGGATGAGATGAAGCAAAGTGTGAGGCAATTAATGGAAAACAGCCTAGTACCGTGTTTAAATATTCCTGGGCCTCAAACTCAAAATGAAGAAGCTGTTTTATTGATCCAATTTACTAATATTGAAAGGTTGAGAACGAAGTGAATAGCGAACTAGGAAATGTGAAATCGGCCCAGACTAGGAATCCCCTGCCAATACTGTTTTGTTTCTTTCACCACAGAGAGATGAGATTTGAGAACACAAGGTGCCAAACGCTAATCAAAGTATCTCATAGCTCTTTTAATCCCTGTGAACAACGTTTGGTGTTCCCAGTCCTGCTGCCAGGTGGGAAGCAACAGTGATCCCACTGACTTACACTCTTTGTTCATGTTTGGGGACCAGAAACCAAGTACAGAGTCATGGTGGCATCCTTATTGGAAACTAGCCTATTATATCAGCAGTCAGAGCGATATCCTGACTCTTGTTATTTTATTTCCTGGGCTAGAAGCTACAAAACTATTATGAAAATTACTTAAAACTTCTTTGCAAGGCAGAATTCTATAGACTCCCTCCCACAGTATGATCTCATTAGATATTCCTTTACTGCATTCGAGAAATATGTGATGTCAACATAAATACCCAAAGAAGAAAAAGGCAAATAGAATTCCAATTTTAAAGTGCATCAAACAGAAAATCTGGATGTGACATTTTATTTCTCTTAATACAGACAGGGCAGTTGCAGCTAATGTCTTACCTTGCATCTGGGGAATGGTTCAATTTGCTACAAATTGTTATGCATAGGTTCTGAGAAATCCTGTGTGGGCATTTCCCCAAGAATCACCCAAGTCAATGTTTATCCAAATGACCATTCACAGTCTCTTACAGAAAATGGTTATATCTTGTGTTGAAGGAAATCGCCCAGCCCCAGATTTGAGATAAACATAACTGTCTCTTTAAAAAAATCAGGCATTTTTCCTGAGATCCTAAACAGAAATCATTGTAGACTATCTTATCTTGAATCTGTCCTAAGAAGCAAGCTTTTCTAACAGAGTGACAGTATTTAAGATAATGAATATGTAAAATTATCTTGATTCAATTATTCTAATATATGCATCTAGCATAGCATCACTGAGTAATTACATATGATTATAATTTGCCACAAAAAGAACACAGAATAACCTTTTTCAAAGTAGAAATCTTCTCTGCTGATGGTTGGATTGGGATTTTACTGAACAGTGAAGAAACAAATAGTTCTACATATACCGATGGGATGCTCCAGTTTAAGCTTAGTGCTTCTGCTGTGTTCTCTAGGACTTGGAAAGTCATATAAGGACTAAAAGATAAGATCTCTGTCTTTCCCACAATCTAAACCCCACAAGGAGCAAGTTTGAGTTAGACCTAGTGGTCACCAAGTTAGGAACAGGAAATGCTGCCAGGAACACGTTAAAGAAGTCATCTGCCCTCTTACTTCTAAGTATAGACCTCAATACTCTGGACCTGGAACAAACAGCCTCTAGCCATTAGAGTAGAAAACCCCACACCTATGCTCTAAGCTGCTGAACTTAGTATCCTGTCTAGGTCCTTCCCATATCAGCAACGAGGTAAAACCATACAGTAAAACCACAGTCACTGGTGCCTACAGCTAAATCTCAAGACTGTTGCATCTACCTTCTAGGGAGGCTGAAACAAGATGAGCCTCCTTCACTAACAAATTGAACACTCTCTGCATGTTGGCTTGTGGAAATACTCATGCTGAAGTTAATCAAGGGCAGTGGTGGCAAACCGATGGCACGAATGCTGCAGCAGGCACACAGCCCTCTCTGTCTGTACATAAGCCACATGGTCCCAGCATCAGCCCAGAATCTCCCCTGCAGCAGAGCATTCAGGTTTAATTGCAGTGCAATGGATAAGTGGTTTTGAAGTTGCAGTTGAAGCTCTCAATCTCTAAAAAGTTCATCACCACTGGGCCAGGATTTGGTCTGAAAAAAGTCTCAGGGCTACCACTTTTTAATCTGTGGTCTCTAGTACCCTAGCAATCAGCAATAAGAAATTAGTGGGGAGCAGTCTTTGGATTCCAAAAATCCAAATAAGATCTCATGCACATTGACAAGCATTATAAGGTTCTCTTAAATGGTCCTCAATCTTGGCTGGAATATCAACAGTCATGTTGGCCCCATTTATTCATGCTGATCAAAAAACTAGGCATTCAGATTGAATGACAGGAAAATAAAATACTTTCTTTTTAATAATCAGCTTGATAATCACAATGTTTCTAAACTCAGAGTCCACTTCCAAAAGAACAAGAAGAATAAAGGGACTTCGATAGCAGAAGACCAAAAACACTGCCCTACAGAAAATCTTTACACAGACACTCAGTCATCCATCCATCTAGTTACTCATTTTATGTGTACTTTTTGTAAATGTAGAAAATGTGCTAGTGCTAGAAACTCAGTCATGGATAAAGCCCAGCACAGGATAGCAATGAGCTCAGAGTTCATGAGAATAAGGACAGACAGAATTAGGCAGTTATAGTAAATCCCAGCAATCATGCTAAGGGCAAGTGTAGGTTTAGAGTAGGCTTCCTGGAGGAGGTGATATTTGAATCAGGTTTTCAAGTAGGATTAGAACATGCACGCAGATGCTGTGTGTTCTGATGCATAAACTGTAATGGCAGAGTAATTGCTTAGCAGATCAGATTGTGTCTAGGCTCCTGTATGGGGTCAGACATCGCTTACATTTGGGTCCAATATTCCCTGCAGTGGTTCACACAGGGCACTGACAAACTAGAAAGCATTGTATGATATAGAAAATCTCGTCAGTTGTGGACTAATTGGGGAACTCAAAGCTGTTCACCCAGAGAAGAAAAGTCGGAATGCTAGAAGGTGGCCATGTGGAGGGAAATAAAGGGCTTTTATTCAGACACCAGACACTGGCACGGTAGGAAGCTATGGGAGAAAAAACAAGGAAGAGCTTCAGAGTATTGTTCTCTAGATAATATCCCACCAAACGTGCAAGCAATTTAAAAGGAAGGGTGAGTTTTCTCATCAAAAATCTCAGACAACACAGAATTTAAAAGCCTTACTCTTGCAGAATTTATCAGAACCTTCACCTCAGCAACACGTACTAGAAATCCCATCAGAAGACTATTAGAAGTTGTTCATTCAGCAAACATGTACTAAGTGGCCACAAAACATGAGGCATTGGCTCAGCCATGGGCCACAAAGGAACAGAAGTCTCAAGGGGACTAGGGACAAGGGCTGGCAGTAAACATATCGCGGAGCCACTTTTCTGAAACTGGTAGGCAGCACTTGAAGTGAAGCACCCTGCCACTGTTAGGAAAGAGTTAGGAGGATCCAGTGCTGCAGCGGAGCCCTTTATCCCAGAAACTGTGTGAGCAGATTCATGGCATCCACAAGGATAATAGAGGGCGTGTTTTGAGAATTGGAAAATGGGATTCAATAAGAAAATTAGAGTATCTTGACTCAAAAGAAAAAAACCTAGAATTTGTCTAAGTTTTCAACTAGAAATCTTACTGGGAAGAATTTATTCACCATGACAAGCTGGTTAATTAATATCAAGGTTTATGTCCATCCATGTTGTGATAGGACCAGTAGAAAAAGTAGGACTTCGGAGAGTATATAGACAAATGATGAACCCCAAAGTCTTACTTACCAAACAAAATGACAAGTCCTAGCAGGTCCATGACATCCCCATCCAACTCAATCGCAGTTTGTAAAGACTACTAACCCTCTTGACTGTATCCTTTACTAGAAGTGTCAGTTTCTCAATCAAGACCCAATAGCTTCAGAACCTTGGCTTCTGAATGGACTGTGGTCCTCCTTTGGGTTTTGATAGGTCTTACACACCTATGAGGGAGGAAGTGATTTCTAAAATGCCCTGGAATGTGGATCTCAGTTAGGCTGAATCTAGGGGCTGCCACATCTTTCTGTGAAGAAAAAAATCCTGAGAGACCACCTCAGCCACAAACTTTGACATTTCTGCTGCTGCATTCTGACACCCAAATATCTAAAACACCAAAGTAAGTAAATCGCATTATTTGTTTATAATTTTATGACACTATAAGTACAGACATGAAATATTGCTACTCCAATTTTGTATTCCAGGAGTCTAAAAACACCAACTAATATTGGTAAATATGCATATTTATTATTGTATATAAATATAATACATACTTCAGTTATACACTGAAATGTGTATTTGAGTGTATGTATTCAATTATACAGTATATGATATTTATTATATTATAATGAAATATTATCATGGCATTTTTCACTTCTTTCCATTTCAATCACTTGTTTTTCTTATTCTCTAGCCAATTGTTTATGTGAAGGAGGTGTCTCAACAGTGCAAAAGTCTGTTTAAATCTAGGATCACATTCAATGGTTAATCTATTTTTTGACCCAGTCTAATCTAACTCATTACTGATGTTGTGAATTTCAGAAGAGAAAGGTCCATTCTATTCAGAAAAGCTCATTCCAACGTGAGTTTATAAGCAAATCAGACATGATATACAATTCCCAGGACCACTTAGAAATGATCCCTGTGGTCATCAGTGTGTGGATTTTGGGCGTTGCAAGAATGATCCCATTAAATTGAACATACAACACAACAACAGTCTGCACCAGTGGAGGAGAGCAGGTCATCACCAACAATCCCACGCCATCCACGTCTCTAGACACAGTGTCCCTCGCATGGCACTGGGAGTTAAATGAACGCAGGTGACTTCCCAATGCCCCGTCATTTCAGTATGTGTACCCCCTGGATTTCATGCTGGGCATCCCTGGAGGTTATAGGTCCTAAAAAGGTGAGGAGAGTGCTAGAAAGATTGCTGGTCAAGCGGAACATTTAGTTGTCATGCGAGCGTGGCAGCACCAATGATAAGAAAACAATCAATCACTAAGCGTTGATCACCTTCATAAAATACTAAGAATGTGATTACATGCAGTAAAAATAACTGCTTGGATTAGAAGAGATTTTTTCCATCTTAATAACCCTGACATTTTGATGAAACAAACTTTTTTCCAGGTAATAGCTATAGGCTAGTAGCAGTGATGAACAGCTGGGAGATGCAATGTTTAACCTTCTATGTCTGATTCATTTCACTTAGCATTATGGTCTCAAGATACATCCATTTTCTTACAAATGACTCAGATTAATCATTCTTTATGGCTGAGTAGTACTCCATTTTGTAGGCATACCACATTTTCTTTACCTGTTCATCAGTTGGTGGGAACATAGGCGACTTCCATAGTTTGCTGTTGGGAATTGTGCTGCTATAAATATAGGCCTGCACGTATCACTGTGATAGGAAAACTTTAACTCTTTCAGGAAGATTCTCCGGAGAAAACTAGCTGGGCCAACTGAAATTTCTGTTTAGTATTTTTTAGGAATCTCCATACTGATTTATCTTATAAATTGTACTAGTTTACATTCCCACCTACAATGTACATGGCCAACATATACCAATTCAGGATATGATATATTTAAAAAAGGAAGAACAGGGGTGATTCCAAGCTCTTCTCCTTTGAAGCATCCATTCATCTGGTTAGTGGAACATGGTGAGGAGCAGAGCAGCTCCAACAGCAGCTGGGTTAACTGGTCTCTGCTCTGTGGAACAGTCAGAATGGTCTCTGAATCAACTCCCATTACTAAGCACAGGTAACCAGGAAACATCCTATATCCCTAAGTTACGTGTGTTCCCTACAGTTCCACATCAGTCCCTGGCAAAGGTAGCTCACATCAGTATGAGAAGATATAAAGGCAAAGTCAGGAATTATTCATTCAATTAAATATACCTGATATGAAGGATTATTTTATTCCAAGATTGGATCACTCCTATTGGAAAAAAATGTCCTGAAATAATGGCCATATGAGAGAGTTTCAGGAGTGGTCACTGCTACTGTGATTTAACAAAATCAGCATTAAAAATATGTTTGAAACTCCCCTGCTCTGTGAAATCTAAAGGTTGTGCAGCCATAGAAGGCATGAGGGACTGGTAGAATGGAAGCTCCTTTTAATTCAAAGAAGGAAAACTGAAAGAAAATTAAAGCCACAGAGAGCACTGGGGACGCCTAACTACAAGAGTGCACAGCTATTCCAGCAGATCTCACTCCCGGCCGGAATGTCTACTCAGACAAGGGCAGCTTGAGGGTCCTTCCCAAGACTCAGTTTGGCACCTTTCAAGCTTTGTGAAAAGAATTTCTGCCCAAGAAACCTGAGAGAAATCCACCAAATGGCTGCCAGTCCAGCTTATTTTGCTTTGTGCGACTTCAGTCACACTTGCTCCCGGGAGCCCGAGCCCGCTGGCCTTGTGTGGATCTTGCAGTCCAATTTTCCACAACATTGGTCCCTGATTCCTCCTCTCTGCTTCAGTCCTTCCTGCCTCTCATCCTGCCACGCCTCACCCTAACATCTTATCCTTTTCTCTGGGGTAGTCTCCTTGGTACTTAGAGCTGAAATGAACCCTTTCAGTGTCCTAAGAATTTACATTTTGCTAGCTTATGTTGTTGGCACACTGAACTCCACCCTTTATCCAGGGGCTGGAAAAGAAAGTTTCTGTAAATGTTACCAGTAATGAGACCTTCCTGTAGAATTCTTTAGAGAGCTCAAATTTAGATCACATTGACTACTCCTATGAAGGCTAAAAGGAAGGGACCAACAATTCCACAGGAAGAACTCCTATCTAGTAGGCTGGATGACTCCAGAAAGGTGAAAGCCCCTGACTCTAGCTCCAGCCAACCCTCCATGGGTCTGACTCAGCTCAAGCAAAATGAAAGTTCTTGAATAAATCTCGTCAAGACTGTTGGTCCATGAAGGATGTAGGTGGGAGGATCTCCAAGGTCCTCCGTTGCCTCACAGGCTACTAAGTGGTAACTGAATGATCTCATTGTAGTCTAGCCTGGGTTCTTACACAGGCTTGCCAAGCAAAGCAATTGTACATAGGGTATTCAGAGGTAGGGAATTTTCTCCTCCTCGCTCAGCAGATACATCATATCCTCTACCTGCCCTCTAGGAAGTTTCAGGGGAATGGATTAAGCTTCTCCTCCTACTCCTACTCTCTTCAGGTCCTTTTTGTCAATGAAACTGTCTCAAACTGGAGGTGTGGATGAGCATTGCATTGGCTGGCGCCAGCCAGTTGATCACCAGGAGACTCGTCTCCCAGCCAAGCCTGATATGACCTCATAAGCCAATGCAATTTCTGCATCCATGTATCCAAAATCCAGTTATCAGCCATGATGGTTGTGCCTTTCCCCACCTCACACTGTGTAACTCTGTGGAAGAAGGGAAGGCTGGGACTGCTTGCATTTTTTGCCTAAAGGAAATTATACACATATATCTATATGAATATATAGATATATAATGGGCTACACTGGGGAGGAATATAATTGTGAAGTGCAATAATTTAATAATATTCATCAGGTTTGAGAAGCAGATCCTGGCACATTTGACTTTTGTGGTCTATGTGGAATGCTTAAAATGAAAATGCAAGCTAAGAGACTTCCAATGCTCCCTGCCACCCTTAAATCAAAACGCACATGAAAATGTGAAATCTACTCAGTGGGAGATGATCATTTTTGTAGGCTTTTTTGGATACATTCTGTTATTTCTTTGGTTCTCTTTCTCTCATACCTGGGTCGTACCTGGTTAGAGAAAGGGCTATTACTAAACCTTTCAAAGGCAGCACCTCTCCTCATGGTTCAACCAAAGGAATTCACCGCACCTACATGGAGGAAACATGTCCCTCTTAATGTGATACTTTCCCAGGTTGTGCTTCTCTAACCCAAATTCTAATCAATGAAATTTTGTAGGTTTCACTGAATACAACTGCATGGAATGCTATTACTGTTTGCAGTGCAACATGATCTAAAAACATTGCTTTTCTTTTTTATCCAAAGGGAACTTGCAGGTTTATTGTGTTTGCATGTGCTTTCCCCCTAGACTCTGGCTGCTCTAACAAGAAATTCAATAAATCTGCTTCCAAACCATCTTGCACAAGCTTTGCATGTCCAGTCTGGGCCTGAGGAAATTAACAAGAGAATAGAACATACCATCGACTTGCGGAGTGGTGATAAATTGAGAAGAGAGCATATCAAGCCATTCTCACTGATGTTTAAAGACTCCAGCCTGGAGCACAAGGTAGAGCTGAGTCTCCACGCTAGCTCTTTTTCTGAAGTAAATGGTTGTAAATGTTCTTGGGGACAGAGACAGCACCCAGTGGATGTGGTTTGGGTTATTCACTGTTTGATTTGGTTCAGTTTGGTGCTGGCTTTCAAAATCATTAGTAGACTAAAGGCCATTCAAGGAGAGCCTGTGTTAACAGAGCATCAAAAGTGTGTCCTTACTTGGATGATTAAGTCTATTAATATTAATGTCCACTTCTCTTTGTTTTCTGGGAATTCACATCATTTGCAACCTTTGTGAAATAATATATAAAGGCACCTAATTACTTGATGTAAGCGTTAGTGATAAACATTGTCTTTCTTGAGTTTCGTTATCTACTATCCAATTTCCTAAGTCATCTGCTGGCTCAGAAACCCTAATCGAGGCTTGGGAGGAAGAAGATAAACTGTATCTATTGGTGTAGGCTTGAATTCGCCTTCACCACTTCCTTACTATGTGACCTTTAATAAGTGAAGTAACCTCTCTGAGCACGCATTCTTTGCCATACAATAAAGACAGTAAGTATGCCTTCTCAGGTTATTGTGAAAGGCTCCAGAGCAATGTCTTGACCAAGAGAAATGATCGATACAGTGATGAAGTATTTCTAACTTTTTCCCATGTTTTTGCCGAACCCAATCAAGGCTGGCAAGACAGGTTGCTGTCTTTGCATAGCTGGACCACTCCTTTGCTCTGATAAAAGCCACTGATAGACCTCCTTTGACTGAGCACAGGACACGTTTGCTTTCTGCAGGAGCCTTGGGCAAGAACAGCAGGGAATTTTCAGGCAAATTTCAAGAGTTTAATCCAATATTCTGTAAAGCTCCAGTGAACAATTGTTTTGTGAGTTTGTGCAGCTGCCTGGGAGAGTCTGCTTGCCTCAGTTTGGGGAATTCACACTTCAGCGCACAGGCACCATTCCCAACGAGTCGGATTGCAAACTCCAAAATTAATACCTTCCCCTGCAATTCCCAATTCAAAACGTATTGTTTCTATGAAGTAATTAAACTTCAAAAGCATTTTGCCTTGCTCAATGCCCCCAAAATAGTGGATGTTCTTTCCTTATTCACAATATGAAGAGAGATTTAAGGTGCAAGTTAAATGCATTTTATTTTCTGGTCATTCCATCGAAAGAGCTGGGAAAATGAGTAAGGTGACTTTGCAAAAATCTTCTCAATCAGGGCCTGAGATTTAGCTTCACAGCTCAAGCACTTGCCTAGTAAGTGCAAGACTGTGAGTTTCATCCAGGGTATCACAAAAAACAAAAACAAAAAATCTTCTCAATCATCCTATGTAGATGCTTATGCCCAGAGCTAATCAAAGTCTTTTTATTCATCTTGCTAACAATGCACTTGTTTCTCTAATGGACTAACACATACGGACAATATAGTGTCTTTTATCTAAAACTATCCATGTTTCCTCTGTAACCGTGTGATAGTAGAGTCACCTATGGGAGGATTGCACCTATGGGAGGCACAGCATGTCTGAGGTTGCTTTCTACGACCAGGGAAGATCCCCAAAAAGATGTGGCACTTGCCTATTGATCAATTATCTATGCAACACCTAACATATGCTCCACGTGCCACAGGTCCCCCCATGGTGAGAGCAATGGAGCACATCAGAAAACGCTCACTGTCTCCATGTCATAGAGATTTTCCTTAGTGACTCTTTCTCTGAGCTTCCAGTTAGGGACTTGTTATTGCTGAGCAGAGAATATGTAATAAGTAACATACTGAGTATTTACCAAGTGCAAGACACTGTTTCTGTGATATCCATACAAAGTGACAAAAACAGCAGAAGGAAATGCTATTATGAGCCTTATCTTATATTCAATGAATGGAGACACAGAGAAACAATAATGGATCCTACCCAAAGTCACATTATTGGCAGAATCCCTGAAATCTGAGTTCACTATGATGCCAAAGCTGGTGCTTTTGTTCACTGGCTATGCCCAAAACCCCCAAAACTTAATCTCCCTGTCTTTTGAATGGAGAAGACAGCAATATCTATGTTGATCCACTTCTTTGTGAATTTTGGACAAGATAAAGGTAAAGAAAAGGATATGGAGCAGAGGTTTAGTAGGAAAGGGTCCTAAAGCCTTAGTAAAGTAAAAGCACGGCTCTTAAATCACAGGATTCCAGAATCCCAGAACAGTATCAGTGTGCAGCTACTGTATGGCATTAGAAGAAACATTACTATTCCACTTACAAAGAGAAATGTTAAGTTCCAAATGTCAAGCAGAGATCACAGAGCTCAAAATCTGGCCTCCATATTTCATCATCACTAAGAGATGCTCAAAGCACAATATGAGATGCTTAAGAGAAAACACACGTGCATGTACACACACACACACACACACACACACACGCGCGCCACATACACACCACACACACACAATAAGCCAAGCTTATACCTCAGGGTAAGAATAAGCAAGGAGGAAAAAGAACACCCAGTGAGTGAGAAAAACCATGTGCCTACACTCTGATATTGGCTAGATAAAGGGGAAACTCGCAAAGATTTAAATTCCAAATAGAATCTGCATCAGTTTGCTGCCTGAATTCACACTCTGAATACAATCTAACGTCCCAGGGAGAGGATTTAATTTAAAGCGGCACCAGGTTGACATTGCCACCTGGTGTCTGGAAAAAGCAATTGCAAACCTCCCTGGAAAGAGCTCAAAGTTTCAGTTCCACTGGTAGTAAGGTGCATTCTGACTTCAGAGATGTTGCAGTGGGTATTTTATCAAAACCCTCACATCTTAATCTTAAAATTATTGAAATGCATGCATATTTATGATTACAAAACCCCTTTTCTTCCCCATGTCTTACCCGTCTGAAGACTTTTACATACCTCATGATGCTAAGTACTTGTTGAATAAATAAGAAAATGAACAAAGGTTCAGGTTAAGGGGATTGAACAATGCTGCCTAGACTTCTATAGTTGGCCTTAGGTTACTTTTTATTTTATTTTTTCTAGCTAAGGTCCAAAAGACATGAGTTAGATTTGATCTGATCCTTTCTGGTGGGGTTTCAGGAGAGAAGACTGATGTTCTGCTCACTGTCTGCCATGGAATTCAAGGTAGCCCATTCCTCCCTTGCCCACACCCTCCAGTAAGTGTTTCAGGTTAAACGTCAGGAAAGCATGCCCGTAACTCCCGTGGCTTAGCCAGGTTTGGACAATGCATTTTTCTTTTCTCTGTTCCTTGTCTGTGAAATTTGTACTTTGGACAGCACCTCATTGCCTGGAGCCTCGGAGCTGACTACATGCATTCCCCCCAACTCCGGTGACCTCAGGGGTTAGCTTTCTCAGAACCATTATTAGTAGCATCTCCCGTCACTCTCAAAGCTCTCCCAGAGTGATGTCATCTGACAAGTCATAGGACCAAAGGCCAATTTGGAATTAGCGCTTCTCAGATTTTCACTCCTCGGTAACCACATCAGAACTGTCTGAACAGAAACCTGGGTCAAGGAAAGGGACCTCATTCAGTCATCAAAGACACCCTTCTGCACCCTCAAAGTTCACAAATGGATTATTTGTCCTTCTTTAAAGACACATTATCCAAAGGGTCTTACTGATCTCTTATTTTTATGAAAAGAGTAAGTTTTCACTAACAACAGATTATACCAAATACATTAGGCAAAAAGAAGAAAATAATCTTCTCATCTTTAAATTCGGGGTCATGCCTGTTAATACTTTGACATCTGCCATGCTGGCCTTAAATGAATGTGCAGCTATATAGTTATCAGTGAAATTTTTATAAAAATAAACTTTTGTAAATAATGCTTTGTAAGGTAGCACTAAGCATTCTTGGCTTAAGCTTTTCTCACATTATTATTTAGCAAAACACTTTTAATAATTGCATACTACTATATTGCATGTTTTAATCATTTTGGCTTTTTTTCAGTTTTTGCTACTATAAATCATAGACTACATTGTGGTGGTCATTGTCATAGTTAAATCACATCCGTGGTTATTATTTATTTAGACTACAATTATAAAGAAACTAAAAGAGGCTGTACACTTTGAATCCTGAGATGTATTCTGAAGTTGCCTTGAATTATTAGGCTAAACTTCTTTCAATTATCAATTTGATAAGAAGCAAACAGCATCTCCTCATCATTTTTATTTTTATTGTGATTGAAGTTGAAGGTCTTTCCTTACGTGTTTTGGTTTCTAAATTTCTCCTTTTGTAATTTTTATATTTGTCTTAATTACCCCCTTTTATCAGTGAAGGCCTGACTCTTTATGGGATCACCTATCTCGGACCTTCCCTTTTCAAAGTACTTACAAGAAGGTAATGTTGCTCAGTCTTTGTTCTCATTTGTCTTTTGGAACAAGGCTCTGAATTAAACTTAGGATACAGAAGTAATTCATTGCAATTATTTATGGAGGATCCTAAGGACAGAGAAACTTAACAAAAACTTTTAGAACCCTAGGAAAGCTTAATAAAACAAGAACACTAATGTGAAATGAACTCATCAAACTTAGTGTTCCAAAAACAGTTACCAACTCAGGATGAAAGAATTTCTTAATCTTGAATGAGGATTAGTACATGTTTAATATATACTTCAAACTGACTGGGTATTTATTCCTATAACATGGGCAGCTATTGGCTTAAGTGTTAAAACCAAACTGTACCAATCAAGGTTAGAGTTCCTTCCTTTCAATGCTAATATTTCTATGCTGGATTCTAAAACTTCTTCCTTTTAGAAAAGGTTTCCTTCTGTCTTTGTGAAAAAATTATGCATAAAACTCTCTTGGGGGTAGTCTAATAGACCTCAAATATGAGAATCACCTGGGAATTCTACTGAAATATGGATGCCTGTCCAACCCTCTAGCTCCAGACTTTGATTTTGCAGGGGTTCTGCACTTTGAGAAATACTCTTTACTCTGATATTCTGAATTGTCATCTGCCTTTCTTCATCCTTAGCTGGGCATGGAAATTTGAGCTGGTCATTTCCCCCACATGTTCCAGGATCAGTTCATATTAGAAGGTCCCTAGGTCCACACGTGATACCATGAGGCCTTCCATGGCCTGCAGAGGATGTCTCTGTAGGGCTTTCAGTGACCCCAGGAGCGAAAAAATCTTGGGTGAAATCCCATTTTGTAAATAAAAGTGGGCATACAGGCTGTTAATTAACATACTGGTCATTAGTTGATATCTTCCTGTCATCCAAATGGACATCCCTGCACAAATACAAAATGCTCATTTAACTCACAAAGGTTTAGTGTTTGTTCAAAGACAAGAAAGACCATGGGCTTCATTTATTCAGAGACATGACTTGAGCCCAATTCCTTCCAGAAACTGTCTAGGTGATGCAGGACAAGGAGCTTGATCTGACTGAAATTCTGATGATCATTTGCCTTTAGACACTTGTATGAAAATTAGATGACATAATAGTCATCTAATAAATGCTCCCATAAGTGTAAAAATCTTTCTTTATCTTTCTGATTACTTTTATGTCATTGCAATAATGAATCACTTCTCGGCCTTTTGGCTAAGACAAAATGTAGTACCTGTTCTTATCAGTTTAATAATGATTAAGGAAGATTAAACCCATCACTTTAAATCAATCACACATTTTTAGAACTTTTTAAAGAAATTATTTTCATTTTTTAAAAAATATTTAAGACAAGCCAAATCATTAAAGTTCTACCCTTTATAAATGTAATTTAGTGCAGGCTTGCTACCCACTGTGAGGGTCAACTAGCATCAACACCTCCAGATCATTGGGTTAGAGTCAGTGGTGTGTTAAAATATGTTAGGATCATTTATTTGACGTTTCTCTACATGCTCTAAATACTGAACCCCTCTCGTTACTTTTTACCAGTAAGATTAAAAAAGAGAGAGACTATCTCTAAGAGTATCCAATATTTGGTTATTGCCAAAGGCTATGGCTTTCTTTCTATAAAAATAAGAAGACAAGGATTTGGGGGCCTTTCATGGATTTCTTTGTGCTCCACACTTCTTGTGACTCCTGGCACAGCACAGAGTATTTACTCTGCTCAGTCTACGCTGAATGTGTGCACCCTCCCCCAGAGGTGCTATGCTGAGTGCTGTATGAAAAGAGAAACTCATAACCTCTGATCCCTGGGAATGACACTCCTGTGTATGATCTTACACCAGTCACTGAATTTCCCATCACAATGGCTACTCACAGGGTTGCTGAGCAGGTGAAATGAAGCTGGTATTTATTAAGTGCCTCAGAGGTTGTAATTCACTGCAACTTAGGTGGCACTGGTACAGGGAAACTGATGTTTGTCAAGCACTTATTACCATATCAAGCCTTAATATTAGTATCTTGTATTGTTACCTCATTTAATTGTTACAATATCCTTTCACATGAGTATTAGTTATACCATCTCACCTGTGACAGAGGCTCAGAGAATTTTAGCAGTTTTCCAAGATGCACATTTAAAGAAGGCAGATGAGTTGGAATTCAAAATTAATTCACCATGTCTCCCAAATTCAGAGTATTTCTAATGTACCTTGCAAAATTCTATAGTTTCCACGAGGCCTGTTTCCCTTCCCTTTTTAGAATGCATTGAAGATGTATTCAATGGAGTGTAAGAGAGAAAAATATGACAATGTGTGTAATAAATACCTTGAAGAAGAAATAAAGCAAAATTTAAATCATCCTAGTATCTTTGATTATCTATCTACCCCCCCAACACACAGATGTCTGCACACATACATGTGTGTTTAACCATGTAAAAACACTTCACCGTGTGTTTCTGAAAGTGCCCAGAACCTTGTGAAAGATAGACTAAACCAAGGACAATTCTATCCTTCTATCTATCATTGCACATGTAAAATTAAATTAATGAGTCAGTAAACACATGAAATATCTTTTCTCTCACAAGAGTAGGAATTGGAACAATGATTCCTTGGATCATTTTTGAGCTGTGTATCCAAAAGAAGGCAGATTAGTTCAAGTGGTCAGTAGTTAGTATATGACTAACTACTGAGAGAGAAAACAAAACTGGATAACCTACTAGAAAGACCAAGTAGATATTAAATTAAACTGAGGTCATGCTTCACTTTTTCACACCTAAATCAGCTATCAGATTTTGCTCAGTTTTTATTTAATAATGACTCTCATAATTGTATTTGCTGTGAACCAAGCTCTATACTGTGTATTTTTTAAACATCCATTTAACAGTACTTTTTTTCAGTCACATAAAAACAAGATTTTACCACATAAGAGAATCCTTAGAAAACCCTTTGGCTGAGTACAATTGGTTTGATTTCTGTCTTCAGATTTCCTCTCATTTTCTCCATTCTTCAAAAAGAAAATCCAAATTAAATAGATACTGAAAAGATTTCAGAAAAAAATATATCATCTACCTCTGGCATGCTTCTTTCCTCTTCTCAACAGCTTTTGTTTGAGTTATAATTACTGATTGACAAATAAAGGAAGAGTTTGACAAACAAAATAAGGCAATGCAAACAAATGACTTTGCTTTTTTTTCCTTTTTTTCTTGAGGTTCTGGGGATTGAACCCAGGATCTTTACTCTGAATTGCAGTCCCAGCACTTCCTTTTTATTTCGATTTATTTTATATCTGAGGCAGGGTTTTCCTAAGTGTCTAAGATACCCAGGCTGGGATCGAGCTCTCAGTCTCCCACTGAATGAACTTTCTGATGGGTTAAAATATTGGACTCTAGAATTAGTTTAAAAATGCACACTTTTGTCTTGGAAATATTCAGAATTTATTGAACTTCTTCATTTCTTATTTAGAGGCACCCAGGTGAACCAAATTGTCTCAGGCACTCTCTTTTATTTTTCTAAATCAGATACTTCCTGGTCATTTATATAATCTTATTTTTAATAAATTATTCTATTAAAGTATCATGCTACTCTTCCATTTTTTGCTGCTCTAGTAAGTTCCAAAATAGTAGGAATATTTAGGCCTTCTTTTTCAGGTAGGAAGGATGGATTTCAAAGAGGCTCAGGGAAAAAATCTATCCCATATTCAAACAGCAAGCTTATGCTGTTTATTTTCTTCATATTACCTCGCAAAATTACTGCTGTTTATACCACACTCTGGAAAGTCAAATAATTTCAAGGGCCATTTCATTTTTATCTTTTTATCAAAACAACTAGCTAACTCTGGTCCCACAAAGCCAACATTTTCAGTCAGAACTACCAACTTAATCTACAACAGTATAGTACAGAATGATAGCATGATGATAATTTCAACCCAAAGGTGAGTAACCCAGTCCTGAAACAACCCAGGGCTTCTTGTGTAGACGTCATCATCTTCTGCAGCGAGAGGATTCCAGACAAAGAACACAAGATTCATAAGGGTGGAAAGTAGCATTAAGAGCATTAGCTGGAATAATACCAGAGTGAAAGCTTTGTAAAAGTTCTATATGAACTTTTACATCAAGAAAGAAAGAACATAAAATTAAAACATGTGTTACCATTCAGGGTCTTCTGTCATCCCTAGAAAGGAGGATATTAACAAAACATGAGGAAATCCACATTCATTCAAAGGTCAGCTATACTTGGAGGGAGTCTGCTAAGGTCAGATCTCTCAGACTACTGTCACTCATAGAATTGTTCTTATGGAAGATTTGATTGAACTAGGCACAAAAATAAGCAACGCCCTCTTCCAAAATTTTTTAATGATTGCAGATTAGATTCTGACCTGTTTATAATTATACTTTTTATCCAAATACTCTAATTTAAAGATGCCATAAGCTATTGCCATGCTACATAATGTATGAATTTAACAATAGAACAGAAGTTAAATTCTTACATTCAGTTATATGAAATCATCCTGATGAAAACAATGCTTTATTGATTCATATCAGCAAAAGTCATGCCAAAATAATACCTTTCTTCAAAGTGGATTTTTTCAAAGAAAGAATGGGCTCTCAAGTGAGGAGCTGATTTTGCCATCAAAATGGTATCCAGGCCAGAATTAATGGCTTATTTCTGAGAAATGTTACTGAGTAAAATTATCATTAGTAAGGTTTGGACCAAGATGACAAATACAATGCACTCCACAGATAAGATTTCATAACATCACTCCACTTACAATTTAGGTAAAAAGACATACTGCAGTTGCAGTTTGGCTTCTTAGCTAGGTAATTGCTATAATTGGAAGCATTCTCTATATATTATAGAGATGTAAGAATGCTGACAGCGCCTTTTAGCTTATGTTTGAAGTGGAGAATCTCAGAGAGTAGAGTGAATCCTTACCACCACCAAGGAGGGTTTTTGAGAACTAACTCAGGCACAGAAACACAGAAGACTAGAGGCACTGCCTGTCACCTCTTCAGCTGACTTTGCTGATCAAACTTCTGTGGATGAGATCTCCAGCAAGGGTTTTTCGCGTGATCAGACTGAATTTTCTCCACCTCTTTGTGACACATTTAGAACTCATTGATCCCCCAAGGCTCTGATTTCAGTTCTGAAGATGACTTTCAAGAGAGTTTGATGTCAGTATCCCAAGCGATGGACAAAACCCAACACAAGTCTTCTCACGTCATTCCATGGGAAGGAATGCCAAGTCTCCACCTCATCAAATCAAGTCAGAGTTTTTCATTCCTGAAACAAGTTTATAATCATTCCCCAGACTGTAGCTCCTCTTCTTCTACTGCATTATACATAAAATCCACTACCACTTTGGCTTTATTCCCTGTTATCAATTCACCTACCCAAGCCTGAAGAAACCACTCTTTATTTTGCATTATTCACAAAAATACAACACTTCTGTCTTACTAACTTAATTTACAGTACTTCTGAGGCTATTCTTTGCCCAGGTCATGCTTCACTGTAATTCTAACCATGCCCCACACAGGCCCAAATTTTTAGCACATCTCCTTTCTTTGTATCATAGAAGAATCCAGGCATCTCTATCTACTATCCATAGAAGTATTCAGGTGTCTCTGAGATATTCCAAGAAATACTATCATGCACACTATGAACAGAGTTATACTGAAGATAGCAAGAAAGCTGGAGGTAGTGTAGCCAGAAAGATTGTGCACTTTAAATCAAACTCTAGAGCCCTCATTTACAATCTGTAGAAGTGTGACTGAGTTGCCCAATCATTTTAATCTTCAGTTTTTCTCTCTCTACAATATGAATGTGATAAACAAGGTCTTCTTCAAAGTGTTGCCATAATTAAACTGGATTATCATAGAGCGTACAACAAGATACATGCCCCATGCTAGGCATTATTGATTATTATTCAGTACATTGAGTATTGACCTTTCCCCAATTCAACCCAAGCCTTAAAGGCTGAAAAATAATAATATTCTAAATTCTAATTGAAAAGCTGTCAAGGAAATATTTGCAATTTGTTCCAAGTGCCATGCCCCCTTAATTTATGACTATCATTGCAACGGGCTTGAGTACTGCCTCAACCATTTCCTGCCCATATGCAGTGGATTCATGGGATGAACTTGACTGCAGCCAATTGATGTGCTAATTATCTGATCCTTACCACTAACCAACCTACAATGGCAAGTGTGTGCCCATTGCTAACCCTCGGGTTTCTTATCTGGAAAAAACAAATAGATTAACAAGCTTTCTTCCACAACAGGGATTTGGTAGATCATGAAGATGCACTAATTACTTCCAAAGACTTCTTTCCTAAGAATTCCTTAAAAAGCAAAAAATACCATCCCTTGATGGGCGATATTTTATGAGGCAAGGGGACTAATAAGAGCAGGATATTTTCCTAAATGAGAGGATCATAAATTAAATCACAATTCCTTTTGAAGAATCTTTTCTAACATAGTATATATTCAATTAACATAGTATATATTCAATTAGCAATATTGGGGTCCCAAGTAAGTGCAAGGGGCAATTGGATCAAAGAAATAAAAAACAGCATGTTAGAAGGCAGTACCATGGTTGAAAAGATAGTTTTCACAAAAGTAAAAATATATCAAGAATAGCCATAAATGTAATTAATTTACAGTAGAAAATATTTATGTTATTGTGTAAGACACTGCTCTAAGGGTTTAACATATATTATTAATTCATTTCATCCACCCAATAACCTTTTTTTGCAATAGCTTTGCAATAACCTTTTCAATAGCTCTTATTAATATGTCCATTTTCTAGAAAAATATAATGTAGCAAGTTTAGCCAATTTGTCCAAGGTTGTAAACTGGTAGGTTTTGGAATTAATACTTAAATCCAGGTGGTCTAGCTGTAGATTAGTCCATGTTTGCAACTGAGATATGAAAAGATAAAGTGACCCAGAGAGGACAGAACAGAGGCCAGACAGGAGTACCTAACTCTGGCAGCACAAGTGTACAACTTACTTAATATAGCTGTGAACTCGAGTGTTCAGACATTCACAAGTCAAGAGGAAGTTAAATGAATCATCACTGAATCCTAGTACTCAGTACTTAGTCCTTCCTAATTTCAATTAGGAATTTTTTTGCATAGGTCCCATCTCCTTATACTTCAGAGTAAAAGTGCACTTCAATTTGAAACCGGTATTCTATGGTTGATTAATATCAACTTCAAAAACATAGTGAGTCTCTCACTTGAGGCTTTGAAGTTGAAGCATGAAAACAATAGAATGCTTTGGCATTGCAAAGCATATGTATCATACTAATGTCCCCATTTGACAGAAAAGAGAAATAAGGTTCAAAGAAATAGAGCTGGAGGAGAAAAAAAAAGTTTTCTTGTTGTCTCCACTGCTTGCTATCTAAAAAAAAAATGAAAATATAAAATTTTGTGCAATTTTGGTCTGGACAAATGATGCTCATAAGGTGTTGTAATTCATTAGTAAAAATAATTTAAGAAAGGTGTAGAGGCTTAAGATCTACAGAAAACAAATGAGAAAGTTCACTTCCCAGTGAGAAAGGGGCAATAGTGGTCTTTGCATATGTTAATTAATCTCATTCTTCCAATGCTTCTTAGGAGATAACTCCTACTATTATAATATCCATTTTCTAGATGAGGAAACTGAGACATAGAAAGCATAGTAAATTCATGCAAGTAAATTGCACAGATAGTTAAGCGTTGGGTCCGGTGTTCAAATCCAAGTAATCTATCTTCAAATTAGTACGTGCTTGCAACTAAAATATAAAAGGATAAGTGAGGCCAGATGAAGACAGAACAGAAGAAAAAGAAATGCTTTGCAAAGGAGTTATTGCTCAAGCTTAGGCACTGAGAGTGTTTAAGTGGAGAATGTTTAAACCCCTACAATGCCCTGTCCCAACTCAGAGGACAAATAACCCACTTCTGTAACAAAGCAGAGGTCACCTGAGGATAATCCTCAGACATCTGTATAGACGTCAGAATTGTGAAGAGGGTTTCCAACACTGAGAATCGGCAGTCCATTACTTCAAGATGTTGTCATGATGATAATGATGATGACAATGACGATGATAATGATGGTGATTATAATGGTGATGATTACAACTAAGAAGATTAAGAATAAGACATTAGATTAAGAAAACTAAAACTTCCTATTATAGTTGTTAAAATTTCAATATCAAATCCTTTAACCTAGTTTAAAAGTGAGTGGTCATCCAAAAATTAATTAAATCTTGTGCAACTAAGTGCTAAGTAACTCAGACATTTATCTTTCTTTGGATTAATTGCTTTGTGGCTAACTCATTCATTTTCAAGCTGTTTGTGTGGGTCTCTGTGACTGTACCCTGTCCTTAGGTAGCACTACTGGAAACTATTAATAACATGGATTTTCTCATGGTTTTATCAAGAGTGAGCATAGCTTGTAATGAATCTTGAGGGTCATGTTCATGGAGCCCCTCCAGATACCAAGTACTTTAGGTTTTCAGCAACTTAATAGAAGTCTCCACACTGGAGAAGAGAAAAATAAAATCTTTAATTGTGCAGTCCCTGAATAGCATGGTGATTCTCTTGCTCATCAGCTTGAGATCCCTTCCTAGACTTTCAGCCATGACACTGACCAGTAAGCCCCAGTCTAAAACTTGGACCACAGCATGAAGTCAGCAAGAGTGAAAATCATGTCACTGTTATTGCAAGCACCACACCAAAAGCAAGTTAGACTAATTTCATTATTTCATCAACCTTACTGAACCCTTATCTTAGCATTGTGGACATAAGGCCTAAGATGCCATGAGAGCACTCTTTACCATATTCCTGGGTAAACTCTGAAATTCATATTAAGGGTTACAAAGAACCAGTGCCAGGTTTAGATTTCTCTTTCCTCCAACCATGCCAAAATAAGATGACCAGCATGGCAAAGTACTAGATCTCTCTTCAATTAAGGCAAGATGAGGGTCTGTCTCAGTTTTGTAAAGCCTCCTTCTTCTGAAAGAAGTGAATTATTCCTCAGTTTAGTGACTTCAAGGTAGTTGGAGAGAAGAGGCAAGGGTAAGGCAAACATGTACTCACCACCTGCCTTGCAGGAGATTTTAAAGCTGGACAATGTAATTACTGGCTACTCTGGGCAACCAAAATTAAGTTACCACCATTCCCCAGGGCTGCCTGCAGTGAATAGCTGAAAGGCATCCTGTGCATAACTGTGTCGGTCTTGGTGTCTCTTCTCTGAGAAAAAGGACACAATAACTAGAGATTTTCTAGCAGCCGTGAAGACTCCCTGGTAAAACATGTCTCCGTGTCTCAAACGCAACAAGAAGCAAAGCAAGGTCCTCAAATGACTTAAACTACTCATGAAGAAACACAATGCAAATGTGATTTTCTATGCATATTGCTATGTGCCTTTCTGTTTTGTTACAATCTCTGTAATTTTGTAGAGAGGGAAAAGAGTGGATAAACACATGCAAACTCCTCCTCCCAGAATTTTTACCTTGAAGAGAGTGGTGTTTACTACTGGGCTTTCCTTGACTTGTAGGTTGGCAGGAGGGATAGAGATAGTGATCTATGAAGGTTTTATGAAGATATGGATTCTTCTAAGTACTTTTTAAAACGTTAAATTTTCTTGTTTCTTGTTGCTGTTTTCCCTTAATCTGCGACACTGCTAAAACTTATCTCTTCTAAAAGTTTAAATCTGCTGCAAAATAATTCATTCTTTTTTTAATTACAGTATTCTCAAATGAGAGATGAAGTATTCAAGTCAAACTTGGTCTGTGCATTCATCGTTCTTCTGTTTATCACAGCAATACAAAGTTTGCTTCCTTCCTCAAGGTAAATATAAATGGACTAAGTAATCAGTTGAAATGTCTCTATGAGATGATGACCTCTTATTGGGAGCCAGTCAAATTGTCTTTTCCAGGGATTCGAATTATACAGACTGTCAACATATTTGACAATTCAGGGCCTATTGTGACTGCCTTAGACTGCATTATAATTTCATTTTTCATTCAGAGCAAGAGTCTTCTTCACAATCTGAGCAAAAACAAACAACCAAAGTCAAAATAGGTCCCACCCATATTTGACATTGCACACATTAATGCAGAAACAACTCACTAATAAGACCCGCAATCACCATTTATTTGTCCCTTTGCCCATGGGAGATATTCATAGATGTAACACCATCATTTCCTGGGTCAGCAAAATTGAGACTTCAAAAATGCTATGAGCACCTATTGCAAGGCCAGTCACTTTCAAATACTACTCTACGTACTATAACTCCAGAAATCTTCATGGGTTAGGTTCTATGATTGTATTCATTTTAAAGAGAAGAGAACAGAGGCTCAGACCAATGAAATACAGTGCCTAAGGTCTCTCATCTAAAAAATATTACATGAATTTGAAACCACTGTCTTGATTCAGACACTGTGGTGCACACCTGTAATCCCAGCACTTAGGAGGCTGAGGCAAAAAGGATTGCCCTGAGTTCAAGGCCAGCCTGGGCTACATTGTGAGTCCAGGCCAGCCTGAACTACATAACAAGACCCTATCTCAAAAACAAACAGAAAAAATCACTGAGTCCTGGTATCTTTCTGTGATTTATTCCCTGTATAGTATATACGAATGTACAATATATCTGCATGCATAGCATATAAATAGATACATATATAGCATATACATCTAGACATACAAGAATATTTTAATTGTTTCTCTGCCTGAGAGGACTAGAGTCATGGAAAGACAGATTGCAGAATGCTGAATCAGGAGTGTTGTTGGGTGGGACCTTACCAGAATTCACCCAAACTTCCTAGACTCCCCTCTTTACTTCTGTCTGTGGAGATGTAGCACCCAAAATTGGTATGGTCGTACTGTTGTATGGCCCCTCTGGACTCCCGGAGCACAGGCTACTGAGGGCCTTCTATGCACCTATCTGGTGGGCAGTAGGACAAACAAACATTGTTGCCATCATAAAGCTTACAGTTTACTGGAGGTAAAAGTTGAACAATTAGCTAAGCAGCTGTGATATAATATGGTGACTGTCACCTAATGTGTACATAGGATAGGACTGTGAGTGGAAGATGAGCCACGCTTCCCAGGTAAGGACCAATGACAGCCCAATGGTCCTGAAGGATTTCACCAGTCATGAAAAAACTCAGGAAGGTCTTTTTGAAAGAACAAGCTGGCAACAGTGTTCTGGAGAAGATTGTGTTCTGTGAGTCTTAGTAAGGAGTTGAGACTGATTAACAAATGAGACATTTTTGAAGCATTTTATATAAAGCATTTTATTTAAAGAATTTGCATTTCATAACATCACAATGAAAGTGGATAATGAGTAGGAGAGGACATGGGTGATGAATGGTCAGGTGCAAAACTCCAAGCAAGAGAGCTGCTAGTGCATAGTTCAGTGGTAGAGTATTTGCCTAGCATGCAAAAATCCCTATGGTTCAAGTTCTTTTCAAAATCCAGGCAAGAAATGATAGGGTCAAGAAAGTGATTGTGGAGGAGAAAAGAGAGAAAGACATTTAGATATGTTAGGGTAGTGTTCACAGTTCCCAGTGCTGACTGGCTGTAGGGAATGAGATAGAAGGGAGAGACCCAATGATCCTGATGATCTGGACTTGTCACTAGATTCCAGAGCAAGTTGCACTGGATTCCAGAGCAAGTTAGATCTCACTTGCCAGTGAGTCTGGGCATATTCTCTTCCCAAGTGCATGACCAGGAGAGCAGAGACAGTCTTGGCATCCTGATTCCTGGGTGGAAAAACAAAACTGGAACCTCACCTAGCAGCTAGACAAAAGGACTCTCTGACCCTGGATTCTAACTGAACCCTAGAGCAGCAGTACAGCAAGTGCTCTAAATTCACCTGCTTGCTAGACAGGAAAATCTGACCTGAAGCAAACTTCTGAACTCCAACCAGAAAATCCACCTGTGGGCACTGGGTGGTGTAACTGCTCCTGACACGGCAAAAACTTTCTTTAATGTGCTGGTTTCATTTCCAAACCATTCTGCTTGATACTTCACAACAAAACAAATGGTTGGTGCCTTTGCCTTACCTCTCTTCTGTCATGGGTTTTTAGCAGATGAGGTGATCTCTAGTCACATGACCACAGCTCATTTCCAGCTCCTGAAGCAAAAATTAATGGACCCTGGCAATGGCAGACAATGCTAGCCCAACTGTCTTCTTTAGTTCCCGCATGTCCACAGACGTTCCTTTTCCAGAAGGTAAACTGAGGAAAGACTAAAAAATACCTTTAAATGCCTTTTATAGTTACAGAATAATGCATCTAACTCTGCATACACAGTGAGAAGAGAGAGAGAGAAACAAAGGAGAGAAAGATACATTCATGAACAGAGACAGAGAAGGAAAGGAAGGAGAAGAAGAGAGGTAGTAAGCAAGAGACGGAGGAGAAGGGAAAAGAAAGAGCACTGCATCTCATTGTTTTCTGTGACTCTTCCTAGCTATATATCTGAATTTATCCTCTGTGAAACTTTGGTTTCCCCATCTGTAAAACAGGAATAATGGATTTTGGTAAAATTTAAATCAATCTGTCCCTTTTTTGCAAATTCTGTTTCCCATCTCCTTCCAAATTGCATGGTTTTCATCTGTTGAAAGGGCTAATAACAGCTTCCTCTCAGAGTTGTTGCAAGGGTGGAGTCTGCAGATGCTAGAGTGCCAGGCACATGTCACCTTTTGGGATGGTCTTTCTGTTTCTTATTGCACCACAGGCTATAGAGGCTGTTCACCCATTCCCTCTGTTCCATTCCCAGCAAATGTCAAAACATAGTACCAACCTAGATCTTGTTTTACAGACAGTCTGCAGAGGATAATTAGAATGTAATGTCTAGAAATGATCTGGGTAGAGCTGCTGGCAAGTCCCTTGTCATTCTGTTTGCAGCTAGATTTCAGAAACAAAAGATTTCCTTCCTTCTTCTGGGCACCAACAATGCGAAGGCAAATTTAGAGCCCCTGGATGCCTGAATAGCTCTCTAATTAGATGAAATTTACTATCTGATGTTATAATGTTTGTGCAGAAATAAATTAGTGCTGCAGAGGTGCTATGGAGATTTCCAGAGAAATTTTATGTGCAGTGCCAGTAGTTTTCTAAAACGCGTGTTGTAATTAACATTCTGCCCATCGATCTTTGAAGTACCTTTGATCTCCTGAATGGCATCATGAAAAAAAACCCAACATTTTCTTAGATTCTTACTATATTCTTTTATTACTTTATTTACCCTATCAAACCCCATCAGCAAGGTAATGGTCTCTAAAACATCATTTTAGTCTTTAGTCTTTAATAGTGGAACTTTAAACCCATCAGTCCCACTATTAAAGACTGAAAATGATGTTTTAGAGACCATTACCTTGCTGATGACTGCAGGACAGGTTCTGTTTTGGAACTGCAAGTCCAAATATACGAGGCTTTGGTTTTTCCACTGGGCCATATGGCCTGTCTTTCACCTCTTTCTCTTTTTTCAGTAAACTCAGAGGAAGTCCTTCAGAATGGTGTCAGGGGTCCAGGGAGCTGTCATGTAAATCCTTACACACAGCCCTCAGCCCACCCTGTGATGCCGTCTCCTGCAGGGTATCCACAAAAGCACAGCAGCAACAATGCATCAGTTTTGTAGATTTCTGAACCATTATCTAAATCCCTAAGCAAAACTCTAACTAAAGTTGACATATATAATTTGGCCACAGTCAACAGCCCACACAGTATCATAGTAAATCTCTTTAATCTTTGCCTCCCTGAGGCCCATCTTTAAGCTTCAGTATAAGATCTCACTGCTGGGAAAGACCAACTCAAGATACATTCACCAGTGTCAAAGATGTGTACATCAGCCTTTCCCTTCCCTGGAGAGGGAACAGCAAGCACTTGGAAAGTCCAGGAGTCTTTTTCCCTATGCAGGTTATTGAGGGAAGGAATGGAGTCTTCTCTCTACACAGAAAGCCCAAGTCAAGCAGTAGTCCCTGAGCACCTCCAGTTCACTGTGCCTCATCCAGGTGTCATGGAAGAAACAAAAAAGAAAGATGAGGCTGCCAGGAGAAACAGTTAAGTGCCAATAGTAATAGAAGTAGCCCAGCTCTTGGAGAAGACCACATGCACGCAGCTCAACGTTGCCCTGACCATGGTACAAAGTCATAAGAGAGACAGAGAACAAGAGCAAAAAAGGGTCAAGAGCTCGCTGTCAAGGCCCAGAATCCCATCCCATGCCAGGAACTTAAGAATTTGAAGGTCACACTGAGCATCTTTCACACTTGCCTTTCCCTGGTCTGCTTCCGCCTCACGCTTGGGAACCAGTCATGCTTGTTCGCTGCGGTGGCTTCGTACTATTGAAACATGCCAGGCTTGGAAGTGGCCCATTCTCCCTTCGGAGTGCCTGATAAAGCAATCCACCTGCATTCCCCTTCATTTCCCTCCCCTGGGTGCCCAGAAGTAATGGTGCATTGTCGGGAGTGTTTTTCCAGCCTGCTGGGTGGAGGGCGGTCCCCATCTGTCTTGACTCCTCTGGGAATTCACTGCTGCAGGAAACTCCTGTTTCCCCATGGAGATTTCTTGTCAAAATGATCTATAAAGTCAAAACTGGGCAAATGTTTTTAAAAATGCTCTAACCATAACTAGAGCAGTGATGGAAGCCACTTTTCAGGTTTCATGCCCCTGGAACTTGCAGAGGAAATTGACATTATTGGTTACTCCCTCTTTGCACATTTTTATCACTCCAGTGACCATTATGCCATGCACTGTTACTATTACTACTGCTCTCCTTTCTGATCACATTTCCTAAATTCCCTTTGCTCCTCATTAGCTTCTCCCACAGCTTCCTCTTTGGTCTTCTTGCTGTGCACATCTCCCTCAGGCAAGCTCTTCCATTTCCAGACCTTCAGCCATCACCCCTTTACTCCAGCCCCAGTTCCACAGCTGTTCCTCTGACTGCCTGGACTCCCAGTCACTAGATAACCCCTGCTGCATGATCTACAAGCACCAACATTTATCCTGCCCAGAATCAAATTCATCTACCTGTGCCCCGTGCGAACTACCTTCTTTCCCTCAGTTAAGGTGGTTAAAAAAAACATTACTATCATCCTTAAGGATTACTCTGCCAAGAACACACCCTATACACACGTATGAAACACTTACTAAAACTGCCTCCACATCTCTCTATCTCCCAACAAGGGCTGCTTCCTGCATTTCTCCCTTTTTAGCTCTTGTCTTAACTATTTAAATCTTCTTCTAAACACTTTTCCTCTTCACTGCATCCTCCATTTCTCACCATTACAAATTGCTTTCACATACACTGATCTGATCACGTCTTCCCTAATTAACCATTTTGAATATCTACATGTGGTCTTTGGAAGCTCCCTAACATAGTGTTTGTGGGTTCCTTCCCCTTTGGTCTCACAGCCTCATCACCTGCGACATTGGAAAACGATAAGCACCCTGCCCATTCATTCTTCAGATGCTTTGATTATACTCTTCACTCACCCCCACATAAAAAAGCTGCTCTTCAGCCTCCAAATCCTAACCCAACACTTCTGTTGTGAAACTTCCCTTGATTCTCTTTCCTATTTCCAAATGATGGCTATTCATAACTCTTTGAGGCTCACAGCAAACTGCATAATATGTAGTGTAAACTGTACAAAGGGTTCATCACTGTATGTCCATATTCCCCTCAATACTACGATCTTCTGGAAGATAAAGATGTGTCTTTGATCCAGGTAGCCAGTGCCTATCACTGTGCCTGAGAAGAGAGATTATTGCAAACATAAGAAATATATTGTTCATCAAAGAGTTTAGAGTGCAGAGTAATACAGTATGGTGAATTTTAAACCCTCGCTATAACACTATCCAACTGAATGAAGAATATTTTTTTCTGTAAACCTTAAATCTTCATCTGGAAAAAGATGAAGAAGAATTCTTAGGTTTGTTCTAAGGAATGGATATTACCAATCATATGAAAAGTGCTCATGTAGTGTCTAGCATACAAAGCTCAAAACACTGTATCACTGTCACCAATAATAAGAAAGTTTCTGCAGGAGTGTGTAAGAGATAGTGAGGAAGATGGATTCAACATCATTCACTAAACATAGGTTTATGGAGTACCATCCAATGGAAGATATCAGGTAGATAAACCTCAATTTGCAGAACAAATAAAATCTCCAACCACTTCTATCAAGGTATCATTCAACACCTGTAGCATTTTGTTGGCTGAAATAAAGGTGGTAAAATTATAGATGCCAATGAAGGCCATGAATGTTTGGACACAGAATTGAGAGAAAGGGATGCATCCTCGGGGAGAATCAACATGCTTGGTGATAAACTGGTTGACAAAGAGAAAACATAGACAAAGATATACCCAGAGACAGGTTTTAAATCACTAAGTTGCTAGAAACATTCTGAAACCCACTAGTGGTGTCCACAAATACAGACTTCCATGGGACAAAGTTTGGTGACAAACTGAAGCTCAGGGCATAAACTTGAGAGTGACATTGAACCTTTTACAGGAAAACTTCTTACTCACATCTCAAATTGCACCCTTTCCCATGGCTCAGATGGTGATATCTTCCATACAAACCACAGTAATCACCAACCAAACTGAGAAGCTTGAAACTAATTCCAAATCTAGTTCTTAGCATCACAGTAGAAAAAGGAAAGTTTCACAAAACCCATCTTGAGTGGTAAAGGGTACATGGGCTCCTCCCACAGCCAGCATATTGATATGAACTCTATGGAGTGTCACCATGCCAGTGGTTGCCCAAAGAAAAGTGAATGATAAAAGAAGGGGGAAATGAACAAAAGCAAAACACCAAGCCAAATATTGCATGTTCCTTGCAAAGTTTCTCGGTAGAAAGAATATTCTAGAGATGAATGTGGTTTTTAAATAGTGTGTATCTTCTGCTAATAGTTTTTATCTCAAAAAAATAGAATTTTAGAACAATTGTTGGATACAAGGGATGGCGGTGGGAGGTCACTGGTTGTTCAGCAAATAGAGATCAATTGACCTGTGCCACATGACGCATGTTCTGTGTCTCCTGCAGAGTGATGCCAATGATCATCCAGTTCTCCATTCTGATTATGCTGCACTCGGCTCTGGTCCTCATCACCACAGCAGAGGATTATAAGTGTTTGCCCCTCATCCTCCGGAAGACTTGCTGTTGGATTAATGAGACCTATTTGGCCCGGAATGTCATCATCTTTGCATCTATCTTGATTAATTTCCTGGGTGCCGTCCTAAATATCGTAAGCATCCCAAGCCCTCCAAGCCTCTGGTGTCTAGTAGAGTGCCAGGAATTAAGTCTGGGGACCCTACAGCTTTTCACAGTGTCTTCCTTGGTACCACTTACCTCTATGTGCCAGTTTCGCCCCAGTTTAGGGGCAAGAACAAAAATGTGGCTAATGTCAGAACTTTTCTGTTAGAAAACTGTCTTTTTCCCAGAAGGGGAGGTTACTTGTTCCAAAGAAGTTCCAACTCCATCCCCATTTCTATATTACCAGGACCAATCTGTTATAACTGTAAGCAAGAATTACCTGCTGTTTGTTAAGTATCAGTCTCTACCAGCTATGTGCCACGCACTAAGGGAGGAGCTTCACACATTTTTGTATTTAATCCTCACATAAACCCTGTGAGGTAAGTCCTATTATCCCCACTTTATGGCTGAGGAAACTGAGGCTCAGAGACATGAAATAACTTGCTAATAAGCTCTGTCTGACTCCATCACCCATGTTCATTGTAATATGCTAACTTGTGTCTCTGGGAGTGGGAGAGGGGTGGGGGAAGTGGAATTTAAAAAGCAGACATTTATTGAGCACCTACTATGTGTACCAGGTAGGTATTATTGCCCCCATTTGATGGATGAGGAAACTGCATTTCAGGAAGGTTGGGTGGCTTTCTGAGAGTTTATATTTGATGTGACACAGCGCATTAAGATGAAGTTCCAACTGCCATAATATTATCACTCTTTAATTTGCTGTCCACATTTTAATGATTTCATTTTTCTCTCTAGAATCATCCTATGGTAGCAATAGTTATTTTCTGCATCTATACAAATAATTTGTGTGGTCTGTGGATCAGTCAGCTAGATCTTAGAGGTGACTTGTCTGATTCCAGGTCTTAAACTTGGCATGATGGTTAGTTGAGGCATCATCTTGTGGCTGAAACCATTATTGTGCCCTCTGGACTGTGAAAGAATGTCCCCGAGTGTCCAGTGACCCAAGCTTTAGACTACCATAGTCTTTGGGCTGTGACTTTGAGGCTTAGACTGCCTTAAATTCATTACCTAAAATGGCTCAATGAACACTCTCCTCAAGCTCGTGCAGTTGTCCTTGTAGAGAAGGACTTAGTGATATAAAGAAAAAGAGCTTTGTCAGTAGAAGCTTCTCACCTGAAGAATGTTTTACCAATTACGGAAATTGAAATGACAATAGGGAGGATCCACTAATCCAGGCCGTGGAGCGGAAGCAGAGTGTGGATGACAAAGCAGGTATTCTGGGATGCCTGCTTCGGAGAGGCTGTAGGTCAGGGTTGCTATGCACAGCTGTGTGCAGGAAGATGAGAGAGAGACTTTGGAGTCAGATAGACCTGCATTTCAAATCTCAGCTCCAGCAGGAACTGCCTCTGGGAGCCTGGACAAGTTACTTCACTCCTCAGAGTTTCACGGTTTTCTGTTGTAAAATGGGGATAAAAATTGTAGCTACATCACGTGGTGGTTGTGAGGTCTTTTTGTACGGTGTCTGGCACAAAGTAGGCATTTAGCCCATTGGAGTTGTTTGTTTCTAAGCGCCAAAAATCTGCACCAGCAACATGGTCGTAGGAAATGTCCACCACTTCAACCCTGAGTCTTCTGGAAACTGTGACCCTTCAGATCCTTTAAATCCTCCCAGGTGTTGACCTAGAGTCAGGCGGTGAACTTGCCCCAGACTTCTCCTCCATCCAACTCTCTTCTGACACCCATGAGCACACTCCGGTGTCACAGAGCAGACTTAATCTGGTTTCGTGATTGGCTTGCAAAAGAGTTTTTCTGAGCCAGAGTTGTGTTTTAAGTAACAGAGGCAATCGCAGCTGGCACCTCCATCACGAAGTCCAGCCCCTCTAGGGCCCATCCACCCCAGCTTCTGCTGAGGCAGGAGCCCATAGCACACTGCTCCGTTTCCAGCACTCACACTGACTTTGTTGTTCCTGTGTCTTTTTGTTTTTTTGTTGTTGTTCTTTCTTTTTTTAATCCGCAGCTGTGGTGTGATTTTGACAAGTCGATACCCTTGAAGAACCTGACTTTCAATTCCTCAGCTGTGTTTACAGATATCTGCTCCTACCCAGAGGTATTTATTTACAAGCCCCCCTTGGTGAGAGTTGGACAGAGATATCTCCACCAGCTCCAAAAAACAAGACTGGTTAAAGGGTTTTAGAAAGTAATTCCGGGACCCATTTTCCTTCTTTGGCCTCCTCCTCCTTCCTTTCTTCTTTTCCTCTTCTCTGCCTTTTCTTCTCCCTTACATCTTCTGCTTTCTCTCCCCTCTTTCCTGCTCCATCCTCTGCCTCTGTCCCATCTCTATGCTTTCACCATTTCTCTCTGCCTTCTTCCTCCTCCTCTTTTTCTGCTTTTTTCACTTTTTCTTCTATCCATTTTTTTCTTTGCCTTAGCTTTTGTCTCTACCCATTTGCCCTTCAGTCAACTATAAAACCCTGCAGCAGCACATGCTATGGTGTCTACTCTCAAAGTCATTGTGCAGACAGTATTTGCCACATTGAGGAAAACAGGAAGGGAAGGAAGGGAAGAGAGGGAAGGGAGGGAAGGAAGGAAGGAAGGAAGGAAGGAAGGAAGGAAGGAAGGAAGGAAGGAAAGAAGGGAGGGAGGGAGGGAGGGAGGGAAGGAAGGAAGGAAGGAAGGAAGGAAGGAAGGAAGGAAGAAGAGAGAGGAGAAGGGGAAGGAAAGGGAAGAGAAGGGAAGGGAAGGAAAGATGCACAGGCAGAAAACAACAAATAACATTAGAACAATGTGGTAGAGAGAGAGCCTGAAGCACAATCAGATAAACAGTCACCCCAACAGAACACCCATTGTCACAATGTCTATCAGATCCTCTATTGGCTATAAAGGCACTGATCTACCTGTGGGCTTTGGGGTCAGTCTAAGGGCTCTGTGAGCCACCACCCAGACCTTCCCATGTTGGAGTAGAAGTTCTGAGTCTGGAAGAACAACTCGGAGTGCCCAGTAGACTATCCAGCCACATTCCCTGAGGAATCTAGATGGACTTGTTCTCTAAGAGACGGGCACACTTAGGGACTGTTAGGATGCATGAAAGGAGAAAGAGCTCTGCAGTCTCTGCTAGGCCTGAAGAAGGGTCTGAACAGCATTCTGAAAAGGAAAGCCAGCCTCACTTCCTTCCAGCCATCTGCACAAGCAGCTGTTTGAAACGCTGAGCACCATGTAGCCCTTCAGGTGTGTGGCGGAGACTCTGCTAGTGTCTCCACATCACAAATGATGGAACTAGAGCTCAGAGCAACTTGCTGAGTGCACAGCAGAGCTCCTGCCTGCCTTTCTTTCTTCCTCACCTTTTTCCATTCTGCTTTCTGTCCTTCTTTCCTTCACGTTGCAATTCAGTCGTCATGATCTGGTACTGTCATTCAAACCTTATCTGCCTGTTCTTGATCTCAACACCTACAGGAGGAACTAGACTCTTCCTAGGGACAGGGGAACCCATAGGTTCTGGGACTTCTCCATTTAGTGGATTATGTGAGTGGCCAGCTTTCTAGAAACTTCTTGGTCTGGGTAAGCCAAGGCTTGGATAGTTGGAAACAGGTAAAGTTGGATTTCACTTCCAACGAAGCTGGGTTTTGCTGTCTCTGAACTTGTTTCATCATCCATAAAGTGAAAAAATCAATGCATCCTTCACATGGATGCATTGTGGAGCTAAGTAAAATTTTCTCATGGTGCCCACCTAGATGAGTCACAAATCCCTAACAGTACATCTGACATGAAGCAGGTGTTCATGACCTATTTGGTCTGTGTCACATAATACCCTAAATCAGCACTGTGTACCCTCAGCTCCATCTCTGAGCTTCCTTGGTTAGGAGCATAGCACCTGGGGATTTGCAGTTCTAAAACAGTGGTGGGTAAGCTTTTGACCAAACTGCTTCATTTGAGTGCCACAGTTTCCTTATCCATAAAAGAAGTATACAAGCAGAACTTTCCAGAACCTTCCTCCCTGAGAAGATATGAGGATTAAGTGAATCAACTCATATAAATTACTTAGGACCACAACTGGAACAAAGTATCTCTTCATTAAACCACAGTTAATAAATCATTAACCATGATTTATTTTGTTTTCAGTAAAATGATTTTGAACACATACTGGAATGTTATCAACAACCCTCCCTGTAACACTAACATACCTGAAACATTATGAAACTTTCAAAAATAGAGAAAATTAAAATAAGCTCAGATATAGATAGATAGATGATAGATTGATTGATTGATTGATTGATTGATAGATAGATAGATAGATAGATTTACTATTTTCTTCCACAACCAAAAAGTCTTCTTACTCAGGAACCAGCAAACTATACCAGCTATGACTACCACATGATCTGACCCACATTTTCCACTCTAATATATATGGCTGTGTTTCTTGTTTAGGCTTGTTTGTCACAGTAGGAGGAATTGAACATTTTAACTTCTGAAAGTTTCAATCCAACTGCCGGTCACTCACAAGTGTGTGTCCCCAGGTCAGTTATTCCGGGTCTCTGAGCCTAGGTTTCTTTGTACACTTGGTATCTCTACCTCACCCCGGGAGAAACCATTACCAAATTCAGAAACATGTCATCAAACTGGGTGATGTGATACAAGCTCTTACGACTTTTGGTTCAAAGTGTAATTCAGTTACAAACCAGAGGCTTGTTGGTTGCTGAAAAAAAGGGAGTTTCAGGATATGAGTGAAGAAAGTCATATCCCAGCTATGATTTGAAAAGCGGTTTAAGGGAAGAAAAAGACAGTGGTTTGTAAGATAAATGCAAATTCCAGGCAAAAGGCCTGAGTGTTGTGGTCTCTAACACCTGGCTGTGGTTTTCAGGAGGCCTGCTGGGAAGACCCTCATTTTAGAGTCAAGCCCTTTCATTAGAGACTCTGGCACATCTGAGTAGACGGCTTGCTATGTTCTGAGGCAGCCAGAGCTGGCTGTGGTTGGAGGTGAACCCATTCCTCCGGTGCCTGGCCGTGGGGGCAATGCTGAGAGTGCTGCCACAGAGGGTCCTGAGTGCCCACTGTGGCACGTGTGCCATAGGTTTGCCACCACTATCCTACACTCACAATGTAACAGAGGAAAGTTTTGTTTTAGCTCAGTTTGTAGAGGTTTCAGTCGACAGCCAGTTGGCTCAAGGCAGGGTGCTCATGGCATGGCAGAGGAGGTTGACAATCAGAGAGTGACAAAGGGAGGAGTGAGGAAAAGAGAGCCTTCTAGGCCACACCCACAATGACCCACCTCCTCTGACCAGGCCATGAGCAGACACTTTATGCTAGGTGTCTCCCCATGTCACATGTAGCTGTTAACTCATTGGTGGACTAATCACCTCTGAAAAGCCCCACCTGTGTGCACATGAGGCCTTGGGGTAACATCTAGATATA
The DNA here is from genome assembly GCA_004027295.1 of Dolichotis patagonum. Classification (NCBI taxonomy): domain Eukaryota; kingdom Metazoa; phylum Chordata; class Mammalia; order Rodentia; family Caviidae; genus Dolichotis; species Dolichotis patagonum. Next base: position 81,664 of record PVJX010000301.1, read on the forward strand.
AACCATAAGAGACAGTGACTGCTGAAAAGCAGGAAGCAAGTGAAGCCAGCCCTGTGATTGGCTTTGTTATCACTGGAAGTGAGTTCAGACCACAGCTCGGGGCAGTGCCTCCAGATGAAACCCAGTGAACTCCTGATGAGGGTATACAACTGAAAGTCTGGAAGAAAAGGTGGCCAGAGTTCACAGAACACACTGCTAGAGAGGGTAGAATGGCATAGAGAGAAACTCAGGGACCTGCTGAGGGTCTAATCGATCCAAACATGTGAAGAGCAAACTGATGCTGGGAAAGAACCATCTGAAAGGATCGGTGCCCGGAACTCACTCACATTGGAATAGGGTTTGCTCCCACCAGCCCAGCCCAAAAGCTGAATCCAGAGAGGCCTGGCAATCAGAAGGATCTGTCCTGTTCTTCCTTTCAAAAGTATAGAATCAAAACTGAAAAAATCAAACTATTTCATACAATTTACTTGTGCCTCAGATGAATTTCAAGAATACATGTAGGAATATAAAAAGGTCATGACAGCTGGCATACAGTCAAAGATTCTTCAGCTTTAAAAAGGAGAAAAATGTGACTCATAATGAAAGGGGAAAAAAATGTATCCATGGAAGCCAATTCAGAACTGGCCATGTATGTTATAACTAATAAACATGGATGATAAAGTAATTATCATAACTGTATTCTATTATCAAAAACTTAATTAACAGAAGATATATAAAAATCTAGATTGAATATCAAGAAGCAAAGACTGTAATAGTGTGTGAAATGAAAACTAAACTAAAAGAAAATTTAAAAGATTACACATTACAGACAAAAATGTCATGGAACTAATGACATAGCAACAGAAGTATTCAAATTGAAATATTAAAATAAGAAATAAAATTAAAACACCATCATGAAAAACTTATGGTAACATTATATATTTTTTACATTATATATTTATGTTTTATGTATTCATACCTTATATCTTCTATTTACATATACTCATATTTTATATATTTTTATATACACATATATAAAATTAGGATTGGCCTCCAATTCCAAAAAGAATAGAGACAGAGATAGATGAAAATATAAATAAATTAAAAAGCAAATAAAAGACAGATAATGAATCTTTTGCAAAAGAGAGGGAACCAAGACATGGGGGGAAATGGAGAGTAGAAAAGGAAAAAGGATGAAACAATTAATGTATGTTACATACATTCTCCAACTTCCCATGAAGAAAGCAATCATTATACACTGCAAACATAGCAATAAAAATTAAAATTAAAAATGTTTAAAGATATAATACCCAAGGTTTTCCAAATCTGATGAAAACTATAAGCCCACATGTTCAGCAGTTTTCTTGGTATGACAAACACTGAACACACACACACACACACACACACACACACTCCATAATCAAATTATTCAAAACAAGTAATAAAGACAAAAAATCTTAAAAGTAAGTAAAGCAGGAAAAATATGTTATACACTAAAAAATAAAGATCAGAAGCACAACAGCTTTAAAAAGACAGCCGTGGAAACTAGAATTTAGAGTGAGCCAACCCAGGTTAGGATTATCCCGGAGCACCAAACATAAACCAAAGCTGTTTTTCTCTACCTGACACAGTGTGAGAGACAGCTTAGACAGTCAGGCGGTGTCCTCCACTGGCACTCACGGTGCCCCCTGGATGGTGGCACCCTCCTTCCCTGAACCTGCAGGACCTGGGGCTGAAGCCAGGGAGAAGCAGAACCCTCTGTCTGCCCCCTGGGCACACTGCCCTGAGCTGCTCATGACAGCAGCTGTGATTGCTAGGAACAAGGTCCTGTGTGAGTTGACTGACAAGCCTGGGTTATTGCTTTTGGCCCCACTGAGTTTTAGAAATGTGCGGCTTGACTTCCTCCCTACTCGTCATGTAAGTTTATAATGCCACGGAGTTTTGGCTGCAATCAAATGGACGGAGTCCAGTCTGTCGCTGTAACTTCTGTGGGTAGATGCTCTATTTCCTTTCTGTTATCACTGTGTAAGATTCTTCTCCTTCCTTTCTTCTAAGAAACCATGCATGAGTTAACAAGGTAACTTATGTCTTGGCGTGACAATGTCCCAGCATTGGTATGGTGCCCCTCAGCCTGCGGCAGTATTTTGATGCATAACAGATCCTCAGTTAACAATCGTGGATGAATACATGGATGGTTTGCTGAGTAAAGGATTTGTTCTATTTTTTTTAGTCAGTCATTATTCCTCTTAACACTTTGTCTTGTCAGGGGATTCTGATTTTTTTCAGACTTAGAAAAATTGTTTTACTTTTGAGTCCCCAGCTAGTGTGACCCGAGGGTAGAAGGCCTTGAGAATTCAGAAGGAGGCAATGCTGCATGTGCTTCTGTCTTCTAGAAAATAAAAACAAGGATAGAGTCTATCCTTGGGACAGTTAAGAATTAAATAAGATGAAGCACATTGTTTTTAGTGCTCTGAAGGGTGTGCTATTTTTGAGTCTTTTCTTTCCTTTCCCAATGCAAAATTAATGCAGTTTCCTCTACCAAAGATTAAGTACCTAAAATTTCTCATATAATTCTTTGAATTAATGTATTTTATTATTAAAAGATGTAGGAAGAAACAGAGAACCTCATTACTATATAGCAGTGGTGGCAAACCTAGGGCATATGGACCGCAGCGGGCTTTACGTTACCACTGAAAGCTGGAAAAGGCTCTCCATCACCGCTCTGTAGATTGCAGAGGTCTCAGAGGTACAAGGATTCAGTACAAAAGGGGCATTAAACAACTGCTGCAATTGAAATTCCATGTTAAAATAAGATGAATGAAAATTACAAACAAAAGTAGCAGCCAAAACCATGCTATATCTGTGCACGTATTTTGCATTGTAATCATGTTATCTATGCAATTTTGCATCCTGCTTTCCAGTTTATTAAAAAAAAAAAACATTTTCCACATTGTCAGTTCAATGCTCTCTTGCAAACCCCTGTACACAGAACTTTGTATTCTTTGGGATATATATATATATTTTTTTTTCACTACTGCCCTCTAGTTCGCCTCTTCAATATCCCGACAAGTTCTAGTTAATACTGCTATTTCTCTTTGTGTACAGCCCCTTAAGCATAATAGTTCCTATATTTGTCTTTACAACTTTTGTCTTTATTTTCTGTGCTCTGTTTGCGTGGTCCCTTCTACAGTGTAATTTCCACTGTGTAATGATAAATCTGCATCCACAGACCTCTCCATCCTCCTGGAGTAACATAAAAGAACAGAAATTTAAGAATTACTGGGTACCATACCTGCCCATGTTACAGGAAACATCAAATTGACAATCAGTCAGAAAAGAGCCATTCCCAAAGCCACAACAACCCTTTAGCTTTCTGTTTTCCCTCTGTCCCCTTGGTCCACTCCACTGCTCACTCGAGGTGTACAGAGGACAGAAGACGTGTTTCTGACATTGTCCTGGGCCTTGCTGTCTTTGATACCATGTGGATTTTGACAACTCTGGAAGGTTCCATTTTAAAGGAGAATGTTAACTGAACCCTAGTGAGGAGACTCCTTTAACAGAATTGAGGATGCTGGACAGAGACGGCAAGAACACATTTAAACAGCTGATCCAGGCAGCAGAATGAGGAAGACCTATCACGTCATTGCACAAATCTATACTTCACTTTGCCTGTTATACCCTCAGAAAGCTTGGCTTAAAAAAGGAAGAAGATAACACATTCATTACTTTTCTGCCTGCCTGTGTTGCCAGCTCCTGTAATAACCGAGTGCATGATTCTCTAAAAAAACCTGAGCAATTCATTCCCCCGACACCTTAGTCCTTAGGCTTTTGCATTGTCTTCCCATCTTCTGTCATGTGAAGCCCTCTCCATCCTTCAAGGTCCAGTTCAAACTCACCTGCTCCAGACATGCCTTCTGCCCTAAGACTGGCTAGTTCCCGCCTCGTAGCCCCATTGTGTCAGGTCTTATTACGGGCAAAGCAGTCTCACAGCGTGCTACTGTTGACATGTTCATGTCTGCTTCCCGTTTTTTTCACCACGATTTCCTTTAGTCCCGGCTGTTCCTTCTTCTTCTTGGAATTTCAAGGGTCTGTCACTGGCTTGATCTCAATAGGCACCCAATAAATGCTTACTATATCTTTTCAAAAATGTCGTCCCTGTAGGCCTATAACTTTCTGCTCCAAGAGCACAATTATTTCCATGACATTTGATCCAATGCAGGATTAATTTGCTTTGACAAAGCCATGCATAGCCCTTTACTGTAATGCAGACAGCAATGAGGCAGGAACCATCAGATCTATTCCTCTTGCCTTTAGTCTTGTTTAAATGTAAAGTCTTAGAAGTTTCCCTGGAACTTCTAAGAAAATAAACTCTGAAGAGTGAATTTCTTGGTGGGGTGGGGTGGCACACACCTGTAATCCCAGCACTTGGGAGACTGAGGCAGGAGGATGGCTGTGAGTTCAAGGACAGCCTGGACTACATAATGAGTTCAAAACCACCCAAACTACACAGCAAGACACTGTCTCAAAAAAAAAAAATAGAAAAGGAAAGAAAAGACAGAAACTTTTTTTTATTGCCTGATCACTTCGCATGCTATACAGAGGCATCAAGATGAGATTCTTGGGGCCAGGGATTTAGCTCGGCAACATAAGCGCCTGCCTGGCAAGCATGCAGTCCTGAGTTCGAGCCCCAGTACAAAAAAAAAAAAAAAAGACGAGATTCTTAAAAATCTTGCCCAAGGGAAGATCATAAGCGACAGTCAACGATGGCTTATCACTCCCCTTGTACCAGGATATAACAACTTATTAGGAAGGAAGAGACAAAATTAAAGGATTCACTAGACACAAAGAACCCAAAGGGCAAGGACAGTGCCTTACTCATTTCTGAGACTGCCTGTGCCTCACCCAGGAGCAGGATCTTTGTCCTCAGCTGGAAATCAGGGCGCCATCTACATCTGCTTATATCAATATTTGTTGCAAAGTATCAGGAATGAGTCAGTATGGTTTAAGGAATTAGAAACATGTCTTCAGGGATGATTTTCTCAGAAATTTTTAGAAATTCTTACCTATTATCTCTTTTCATACAAAAATTACCTCTCTATATAATAGGAAAGAGAAGGCAACCAGTTGGATTTTAGAAGTTATCAATCCCAGTAATTCCACCAAAGTCATATTTATGCAAACTGATTGTATCTAGGTGATCTAGATGTTACTTTCAAGATCTTGAATAATTGGTTTAAATTCTATGAGCCTCGATTTCTTAACCCATAAAATGGGAATTATACTTTCTATCTTGAGCAATCATTTTTAATACTACAAGAAGAAAGATATGTAGAGGCATTGAGGTTTAAATATTACAACAAAATGGGCCTTTTACAATGGTGAACTTCATTCATTATTTCCCTGTTAGATGATCACAAGCTGAACCCATCATCCAAGGGGTTAGCGTGGAATGATTCTGTCAGGGGAATGGGCTGGAGGAACTTCCACAGAAACTGAGATCTGAGTGGGAAGATTAACACTGGAGACCCTTCCAGTATTGCAGCTCTTCAAGAAGTCAAAATGTGCAATTTGACCTTTTCTTTGGATACAGAGTGATAGATGTCATGTGGTCTTCTGCAGTGTATGTTGGAGGAATTAGGTAGGATTCAGAAGGAAGGACCTAGAGATATCCGTAACAGTTTCCTAGAGTAAAGGACACCTGAGTTGACATTTATCAGAGAAAGAAGGCTTAGTCATATAGAGAGAGTTGAACAACAGGGTCCAAAGGCAAGGGAAGAAGGGCTGAGCGTGAATAGAAATCCAATGTATCTTCATAAAGAAGGACAGTTTGACAGAGTGGAGAGCAGCGTAAGGACTTCAAGTCAAGAAGTACTGTGACCAGATCTTGTTTTGGAAATAATAGCTAGGAAATAGCAGTGTGTGTTGGCTGGGGATTGGGACCTCTGAGCAGACAGAGCTAAGAGAAAACTTGTCCCAAAGCTATCCCTGAGACCAGAAAAAAAAAAAAAAAACCAGAAAAGTAGAAGCAGAAAGCTGGACGGAGGCTACCTATTTGTCGGTTAGGGAAGTAGAACCTATAGACAGGGTGTCCTAACTGTGGAGTGCAGGGAAGTGGAAGAAAACAAAACTGAATTCTCTCACTTGCAAGATAATGTGAATGGTGGTCCCATTCACAAAAAATCAGAAACATAGGTTTAGGGGTAATAAAATAAAAAGTGCAACTCAGGACCCATTGAATTCAGGAGGTCCTGAGACCTCTAAGCAGAAATGCTCAACAAAGGAGGCCTGTGGGCATCTCTGACAAGGAGCGGGAAGGTCTGACATTGCTGGGGAATCTGACCACTCTCATTCTCTGTTTGCAGTATTTTGTCTTCACCGGAGTGCTGGCCATGGTGACCTGCGCGGTTTTCCTCCGACTGAACTCGGTCCTGAAGCTGGCTGTGCTTCTGATTATGATTGCCATCTATGCTCTGCTGACCGAGACCATCTATGCAGGTCTCTTTCTACGTTATGACAACCTGAACCACAGTGGCAAGTAAGTGTCCACCATCATGTGCACAAAAGTTGTTCCTCTGCTAGTGGGAAGTGGAGTCACTGGGAAAGAGGCTGAGGTGGGATAATTGAAATCAGTAACAGATCTTATATTGACTTATACCTCAACTCAGGCATTCTCTATCTTCCAATTCTGGGCAAATCCCTGCTTTTCAATTGTATTATTTAGATCAGAGTTGCCCCACACCTGGGCCATGGACCAGAATCAGTCCCTGGCCTACTAGGAACAGGGGATAAATAGCACGAAGTGACCAGCTGGTCAGTAGCAAAAGCCTCACCTATATGCACAGCCACTCCCCATTTGGCTTTACCAGCTGAGCGTCAGCCTCCCATCAGATTAGCAGCAGACTTAGATTCTCACAGGACCCAAAACTCTCCTGTGAACTGCACAAGAAATGGAACTAAATTGCACCCTGCTTACAAAAATCCAATCCCAAGACCAGCCCCCTTCCTCTCTGTAGAAAAATTGTCTTCCATACCAAACCCCTGGTCCCAAAAAGGTTAGGGATTATCAATGTAGATCAATTATAGATTAATTATTAATTAAAATTAAGACTAAGTGGCACCTACATAGTAGATCAGGTCACCTCGGATTCTACACATTTATGATTCCTTCCTTACCAGATCTAATACTTGCAGGATCTAATTTTAAATTTGGCTGCCACAGTATTAATAATAGCAGACATGAGGGACTGAGCACATGTGCTCCTTGTATTGTATGCATTCTAAAACACATGAAAGTACAAAAAGTAGTGCTTAGTCTAGATGCCTTAGAGAAACATACCTAAAGCAAAGCTTTTTATATACAAATGCAACCCCAGGGCAGAAGAAGTGAGAGGAGGAATTGAGAAAGAAGAGGATAGGAGGAAAATATAAGCTAGTGTCAGATTATGCCCGCAGCATAAGTCACAAAGACATTCAGCTGGTGTCTTGGAAGACCCATCACTGTCAGTCGACGTGTCTCTTGACAGGCTGCAATGCAGGGGAAAGTGTCTCTGAACAGGGCAAGGCAGACAAATGTGTCATCTGGCTTCTTCCCTCTGTTTTCTGCATTGGTCACCAGCTCTGTCTCTGGACACACTTCTTGGTGACATTACTTGGCCTATTCTACAGCTACTGGAGAAATCAGACCTCATACAGGAAGTACTGTAGGGAGAGAAGTCAGGTATTGCCTGCTGAACTGAGTGGACTCAGGTGTAGAACCACACAGGGATAGCTAAAGCCAGAAAAAATGACCAACAGTCTGAGAGAAAGATACCAAGGCAATCAAGAAACCACAGAAAATGCAACTGAAACGAGTATCAGAACACATGAACCAATACCTGGAAATAACACCAACAATTAGTCATATTTTCTTCTCTATTTGTAAAAGAATAAAATATTTCAGAATTGTTGAAATTTCTCTTCCCTAGTACTAATCTTTTTTCTCAAAAGTCAACTTCTAAGACACTTAATATACATATATCCTTTACATCCATTACTTTTAGTACATATTTTTGCTGTCTACATCTATGTTATTTATATAATATTATATTTGTATAATATTGTATTTTTAGATTCATCTAGGTTGATACCTATAAATCTTATTTATTTTAGCTGTGCTCTATACATATCATAAGAACATATGTATTTCTTATGTATACAACCCAGCTAAATGTTTTTAGCTGTGCTCTATACTAAATATATTATATCCTTTGACCTTTTAATGGACATACATGCTGTTACCACTTTTCCCTGTCATAAAATTGCTTTCAGTAACCATCGCTGAACATGTCTCCTGGGGCTTTACTTAAAACCAGACTTGCTGAATTGGAGAGTACCTGCATTTGCCACTTTAAAAAGTGTAATAGTGCCAAATTGCTCTCCAGTATGATTGAAACAATTTTCCTCTTTCACATGGTGGTCCTGTTGCCTCTCATTCTCGCCCACGCCATTGTTAGATCTTCTAAATCTTGCTGAACTGATGAGAATACATTAGTGTCACTGATTTCATTTACATTTTCCATGATGGGTTAAACTTGTGCATTTTTTAAATTTACTTATTGTCCTTTTGGGTTTCTTTTTACCTGAATTTCTAGGTCACATCTTTTGCCCAGTGTTTTTGACAGTTGTTCACATTTTTCTTAACAAATTTGGAAGAGTTCTTTTTGTTTTTAACTGACAAATAAAAATAGTGTATATGTACAGTGCATGTAATTTTTTATATGTAAGATGAGATGACTGAATCAAGCTAATTAACATAATTTGCCTGACAAGCATATATTTTATGGGGATAGGATTTCAAATTTACTCTAAAAAATTTTTTGGTTTTTGTTTGTTTGTTTTTTGCTTGTTTTGAAACAGGGTCTCACTATGTAGTTGAGGCTGGCCTTGAACTCACTATGTAGTCCAGGTTGACCTCGAATTTGCAGTGACCTTCTGCCTCATCTCAGCAATTTTCAAATATACAATGCATTGTTATTAACGGTAGTCACCATGTTGTAAAATCAGGTCTCTTGAACTTATTCCTCCTGCCTAACAGAAATTTTCTATTCTTTGACCAACACCTCCCAATTCTCTTAGCTGTTCCAAACCCAAGTAACCCCCACTCTACTCTCTGCTTCTATATGTTCAACATCTTTAGACATCATAACTAAAGAATAAATACAGTATTTGGCTTTCAGTGCCCAGATTTTTTCACTTAACCTGTTCTTGAGATTCATCTACAAGTATGTTGTAGGAAATGGGAGGTTTTCCTCTTTTTCTAAGGCTTAATAGTATTCCACTGTGTATATATGTATCACATTTTTAATCCATTCATCTTTTGATGGGTACTTAGGTTTTTTTATGATGTTCTTTGCAGAATTATTCACCATAGTTCTTCATAATTTCCATACACTCTGTATGTCTGTTGTACATGTATATCATATATTTTGTGTTTTACCCTATTTGATTCTCACAGTAACATTCTGAAGAACATAGTCAAATAGGTCAGTAGTTACTCGATGGTGTGATGCCTGTGGCCAGTAAATAACATAGCTGGATTAAACGTGGGTTTTTCTGGCCCCAGAACCCACCCATATAAATATTGCATGTACTTTGTTTAAATCATGTAATGAATTTCCCACCATATTGCCAGGGTTCAAAGAAAGTCAAAAGAGTTCCAAGTTAGGTAAAATTGTTAGTAACAACAGATGTTATGCATAAGTGAGCAAAAAAGAAGGCAAATAGATGTATGAATAAAGTAAGCCACTTTTGTTGTAAAAATAAAATCATCTCAATTTATTGCTTCAAAAGGAAACACAGAATGAAAATAAGGCATGGACTTTGCTTCAAATTCAGACTCAGTTGCATTAGAAAGTTACTTCCCCCTCTGTACATCGATTTGCTAACAGATAAAATGAAATATATACTCTCTGTCTGTATTAGACAACTTGGGCTCTCATAACAAAATACCCCAAACCGGACTGAGTGGTTTGAACAACTCACAGTCTTGGAAGCTGAGGAGTCCCAGATGGCACATTCCAGCTGATGGGGTTACTGGTGAGAGCTTCCTCCCGAACCTGCACCCAGCCACCTTCTTGGTAGATTCTAAATGAGAGAGAAAATGAGAGAGAGGGAGGGAGAAGGAGAGAGGCTGGAAAGTACCAACACTACTGGATTAGAGTTCCTATTTTTAAACCTTAACTATCTCTTTTTAGACAATTATCTCTAAATATAGTTACATTGGGTGATAGAACTTCAGCATATGAATTGTGGCAGATACAAGTCAATCCATAGCAATGTTCCAGAGCTATTGTGAGGCTCTTGTGTGTGTGGCTCATAGTAGGTATTCAATATACGTTCATTTTTCTTATCTCTTCTATCTTAGGAGAGAAGTTCCACTCTGAATTTGGTTTTGAAGCTTTCAGGAGAGATTTTTAGTTCCATGGTTAAGTAAAGGTTGTAGAAGTAAAAGTCCCAAGATTGTTGCTGTTGATGATCAAGGCCAATCACCGGCTTCCCTCTCAGCTACACTATAAGTGTCACTGTGTGTCCCATTGGAAGTCACAGGCTGCTCATGCTGCTGGGCTTTGATCCAAGCTTTTGGAGCCCATGACCACTTATGCTGGTTGTTACTGGTATCTGGAGGAAGCAGACAAATTATCAAAGATGGAAATCGCCCAGAATCTCGGACAGGGCAGTCTGGCTCCTTCTCCATTAGGATGGTCCACACTCATATCCTCCAACCTGCTCACCAATCCACCTCTACCACAACATCTGCCTCAGTTAATAATGCTAAGCCCAAAACAAGAGAAGCACCTCTTTCCTGATGTTATGCCAAACACTAGAGAGTTGGTATCCCCATAGGGAAGCAGTGTATATAAGTTGAGGACTTAAACCACCGAGATTCAAATCTCAGCTCTCCCACAAATCAGACATATGCTCTTGATCAAATTATGTAAAATGATTAACTTCCTTGAGCTCTATTTTTCTCATCTGTGAAGTGGGCATAATAATAGTTCCTATGCTCTAAGAATATAAAAAAGCTCAAATACAGCAAAAGAAACTTAGCACAAGCTCTGATCTAGAATAAGCATTTGATTTATGCTAGCATTTGTTATTAAACATGACCTCTCCAAAGTACAAATTCTGCTCTTCTATAAAGTGCTCATCTCATTCCAGCACTGTGGGCTCTTTATTGACCTGCCAGTATGTGCTCTCAAGTCACCCATCTCAAAACCATCTAGTCAACTCATATTTTTCCTTAAAACCCTTCAGGGGCTTCCTATGACTGCTAAGGAGCTGAAGGTTGGGTCTACTGTGGATTTCCAACCTCTCTTTCATGTTACTCACAGTAACTTCTTCAGTCTTACCTCCTACGACTCCACAGGCCACCATGTGCAGCCAGTACTCCAACCATGGAAAACCACATTCTGGTCCCCAAATGGTGCATGATGGACCCATTTCCCAAATCCCACCCTATCATTCTCAAGACTCAAGTCAAGTGCCATCTCCTTCGGAAAACCTCATCTGATCATGCTTTATTTTCTAACCCATGTGAATAATTGTTTATCCTTGCACTTACCTCTCTATGCTGTGGTCATTAATTTTGATGTCTTCCTTGTCCATTACAGCAGAAGCTTTTAAGGACAAGGATTACTATTCATGTTTGTAATTTTAGCACTTAAGAGTATGTGGTAGTAAATGTCTGATTAAATATTTGTGGGATAAAATATTAAATAAGTGAGTGTCTGAGAGGAGTGTTAGTTCATCTGGAGTCACATAACATGACTGATTCACAGGGTAACTTGCATCTCAAACCTCTACTTTTTTGTCACTGTTCCCCTTAAACTATGCACTCCGCATCCCACAATTTGGTTTTGGACTCAAGTGTTATGCTTCACACTTAGTGCAATTCTATTTAGCCAAGATTTCTAGCTTATTCCAGAGTATTTGATGCCTTTATCCTTTAGTAGCCTGTATTAACTGAAATCTTAATCATCAGAGGGCACTATTTTGGAATCTCCTTTCCCTTGTTGGTTTCTTAAATCATGGTTATAGTAAAGGTTAGACAACCTAGAATCAAGTTTTGGCTCCAGCTTTTACTCATCAGTGGCCATATTGTCCATTTAGAAAGGCAACACAGTATGTTTACCAAGCGCATCAGCCAATCTGGTTCTAGTAATAACTAGCCCACACTGTACACAATAGTTTAGTGGCTATTACAGATATAACATAAAATAAGCACTTAGTGAATGCCTGTCATTTGCACAAGAAGAAAAGAAATTTAAATGGGATGCTTTATTAAGGGTTCATGGAGGCAAAGAGAAGCTAGTAACTGAACTAAAAAATTTAGTGAAATTCTTCACAAAATTTAATGAGAGCTCTGAGTTTGGCACTTAGGTTTTGGTTCTCATCCTAGCAGTGACACAAAGGAAATGTGTAATCTTGAGTAAGTGACTTCTCTCTACGCCTTAGTGTCCTATCTGTAAAATAAAAGGCTCCTGAGAGATAGTATATTATGCCTGCCTCACATAGGACAGAATAGAATGGATCTACCAAGTGCACATTGTGAAGTATTCATATTACACAGAAGTGTTATCATAATCTATACCAAGTACATAATCTATACTAAGTACAAAAGTTTTTTTAATTTTCAAATTTGCTATCGTTCATATAAATACTTCTTTAATGATTTATATTCAAAATGAATGTTAATTTTATGATATATCACATAAGATGATCTTTAAAGGTTATTGTAACCCTGAAAACTTCATTTTTGTACAAATGTTTTCAATCAACAGGGGTTTTTTTTCTGCTAACATAAGATGATAGCATTACTTCATTGATTTTGTTAATACAAATAAATCAGTCCAAAATGTCCTCAGCTTTAAGTCCCTGACCCTCAATAGCAAACAAAGTATTATACAATTGTGCAAATTTCACCATGTGATTCTCTTTGAAATTTATTCAAAGACTCATAGAAGCTACTTGAAAAACTTCCAAATTAAAATCGCAATACCTTTTCAATTTCTCAGCCTAGCTATCTTACTATGCATATTCTGTAGTCTACACTTCAGCCTTTTTAAAAATACAGCTTAACAAAAGATTGCTCATTATTTTATTTTTCTTTCTAAATTTGGTCTAGTTATGTCTTTATTTTTGGGCAATCACTGCTTTGAAAATTATTCAGGAAGCATTTGTGTTTTCTCTCGAAAATATGTTTCAAATGATAGGTAAATTCCTGGGTTTAAAATAAGTTTCTTGAATCCTAAAGTAAAGAATATCAGAAGTGCCAGGCAGAGCAGGAGTTTGAAACAGCTTCACAAGGGCGGAGTATATAGCTCAGTGGCACAAGCACCTGCCTGGAAAGTACATGGTCCTGAGTTCAATTCCCAATACGCCCGGAAAAAGTGTGGACCTCTGAAGCAGATGCATGGATTCACAAGGCACTGAACATAAGACACGTCGCATACACGCTAAGCGGTGTGAATGAACAGTCGCTAACTTACCACCACCATTAGCAAGGTCACATGCTCTGCACGTCCCAGAGCAGTGATCGGAAGACATGGGCCAAGCATACCATCACAACTGGTTCACTCAAGCCCGGTGATGATGCAGACAGACTCCGTTACTATCATCCACAGATGGACAAACTGAGGCGCAAAGCTACGCGTGGCTTGACCACAATCAGACGGCTGATCAGTAACAGAGCTGAGAATGGAAACGGGGTCTACATTAATCATTAACCACTAATTCATGGTCTGATTAGCTTTCTAGAGGTTCACACACTTTAGGTCCTAGAGAATTAAGTGACAGGAAGGGAAGAAAGGACAATATTCAAATGTGTCTACCCCCTCAAAACAAGCAAGAGGTGAATGAATGAGTGAGGGAATGAATCCTCACCCCTAAAATGCAGGGATAACAATATGAGGGCCATAGTCTAACCCAGGTATTTCAGCACTCCTGTGTCACCAGAAACAGATTTGAGTATTCTTTCCTGCTGAGTCTTCATGGGACCTCAAACATGATACATGGCATTTACTTATTATCCCTATGCTACAGATTCATAAATCAGCTAAGGCAGATATGCATCTTGTACCTACAGAACCCATCCTACCTTTTCCTCTGATGTCTTATCTTCTTTTAAGTATTACCTGGACACCCAGACTGAATTAATTTTTCTTCCCATGGCAACAAGGATATCTTCATTCCCTGGAGTCTATCGTATTATAATATTATCTGTATATTTTATTCTTTCTCTTACCAAGCTATTTTGAGGCCAAAGATAAAGTTCGTTTCTCCACACTGCATCCTGCAGTAGATGCTCAATAATTATGTGCTTCTGTGGGACTATAGATAAGAAATAGAACAATGATCCTTGTCTGTTATTAGCCTCCTATCTCCAAGGAAAAGCAGAGAGAATTGGAGTCCTGAGACTAGAATTTTTTCCTAGCTCCCAGAGCTCTTGGTTGTCTTGGACTTTGTATCAGTAACATCTCCCCTCGAGAATGCACATGGCCATTCCTACATCCCTATCCTACCCTGGTGAGTTGAACCAGGCCTGGCCCAGTGTACATTTGGTGTGTTTTTTTTAGCATAAAGCTAGATAAGGAGCTGGTGTTGGCAATGGGTTCCTGACCACCATTCCCCTGACCCTGTGGGGCACCAGCTGGTGTTCAGCAAGATCAGAGCAAGGAGAACTTATGAGGCTCCCAGTTTCCATCCAGACTGAGGCTCATTCCACTCTACCCTCCAGATGCTGCCACTTGTCTGTCATATCCCCTTGTATCTTCAGGTCGTATCAGAGTCACTCCCAAGTGAGCCCTGAGCATGTGTGTACTTGTAGTTAGAAGGACATTAAACAAAGGAGTAGCATGATTGGATTTTAGTATAAAATGCATTTTGGCCACTATAGAAAATAGATTGTGGAGGCCAATGTGAGTAAGCTGTTGGCGATCAGGCTGGCTGTTGGGCAGTGGATGTGTATATAGAGAGCATTGGGGGCAATGGAGATGTATTTCACCCATAGAGAGGACAGAATTTGGCTATGGATTGATACAGGCTTTGTTGACAACTGACTCCCAGCTTATTTCTGCTTTTGGATCAAGCAACTAAGTGAAATTGGTGAGAAGCATTACTGAGACAGAGAGACAGGGGGTACAACACTTGGTGATGTAAGGCAAATCACAGCATGCAGAAAGATGATCTGAGCATGTTTCTTCTTCTGTTCTCTTCTTCAGCATGTGTCTTATTCATTTCTGTTACTGGGACAGAATACCCGACATCCACAATTTAAAGGAGAAGTCATTGGGTTTTTTGGTTTCCTTTGTTTTGTTTTGGATTTTTTTTTTTAGTTTTTTGTTGGGTTGGTTGGTTGGTTGGGATTTTTGTTTTTTTGTTGTTTTTTGTGTTTTGTTTTGTTTTGTTTTGTTTTGTTTTGTTTTGTTTTGTTTTTGGTCCGAAGCTTCAGGAGTTTCCGCCTGTATTTGGCAGTCTCCAAGACAGAGGCAGAATGGCAAAGGTAGCCAAGAAGCTAAGAGAGTGAGGAAGAGGTATGGACAAGAATACAGCCTTCCAGGTCACACCCCCACTGAGCCACCTCCAACCAGCCCTCTGCCCCCCAGCAACAATTCAGCTGGAGCTCTCCCTCTATCCTGTCACCTTCCAAACACATGAGACTTCGAGGGACATTCTAGATCCAATCCATGGCAGTCAGAGGAAGCATGTCAATGGGATACTTTATTTCTATGTGTCACCCATGTTTACCTTCAGCATCCAGTGTTATTTCCTGTAGAACATTTGTCTCCTGGGCTAAAATGTTCTTAGAAGGTCTCATGAGGGACCAAACAGAGCAAGGATGGATTCAGAATCAAATAAGGGGCTCCCTCACCTTCCAAATCCCCATCATGGCGAAGCTCATACCAGTGTTACCCTTGCCACCACCTCTTCCCACTTGGTCTCCTAGAGAGCCCAAGGCAGCCTACGTCAGTGACAGGCTAGCTTGTGACCCACTAGGACTGTGAGTGTTGAAGAGTCACTCCTGGACAAGATGGCACAAAGGGAGCAAAGCCTCTCTTAAAAGATAAAAAAAGTTTAAATAGAGGCAACCACAGTCCTCAGCTCAAGAGAACTGATATAAAGGTTAAAAGAACTAATGTAAGAATTAAACAGCATCCACATCACAGATTTGATGCAGGAATCTAAACATGAAAGTATGTCTAATAAAGACTGCCACATCGCAAGTGTGGCATTCTGGTCTCTTAAATCGGGTAACATGTAAAACGTGGCGACAGAAGGGGCTCTTGGCCTTCACATGAGTTTTCGTGATGAAATCTTGATCAAGTGCTCTGCAAATGAAGATGCTGTTAGTGTGAGCACGTTGTTCAGACACTGGACTCTAGAATCTCTTTTATCAGATAGGTCCTAGGCGACCTCACACACTCAGTGGTCACCTAATTTCTGATTTAGCCCACGTGCGTACCCCCAGAGCATCCCGCCGCTTGGGAGGGGCTCAGAAAACACTTGTTTCTTCTTATCCTGCTCCTTCCTGAGTCTCTCATTCATAACCACGCCACCGTTTACCTTCTTCTTCCCACAGGGATTTCCTGGGGACAAAGGAAGCATCTCTACTGCTGATGGCCATGTTCCTCCTGGCTGTATTCTACCACGGACAGCAGGTAATCGAGCATGTTGTTCCAGCGACATATGGCATCATGGCGCTTCCTGTTGTTTTAAAACTGCCTGTAAGGCTTCCCCTGGTCTTTTCAGCAAATAACTATTAACTATTTGCATCATGTTGTGATTCCTAATGAGTCAATTCCTAATAAAGACTAAATAATATACCTGGGTGTGGTGATTCCACACCTGTAATCCCAGTACTCAGGAGGCTGAGGCAGGAGGATCAGAAATTCCGGACCAGCCTAAGTTACATAGCAAGACTCTGTCTCAAAACTCAAAACAAAATGAAGAAAGAAAGAAAGAAAGAAGAAAGAAGAAAGAAAGAAAGAAAGAAAGAGAAATAGACATAGAGGAGACAGAGAGAGACACTGAGACAGAGACAGAGAGACAGAGACAGAGACAGAGAGACAAGAAAAAGACAGAAAAAAGGAGAGAGACACCGACAGAGACACAGAGACAAAGTACCTCATGAAAAACTAAACTGATCCTTCCTATAAAAATGTTTCTAGAGAAAGTGTGTGCTATATGAGGTAAATATGTTGGAGAATTAGATTAACCAGGGTTTCATTACGGTTCTTCTCAGGTGTGTGTGTGGCCTTAAGCAAGTTACTTGTCTACTGAATCTCGGTTTCCTTGAACCTAAAGTAAAACAGTGATGCCAAAATGGACTGTTTTGAGGGATTATTTAAGATTATGGTGCACAGCATTTGATGTGCTGCCTTGCCTGTGTGTAGATGTGTGAATAGGAAGGAGTCCCTGACAAATTTGTCCTGATTATATAAAGCGCCTACCATATTGATTCTGTTCTGAGCCCATTCATTATGAGGATCATGAATGGGCCATAGCTGTACAAACCTCTAATCCTGTCATGGTCTTTTGGAGGAGAGTGAATCCTAGATAATGCGAAAGTGTTGTGTGTGGAACGTTCTTGCCCATTAATAATCATCCCTGGGAGATATTTTCACTCCCAGCACAGACCAGGCTCTGCCAGTCTCCCGCGCTGCTCTGGATTCTACTTCACCATCCCTTGGTCCATGTGCACTCCAAAATGAGTAACCAGCAAAAGAGGAAAGGAAGTCAAAATGACTGTCAGCCGGAGCATAAATAGAAGCGTATTGCTGGGAAATCACCATGGAAACAAGGAGATAACAAACCCTGGGAAACCAGGGATGAAGCAGGCAAAATTTTCAAGAATTTAGAGATATATGCATGAAGTTATGTGTGGTAAAGAGGGCTGGCAAAATGTCCAAAACAGATGACATAAAATCTTGGCAAGTGAAAGAGATGGGGGAAAGAGGTAATAAAAGTCTCACTATGTGCCCAGCGCTTTCTTTCTACTACCTCATTTAATTTTAGCAACAATCTGGACTGAGAGCTACTGTTATTCCCATTCAACAGATGAATACTTAATGAATCCCATGAGTGGTAGAACTAGAATTCAAATCCAGATGTGTCTCCAAAACCCACCCTTTCTACTTCACCAGACTGGAGCTGAATAAAGTCGTTATGTTCAGGGCCTCAGGGACTCCAATCCTGCAGACTGACTTTGATTCGTTTTCATAAATTCATCACCTGAATTTATGTTGAAAGAGGAAACCAAATGTCTGAGTATCATCATTTCCAGGATTCCTGCATTTAAATTTTTTAGGCATCTCTGAAGACAAGTGCCCTATCTTCTAAGTCTGAATGACTTCTATTTATAGGGGAAAGCTCTCTAGTTTGATGTGCAAATTATAGTCCATTTGAGAGCTATGAATTCAGAACTAGACAAGGTAATACTACAGAAATATGCTCACTTCATCATAAGCACAAAGGTTTAAAGCTAACAAGTGGGAAAGCCCCAGAAAGAGCTGAGAAAACAATTTTGGGATAAGGTCCTCATTCCATAATAATAAGGATGCTTGTGTCTTTTTTGTCCCCTTAAGGAATTACTTTGTGTTCTGGCAGTGTCCCCTTCCCTAACTAGTACCCTTCCGACACTGTGATCCAATGTATAATATTCTCTATTTGTCCTGAGAAAACAGATAATATAATTGTGTTAATACAGTTTGTAAGGTGAAATATATACAAGTGTTCTGTGAGGTACTCTAAATTTGTGATAACTAATATCTTTATTTCAACAAGCTCTTAATTTATACAACTGTGCGTAACATCTCATTAACTGTAGCAGTTACAGGGACAGTCCTTGGAATCGGGCAGATGGTACACCAACCCCAACCCTGTCACCTAGAGGAAATATAACCTTCAGCTGTACTTAATTTTCTAAGTCTCCATTTCCTCTCCTAGAAAATGGATGTACTAATAACAGATCCTACTTCATAGGGTTGTTATTATATTATATTAGAATACACTTGTAATATACTTTTAGTAGCTTGTAATGCTTCACTTGGGGAAAAGAGTTGATGACACGAACAAGGAAGGCATTGGCATCCACTTGGTGCCAACACTGGAGCAAAACGCATGACCTCTCAGGTCCCAAAGCCAAGAAGGGTGAAACTGAATAGGAATATGAATGCTCTGAGTTCTAGTTCCATCCTGTCCTGTCTCTGCCAACCTCGGTTACAGTCGGCTTTGTGCAGGGTTGCATCACCTCAGGAGTCTTCTATCTGTGGCCTCCAGTAAGGCCCTGTTCATCTTGAGTCAGTCCTGCCCACTACCGGGCCTGCTCCCTGCTTCCATCAGTTCCCCTGTGTGACTCAGGCCCTCTATTTTTAATAAAGGCTGAATAATGCCCATTGACTCTTGATACGCAAGAGCATCCAGTGGGAGTGTGTGTAATTATACCTCTCCAGAGTGATGGGGGTGGTTATGTAACTGAATAATGGGGAGATTTCACTTGGCACATTTGTGGGAATGATACACCAAACACTTCCTCCTCCTCTGAGGCAGGTGGACACCCTAAATGCTGGACAGAGAGAACAATCGGATGCCTCCCACCTTGTGACTGATTCACACACAGCCCTGAAGACTTGGGCTTTGCCAGGGCATCTCCATTTATGGCAAAACAAGCTGCATCTGTGCACAGGAACAGAGTTTAATTAAGTCAAGTTTTCAGTCACCTACTTCTGGGCCTCTTGGAAACAGGCTCTGGGGACTGCATGGTTCAGAAGAAAAGACACAGCCTTGGAACCCAGTACTATTTCTTGTGTCTCAGCGATGCAGCTTAGTGAATAAGTGACCCTGAGATATCCAGAGCTGTTATTATGTACCTGTACAGGGAAAATAATACGTAACTGTCAGAGTTGCAGAAGACCTGAGAAAGTTCCTGTGCATACACTGTAGGAGTCACAGCTTGGAGTCAGAAAGCCATGGCTCAAAGCCAGGGTCCGTTTGCGAAAACTGAGGAAGTGGCCTCCCTTTTACTGTGCTATGAAATGTTTGGAATACCGCCTGGCACGGTGGACAGGCTCAGTCAGCGTTAGCCATCATCAGGCAGGAAGCGTAGGGACAGCAGGTGTTACAACAGTCTTCATGAGGCCAGGTCCTCAATGGTTTGAGGAAAATCAGGAAAGAGAGTGCATTCTAATTTAATTGGTGCATTAAGCAAACACTAGAGAATTAGCTTTTAAAATACCGGTGCCACGGTTTTGGTATATTTTGCTTTTCTCTCCATGTCTGCACCCTGTGTGGAAGTGATCTTTTTCCCTTTGGTGCCTCCCAGAACTACCCGGGTATCAGTAAATCAAAGCCAGACACTGAGTTCCCCTCATCTCCCCAGGTCTGACACCCAGCAGGTCTTTAGTGAACTGAGGAGAAAACTGTCCTTCATGGAGTTTGACAGGGACGGGTGACTGCCTTCATGGAACTTGCTCCAAAAGGCAGGTCTGTGCCAAGACCCAGCCAGCTCTTGACGGCCATTCCCTAGGCACGGCTCTCGGTAACACCTGTCTGACAACTGCTCTGTCTTGTCTCTTAACTGGAAAATCGCAACTCAGGTCAACTCCTGCCTTGCAGATTTCCTCCCTCCTGCTTCTGATTTGACTTCCGTCAAATGAAGGTACTTCAACAGGAGAGAAATGAATAGTTACTCTGTGTTCCCGCCAACCACGCATTTTGAACCATTTTTCATTTGGAAATATTTATGGACAAGAAAATACTGTCCTGCTTCTTGACAAATCACAACCCGAATTTGGTATCAAAGGACCATCTCCTCACGAACACAACTCATAAGGCAACGCAAATGCTGAATTCTTTCCCCATAAATCTGTTTCCTATAGGTTTCCCAGTAAATGTGTTCCTTAGCATCACTCATAGGTAATAGGTGAGATCTGGATTTTTTTTTTTTTTACTATTATCACATATTCACACCTTTTAATGTACTTCCTTCATTTCCCCCTGGTACAATTGCTACTAAAGCCCAATTTCTCACATCTTTGACAATGGGAAACTTAGTCAAGCTGGCTTTTGGGTCCTTTAAACACAGCCTTGTAGCCTCTGAAAGACTCCTTTCTGATGATATCTATTTAACAGTTCTAGATTGCTAAGTTTCTTCCTTAAAACTTGGCTGTTTCTGGAATGAGTAGGGATTGTTTTACAGGAATTGATTTTTAAAAACCAAACTCTGAGAGTGCTTGTTGCTATAAACTTTTTGTTGTTTTAGGGCTTTAATGTCATTGGGGGAAGCTAGAAAGTATAGCTTCTGAGTTCGTAGTATTAGCCCCTTTCTTTACTTGGACCACAGGCTTTTTTTAACCACCTCAGTTTTATTTTTGCACCTCCTCTTTCTCTTCCCCAAAATTTTAGTTTTCAGTGACAACTCAACTGTTCATCTGCTTTATCATTAGTTCACATAAAATAATCTAAGAATAATAATGCAAATATTACCACCTACAGTATGATTGTTACAGAGCTTTAATGATCTACCCCTAGGGTATCTAGGAATGTGTAATGAAAGTGCTTTTTAAAAAGTCATTGAGCAGGCAAGGATATGGCTCAGGGGCAGAGTGCCTGCCTGGCAAGGGTGAGGTCATGAGCTCCCAGTTCCAAAAAAAAAAAGAATGTCATTGAGCATGTGTACATTTCTATCTGCTTAGACAGGTAGGCTCACTGCTTTTATCTTTGTTTTTTTCTTTTCTTTTCACTTCTTGTTATTTGTTATACAAATTAATGATTTCTATTTTCACAGGCTCACACATGCACTTTGATCATTTTCCCACATTATCCTGCTCCAGTTCCACATAAACCCACATTTACCCCCTGTTGCCTTCACTTACACCTTGTTTTCTTCTATTTTTACAGAGAAATTTTAGAATTATTTGGTTTTGTAGTTAAGAAAAAAAATTTCCTTAATTCTAAAGTCAACTTTACTCAAAACAAGACATAATAAAATAAAATCTCAGAATCTCTCCTAATGTCCCACTGTTCTTCCTGCTCTTCCCTTCCCTGCCTCCTGGATAACCATAGTTTGTGGTTTATTCTTTGATTTTTCTATTAGAACATATTTGCAGTACATAATGATTGCATGTATCATGAAGTGTTGATGCATGTACATAACACATCTTCATTACCTTTTTATCCCCTCTTTTACCCCACTCTGCCTGCTCCTTCCAATTCTTGCCTCCCTTACTATTTGCAAAAGCTCTATTTTCATTTTTTTAATTCTATTTTTTCCCATCTCCTTCCCCTGCCCTTCCTCCTCCCTCCCTTCATCTTTTGGACCTCCATCCACTTGGAAAAGATCTACTTCCTATTTATTTATCATCTATTTTTCTCTTTATTACAAATTAAGACATACATATGTGTACATATATGTAAGGAGAGAGAATTATCTCTTGGATAAGTGATGGCAAACTA
The DNA here is from genome assembly GCA_004027295.1 of Dolichotis patagonum. Lineage (NCBI taxonomy): Eukaryota > Metazoa > Chordata > Mammalia > Rodentia > Caviidae > Dolichotis > Dolichotis patagonum. Next base: position 104,131 of record PVJX010000301.1, read on the forward strand.
CACGCAATTTCCCCCCCTCGGAGTGTATCCCATCGAAGTATAGGCAAATGTTCTTCACCTCTTTTCATAGCTGAAACACATTCTGCTGTGCACATGTGCTGTAGTTCGTTCAGAAAACAAAATGAACATTTGGACTCTTTCCAGCTTTTGCCACTGTAAATGCTGCGGACTGAATAACCTTGTGCCTGTGTCATTTCATGTTTTTGCTGTCTACCTACCAAGACTTAAATAAGACAAAAATTAAAAAAACAAACTGGCTGAATATTTTAAGCTCTTGAATTTGGGACATCTAACCACATGTTTAACAGGGCAGCATATTGGTTTTTTTTTTTTTTCTTTTTTGTTTCTTGAGGATAGGAAAGTTTTATTGGAAATAAGGAAAATAACTCATGAATTTCTAAGGGATCATGAATGGGAAGGTCACATGGCCTCTAACTTTGAATTACTTACAGAGAGTAGGATACAGGAATTGTTCTTGTTTAGTCGTCACCTATCAGACGTGGCTCTGTAGATTTAAAATTACCAGCGGAAGCTCAGGCTCTCTGGCCCAGTTCCTTTACACAGGATTTACAGTAAGCCAGGATCTCAGAAGGACCTGGTGAGGCTGCATTAGAATTTCCTTGAAATTCAGGACCTTGGTAAGGAGTGACTGCGCCTCCCTTCAGGATCTGAGGCAGGAGTGTAGTGCTTTCCGCGCTGCCCAAGGAAATTCACTGATGAGGACCAAAGTCCTAACTACCTATTCTTAATTTTTTATCAGTAAGCCTAGTCTCCCCACTCTATCGCAGGCCCTTCCACTAGCTAGCTTACCTTACCCATAAGTTAACTAAATAAACACCTCCCATATCCCCCCTCCCCAAGAAGTATCCTTTGCTGCTATTGAGGCGGAATGGGCAAAGAGGGAACCTAGCAGCTTCATGCTGAGAGGGGTGGAGGTAAGAGAGACTGGCAGGCAGGAACTTCCTCCAGAAAAGTAATCTGAGAGGCCTTGAACAGACATCATGTTGTGATTTAACACTTACAGAGTCTCTTCAGAGGATTGGTCTAGTGCACCCCAATAACAGCAGTATAGCACATTCGTGGTTGGCTCCATCAGCATAACCATTTAGAGTTTGACAGCCCCTAGGCAAGAAGAAACAAATTTAACCAAAAGACTAAGAATACATGGCCCAAACATAAAAACCAGAATGAAAAGATAGACAGCAGAAAGAGTTTAGGTTAGACACTATGTTTAAGGGATTGGAACAGGAATTGTAGCCAGCTAGGTTCTAAACCTGCCTATTTATTGACTTATCTGTAAGTCTGTTGTTCATTTTATTGTTTTAAGATCTTATTTCACCTGATGTGAATTATTTATCTAAAGACAACAAATTTATTTATTAGTGCATGAGTCCCTCTAGTAGTAACTGTTAGAGGATGGAGAGTGCTATAGTTTTGAAAGACAATTTTAGCCAAGGAATTTAAAGACTCTTGTTGAGTTTCCATAGCTGTTACTGTAGCTTTTAGCCTCATTAAGTCTTAATAGTGGTTAACTACAGGCATAGCTGGAGACTGCTACCAGGGATCAGTGAAGTGATTGGATCTCTCTTTCTATTTCTGGCTTATAACACTACTACTTTTATACAGCTTTGGTTATACTTTTCTGCTGGGCATTTAAGACCAAGCTAAAGTGAGACCTGTGCTAATCTCTAACCTCCTGCCATACCTATATCAGAGATGGTTAAGGCTCCTCAGGCATTACTTTTAGAATTATAAACATAGCCACTTAGCTCCTCTGTCAGTACCATCTTCTAGGATGGGTCACAGTCTTGCTTGACCAGGTGACTTCCTTAAGAGGCATGGGAAACATTTTTCTCTTTAGGGACACTCTTTTCATCACAGTGTATACTGGTTGACCCCTGTTCTCTATGGTCCAACAAGCTCCCTGATTAGTAGGTTGAATGACTCACCAGAGTTGTAGGGAAGGTTCTAGAAAGGTCCTCTCTCATCCTGGCTCTTTGTTTACTTTTTTCTTTTTTTAGGTACCAGGGATTAAACTCATGACCTGCTGCTTGCCAGGCGCTTATGCCTCTGAGTTAAATCCCTGGCCCCTTTCTTTATTGACTGTAAAGGGCCAAGGCCAAAATATAGACTATCCTCTTAGCTCAGCCACAGTTTCTTAGTTTTGGTCTCCAATCCTCAGTTGTAACACCCAGGAGATAGATCACATCAGCATTACAATAGGGGCAGTAAGTCAGTCCAACTATCTTATCTAGATATCAAGCACCTTGAAATACAAAGCATTACTAGAAAACTGTTATTTTTTTACCAACCATGGTCATCTTAGAAAACAAACTTTTATAGAACACTAACTGATAAAGTTTTACAGAGAAGATTTGAGATTAAAGTCAACATAGCATTTTAGCATGACAATCATGGTGACATTATCTCTGAAATACATCTAAATTTCCATTTTGGTATAAAATAACTTTCTAGTCAGATACTTTTTATCTAATTACAAAATGTTAAATGACATAGAGACACTCTTATCTGATTTGTTATCATTTAATCGTCTTCTGTTATCTCAATGACATGTAAGTAGAACACACTTGTTTACAGATGGACTTCACAGGTTATTAATGCCTAATCCTTAATCATTATACTGACTTTGCCTGGGCTGTGCAGTATCTAGGTACCCTAACTGCTACAGTCTAATTGCGTAACAGTCATGCAAGCAGAGCAGGTTCAAATTTCCTCTTCACAAGCATGGGGTGGGGAAAGGGATCAGGCTAGACATCCCGGGGGGAATCTGTCCTTCCAGAATTAAGAAGAGCAGACATGAATATGGCTTTCACCTGACCAAGGAATTGCTATGCTCTACATGAGGCCTAGTGTTCCCCCAATGTACTCCACCACCAGGAAAATGACAGAAAAGACAAAAGGCTATGAAGTTGTCATGAATAAATAAATAAATAAACAAATAACTAAATAAGAGAGAGAGCACAACTCTGTAGCTCCTAAATGGAATCACGATTAACAAGAACATGTTGCAAAGAGAAAAGGACAATAAAACTCCCCATTTGAGGGACGACTTCCTATTAATTTCAGATCCCAAAATGTTACCGTGTGTTCCAGATTCATGGTCCCACATACATCCACGAATGATGTCATGAACCAAATGAGGAGATTAGGAAAGTTTTATTGGAAATAAGCAGGAGAATAGCTCCTGGATTTTCAGGAAGGATCCCTACTAAGGTGGCCCTGTTTGTTTTAAAAGTGAAAGACTTGGAAATAAATATATCTCTTATAAAATAATAAACACAGTTTGTGAGCCACTCTGGAGAGGAAAGTGACTAGCACCACTGCAAAGGGAAGCTAAGGTGACAGGTAAGTCCTGTGTGCTGAGCATCTACTATGAGCCCTTTGTCTACAACTGCTTAATTACTTCCTGTCCCCCTCCTGCGGGGTCCCTGACATTCTCCTCACATGCAGAGATGAAGAAACAAAGGGAAATGAAAATGAAGCCCCTGCTAACAGTCTGGGGGTAATCTGGGGGCTTGTGCAAATGAGGAGCAGACCTCTAAGCTCTATCTGTCTGACACTAAGTCCATTATCTTTCCATTACTAATTCATTGATTTCTTGATTATTGCCTACTGATCAAGGCCTCAGAATCTGGTGTCCAGTTTTGGAGTTCTTATGTTCTGTCTTCAGCACTAACTCATGTGTAGTCTTGGTCCAGTTACTCAGCCATGTTTGCTTTGATTTTATCATAGGTGAAGTAAGGATTGAAAAGAAGGTCTTCCTATTATGATTGTTATATTGCTTGAAGGCTTAGAACAGAGCCTGGTACATAATAAGACCCACCTGACAATTAGCTAGTTTTATTATTCTTTTTTTTTAAATTTTGTTATTTTAAAAAGGAAGAAAAACAAAAAACTAAAGACATACAAGCAACAACTATAAGAACAACAAAAAGCCCAAAACTATTCAATATGCATTTTCAAAACAAGATGATAGAAATTTAACAATAGCTGTAATATTGCATATTGTTACCTTCAAAAAAGAGTTGCTTAGATTACCAGATACAGACATGCAAATGGATCTAATCATGGAGTATTAACTGTTCTTTTCCAAGAACTAATAAAAATTAGTAGTATAGTCATTTTAGTTATTTTATGTATATATAAAAATTTTTTATCTTTTTTCTTTTCCCTTCCTTTTATCCTTTCCTCTATCTTAGTCATTTTTCCTCTTTGAGCAGTTTCTTGCCCTTTCACAGTATTTATTGTAGATTTTTAGTCTTATTTACTTTTTCAGTTTCTAACACTAGGGAGACAATACGGTATTTACACATTGAGTCTGAGTGTGGGCTCAAGTCTCGTTCATTTACCTATAGAAGCCTCAATGCAATCCTTCTTTTTAGCTGAGTAGTACTCCATTGTATAAAAATACCATATTACTTTTATCCATTCCTCGGTTGATGGGCACTTGGGTTGTTTCCAAGATTTGGCTATTACAAATTGTGCTTCTATAAACATGGATACACATAAATCACTGTGGTATGGTGTTTCCAGTTTTTCTGGGAAAATGCCCCGAAGCAGGATAGCTGGTTCAAATGGAAACTCTAATCCTAGCTTTTTGAGGAATCTCCACACTGATTTCCACAGTGGTTGCACCAGTCTATATTCCCACCAACAGTGGAGAAGGGTTCCCTTTTCCCCACAGCCCCTTCAGCAATTGTTATTGGTTGATTTCTCGATCTTGGCCATTCTTTCTGGAGTGAGATGGAATCTCAACATTGTTTTAACTTGCATTTATCTCATCAGTCATTAGTTGTATTATTCTGATTTCTTTGTTGAACCAACAAATATTTATTGAATATCTGTTCTATACCAGAAAGGTTGCTACATGGGAAATGTATGAGTTAGTTCAGGCTGCCTTAACAAAATACCTTGAGCTGGGTGGCTTAAATAATAGAGATTTATTTTTCTCACAGTTTCAGAGGCTGGAAAGTCTAACAGGGTTTGATTTTTGATGAGGGCTCTCTTTTTGGCTTGCAGATGATCACCTTGCTATGTCTGCACCTGGGCTTTTTCACTGTGTGCACATGGAGAGAGGACACAAACTCTCTCAAGTCTGTTGTAGTAAGAGCGGTAACCTCATCCCAAAGGCTCACCCTCAGGACATCATCTGTCACTTCTCAGCCTTTTTGCTAAGATCCAGTGTGAACTCAATTACCTTCCAAGCATCCTCTCTCCAAATACTATCATATCCTGACCTAGGGCTTCAGCATGTGAATTTGAGGTGGGGGCAATTATGAAAATTTTCAAGACCAGGGCTAGGGATTTAGCTCAGCAGCATAAGCACCTGCTTTGCAAGCACATAGTCGTGAGTTCAATCCCTGGTACCCCCCCACCAAAAAAAAGAAAGAAAATTTTCAAGACCTAAAAGTAAAGGTATAATACTGAATAGTTGAAAAGACCTCTAGCTACAGAATCCTTTCTCTAAGTTGACATGGGTGTTACTGAATGCTTTCATGAATTGGTGTAGAATCACAGGAATGATAATGCCAGCCAAGGGAGCCACACATTCCTGCAAGATCTAATCAGCCTCTGGTCACTTGGCTTCAGGCAGGTTCCTCTCAGAGTGCTCAGATCTGGCTGTTTCATTTGTACGGAGTTCGGGAGTCTTCCCCACCTCCCAGAGAGAGCCCAGAGCACAGGCTCCCAAACTCATCTGCTGCTTCTCTTTGTCTCCTGCAAACCGCAGCTAGAGTACACAGCCCGCCTGGACTTCCTTTGGCGAGTGCAAGCCAAGGAGGAGATCAACGAGATGAAGGAGCTGAGGGAACACAATGAGAACATGCTCCGGAATATCTTACCCAGCCACGTGGCCCGCCACTTCCTAGAAAAAGACCGAGACAATGAGGTGAGCCCAAGCCTCTCTGCCCAGCAGGAAAGAATGGTCAACATGGTGCATACCTGTTCACATTGACCGCAGGTTCTGGGAGAATTCCCCTGTCCTTGTGTGAGAACAGAGAATGGAGATTGTGCCTACTACCTGGTGCCAGGCACCCCAGCCTGCAACTGTGGTGTCTAAACATGGCCTGCCCTGGCCTGCAGTATTTCATCGATTAGATGGAAATGAGCCTTCCATTATAAGCCCAGATGGGAATTTTTAAATGCCATATGCATGCACATTTGTATAGATATAGGTATTTATAATTGTTGATGCAAATACATATGTGTATACTGTGTGTGTATGTGTGTATATATATATAGTATGTGTGTGTGTGTGTGTGTGTGTGTGTGTGTGTGTACCCACTTCTGGGTGTATACTACATGAATTGAAAGAAGGTTCTCAAAGATATAGATATAGATAGATATAGATATAGATATAGATAGATATAGATATAGATATAGATATAGATATAGATATAGATATAGATACAGAGATATAGAGAAGTATATCTATATATCTAGAAACACTATTTACACTACCACAAGGTGGGAGCCATTTAAATAACCATCAATGAATGCACAGATACACAAAATGTGATATATACATTATGGAATATTATGTAGCCCCCAAAAAGAAAAGAAATCTTAGCACATACTAGCAATATAGAAAAAGCTTATGTAAAATGAATAAACTGGTTATAAAAAAAAGTACAAGTACTGTAAGACTTTGTGAGATATTCAAAATCAGGGAGTCAGAGTGGAATAGTAGTTATCAGGAGCTAGAGGGAGGAAATAAGGAGTGATCATTTCATGGATACAAAAAAAACTCAATTCTGCAAGATGGAAAAAGTTCTAGTATGGTGGTGATGGTTGCGGAAGAGTATCAATGCACTTTACACCACTGACCTTTGCACTTAGTGGCTCAGCGTAAACTGTACCTTACATATATTTTACCCCAATTAGAAATAATAACCTGTAAAGTTGAAATTATATACATATATATATATATATATATATATACACACACACACACACACATGAATATGTATGATGGATATAGATAAATATACCACCTGTATCTGGGTGCGAGGGAGGCTATGTGTATTATTAATACATTGCCTAGCATTTAATAGGTGCTCAAAAATGCTCTTTTCACATAAAACTGATTAATCTTCTTATATAATGCCTGAAAGACACTCTGCAAAAGCAATCCACAAATCTGAAATCACAGTGCTGGGAAACTGAGGTTCCCTCCAAAGGGTTTATCACATAATTTTGTTTTGCCTTTTCTGGCTTCTTGCAGCACAAATTCTTCTTTGCCTTATGGCCATTCTGCTCTCTGCCTCTGTCTTTCCATGGCACTTCTTATAAGGACAGGTGTCCTTTCTTCTGGGGACATCAGATTTAGGGACCACCCACATCCGACATGACTTCATTTTAATTTGAACACATCTGCAAAGATGTCATTTCCAAACAAGGTCACATGGTGATGTTCCAAATGGATAGGAATTTCAGTGGGACCCTATTTATCCACAACAGGGGTGAAGGGAAAGTGGCAAGGAATGTGGCTGGAAACTGTTGCACTGCGATGACATGGAAGGGAGCTTTGAGAGATTTTTAAGCATAGCATAATCCATCAGCTGCTGGTAGATTTTGGATAGGAAAGTCACAAAACCAGCTCAGGTAACATCCAAGTGAAGAGGCCTAGAAGGATGGCAAAAGAGATGAAGATGAGATAAGTCCTAAATTTCTTTGGGAGTTAGAATTATTAAAGCCCAATAATGAAGCTGATTTAAAAGGTGTGAAATTTTTAAAAATATTTGCACAGCTAAATTTACCCTGAAAGCTCCACAAGAAAATCACGCAAAAGGGAGCTGAAAGGTGCCTTCAGATGCCTGAAGACTAGCTCGTGAGACTCTCAAGGCAGACCTAGCATCATGGGGTCTCACAAGGAGCATCCCTGGACTCTGCAACCTTGGAAGCCTTAAAGGATAGAATCAATAGCAGCCTCATCCCTGCAGGACTGTGAGCTCACCAAAAGCAGAGACCACGACAGTCATCATCACCAGGGATCCTCAGGCCTGAGAAGCCTACCTATAGACCTTCGATTAAAGGGCTGTGAATCAGCAGCAGTGGTGCGTTTCCTGTGGCTTTAAACCTTAGTGGCCTGTGGCTGTATTGGAGTGCTGTATCCCCCTTGCTGAGCCACACAAACCAGAGTTGTTTAGGATGCTAGTGGTTTATCTCAGAGGCTGGGCCAATGCAAGAACCTTTCCAGTAACAGATTTGCAAATAGAACTCAACAAGGTGTGAAACTCCTTAATACAAAGGTTACAAAGACATTGACCTTGGGATAAACCTCTTCCCCGAGCCAGCTGGCTGAGACTGGGACTGTGGGCTGGCTGATTTGCCAATTTTGTTTTCACTTGTGGATATGATACCCTTGGGCACGGAAGGGTGTCTTAGTTACTGTCTCATTCCTGAGACACATTATACAACACGCACAAAGTAAAGGAAGAGAGGCTCAGATTGCTTAATGATTTCAGAAGTTTCAGTCCACAGCTGGCAAATGCAGAAACGGCGTGGTGGAAGGACTCGACACAGAAGAAAGCTGTTCACATCATGGCTTCTAGAAAGCAAAAACAGAAGAGAGGAGTCAGGGAAGGAGATACATCCCCAGTGACCACCTCTTCTGCCTCTTCCATCCAGACCCACTCCTAACTGCACATTCAGCTGTGGGTTCATCAGTGGACTAAACTACTGAAGAATATAGCACCCCTCTGATCCAGTCACCTCCAAAAGCCCCACCTTGGAGCACATGAGGCCTCTGGGTCATTCCAGAGTCAAACCATAACAAGAGAGTTCTCCAACGTTCCCATGTATACCGTGCCATTCTTGTTACTTGTGAGACCCTTACAGGATTTGGGGTTTATGGTCCTTGCATTGGGACCCTAATGAGTAGAACGGGAGAAGCCTACTGGGTCCATTTCTCATCCATGCTACTAAAGAAAGCCCCGTGAATGAGAAGATCAGGGAATAAGTAATGGGCAAGATGAATAGTCAGCTCTTGAGGCACTCAGGTCCTGCAAGGTCTCCAACATGCAGATCAAAGCACCACCCATCCTCCTGGACAGATGGAGTTTTCTGGTACTGAGTTCAAGCCTGGTTTCCTCAGGGTTCCCTGAGGTCACAGGCTTTGATGGAGCTGCAAAAGCAGAGAGAATGTTGGTGTTTGTCAACCGTGACCGCAAGATGGAGAAGAGGAACTATATAAACCCCAGAGGCAAAACCCAAAGGCAAATGAAATGAAAGCTGCTTTTGAACCAAGACACCAAAACAATAATGGATGTGGGACCAGCAGAGAAGAGCAAGGGGATGTTGGTTTCATCATGAAAGGAAGGAAACCCATAGGAACTGCATTCCAAAGCCCCAAAGTGTCTGCTCTCATCCAGCCCAATCCCCACTGAGCACCAGGAACGGCAGCTGAAGCCTTGGTACATTTTCAGTGAAAAAATCCTGTCAGAATTATTTCAGGTTTTATAAATATTTAAGCAGTTCTCTCTCAGCTGGGATTAGACACTGAACTGTTTATGCTGCCGACAGAATCTGAAGATGAAAAAATGATGAAGCATTATTTACTGAATGTCTACTGCATGCCAGATACTGGGAATGGGCAACTGATGAAAATTAGCTCTCCCTCACAGCCTTCTGAGGAGAGTTCTGGTAGCCTCACATTAATGAGGTAACACTGGAGTCCTGAGAGGTTTCTAACCTGCCTCACATTCTTCAAGCAGCACTATACCCCAATTCCAGGCTCACCCCACTTGCCATGCTGATCCCCAAGTTAACCTTGGGGCAGGACAAGACTAGGGCATGTACTTGTCCTGTGGACACATGTACATGTGATATAGAACAGAGAGAAAGAGGTATGGAAGTACAGTACATAAAACAGTGGCAGAGGAAGAATACAACTACGGTAGCCTGCAAGCACTTCGGTTTCACGCTGTGTTACTGTAAGAGGCAAAGGCACTTTTAGCTTCTCTTCTTGCCACAAATCTGAGCAGCGATACAAACCTCTGAATATTTGAGGGCTTTTGCAAGTTTTTCTGGACTGTAGTAATCCCTGAATCGCCACCTTTTCCTACCCCACCAGGGCACCTCACCTAGGCTGTGTCCCTCAGCTCATCTGGAGGACCTGCCTGACCGAATTGCTTATGTCTTTATGGGCCTCACGCCTCAGGGCACGAGTCCACTGGGCCTTACTCAAAAAGGAGCAACACCAGAACCCTGGCTGGCAAACTGATGTGTCTTTTTCATGTAGGCTTTGAATGTGTCCCAGGCACAGCAGCTAAGGACATGCTCAGAGCCATGGCAGACATTGTAGCTGAAAGCTCAGTCTGTTTGCTCTTCCCTCCCACCCAAATTCTAACCCTTCTGAAGGCCCTTCAAGGGAGACTATGTTATCTGATGGGAGAAGCCCAAGCAATTAATTTAGAAGGATATGATCTCAGGTCTGCCATTTACTTGCTCTGTGATTTGAGGGAAGCTAGTTAGGCTCTCTGAACCTCAGTTTCCTCATCTGCAACTGTATCAGGGCTCTAATTATATCAATGCTCTTAGGACACAGATGTTAATCAGGCAATGAAGTGACTGGGAAGTATTCCAGGCAGACGCAAGTAGCAAAAGACACTGAGTCACAATACTGTAGGCTATTTGCTAAGAAGTAGGAAGACCTCAAGAACTTTTGGTATTCAGTGGAGAACAGAGATCAGAGCAGAGTATCATAGGTCAACACGGACAAGTCTCAAAGGATGTTGAAGGAACACAGGACTCAGAATCAACTAGGCCTGAGCAGGTAAAGGACCAATTCCCAAAGTATAGCGGAGACCATGGTTTTCTTCATATTGCCATGTGGAGTCCGGGGAAAGGAATGAATGCATAGGCTCAGAATCCCATGTGAGGTCCAAACCTGTACTTCCAACCCAACAGAAGATGGTGACAACAGCACAATAATAGCTTCTTCTATATTCATCAATCCTTCCCAGTTTACAAACTGTGTTTATTTTTTTAGGCCCAAAATAGCAAGAAACAGATGGAACACTCAGAGTGGTTTAGAGAGAGCCAAATAAAGAAACCATCTCTGGAGATGTGGATAGCTGGGCTGGAGCCCTTCCTTACCCTCCTCTCCCTGACCTGCTTGGGGTGGGGGAGGGCTCGTCTGCTTAGGCTACATCAGAGATCTCCCACACCCTTTGGCTGAGGACCATCAGAGGTGGTGCTAAGCAGGAGGTCAGAGGGAGGGAGAAGAGAATAAGATCAAGGTATTTATTCCTTTGGGACCACTTGAAGTTATACTTTCTCTGGGATTTTCTCATGCTTTTAAGCATGGAGAAATGGCAGCCTTACTACCTCTGTCCCTGGATTCCTGAAGGATTCTTTAGGGTTCCCTCTAATCTGCCATCACCTTTCTAATTAAACCCTTTGCATATTAACTCTCCTTGAATTATCTTGCTGCGAATGAGTCATCTCTTCCCTGCTGGGTCCCAAAATGAAGCAGCTCAGATAAGGAAAATAGGATGGAACCTCTGGGAGTCGGCATTGTGGGAAGCTCTTTCCACTCTCCAACCTAAAGGGACAAGGATAAGAGCAGTGATTGGCTTCAGTTAGAGAGCTGCTGTGAACCGTGAAGTGGAGGACCAAATGAACACCAGAGCAGCGTCTCTCAGTGCAGCCAGGGCAAAGGCAGAGCAGGAGATCAGCTTCGCCATGAAGTGGCAAAAATGTCACCTTTTGTGCTCAGTCATGGCACAATCCTGTGGGTGGAACTCTCCTTTCCCTCTCCTCTTATATTCTTGCCTAGACCCATTGAAGAGAGAACTCCCTTAATACCTTTTACCCTGTGGGGAAACCTTAAGGAGTTGGGGTCCACCTCTCTTAGACTGATGAGGTCCTTAACCTCCCAAAGGAGTGGACAGCAAAGGTTTAAATAAAAGAGATGAGTGGTATGACTTTAGGGTTCCAGGCAGAGCAACATCCTCTAGCAGAACTGGAGATTCTCTGGGGACTGAGACAAAGAGCTTCTCTGGGAGGCCCGTATTTATTTGGTTTTCAAGCAAAGGGAGAGATACTGAGGAAAATGTGGGAACTGAGCAGGACCTTGGGAGTCAGTTCAAAGGTTTTCCCAAGAAGTAAATTATGCTAATTAGGAGAACTATCTTATGCCCAAGTTGACAGGAGTGGAGCCTGCAGCTACAGCCTCTATTTACCTAATTGAGGTTGGAACCAGGTGACTTCTTCTGTCTCATTTTACTTATCTGTAAAGTGAGATGAATAATCATGCTACTTCACAGGACTGATGCAAGAAGAAAATCATTGAATTCATATGAAAGCATTTTGTAAGCATTAATGTTGCCTAAAAGGGCCAGAGAGTCATCAACTCACCAACAGTATTGAGTGCTTTGATTGTGCCAGACCCTGTGTGGAGGAGTGTCCATTACATTGCTGGCCTCTAAAAACACTAAACATGCTAAGATTTGCCAAAGTTAGAAATAGACATTGACAAGTGGCATACTATAGAGTCGCTCAGGCGACTACTAGGGTGCAGCCTCATGACTCCATCCAGGAATCTGGAAAGTCTATGGGACACATAATATCCACATAGTTAATGAAGACAAGAAACAAGAATTTGCCTGGTTATTGAGAATAACTGGGCTGGAAGGACATTTTCTATCAAGAGATAGTGAGAATTTAAGTGTGAAAGAAATGGGAGGTTGGAGTCTTGTAGAAGTAAACCATGAAACTAGGAGTTGAAAACAAATTCTGAAATTGGTTGCAGGGGTCAAAGATAGGTAAGAGAGTGGAGAATAAGGCAGAGGAAAAAGGATAACTGATAAATGATGGATTATAGAAGAAAGATGAGATCTCCTCTCAGTGCTCTTTCCTGAATGTCTTTAGTTGTGGCTGCCTTGATGTCCTGAATCTATTCAAAACATTTACCTTTCATGGTCATTTTGATTGTAGGCAAGAGCCATAAATCATGTGATTCTTCACCTGGTGAATAAGGTGGATAAGGACACATCATGATGTTTTTATGAACCTGTCTTTCAGTTGGATGGCTCTCAGCAGTACTATTCATAGCGTTTTTCATCACACATCATAAAGACACACAAAAAAAGGCTCCCAGAACTACCTCAGAAAGTGACAAAAGTGACAGGATTCAGTGTATTTAGAGCAAGTGGGATATTTTGAAGGATATTAATGACAATGTGTCCTTTGCTGTAATTTTTTTTTGTTTAAACAGCCACCATATGTTTTGATCAGTCCTTGTAGAGCATGCCTTTGAATGGGACAAGACCAGAGATCTTCCAATAGAAGATTTTCATATAAGTATTTAAGAAGACAAATAGGAAGTGTCTGATCTTAAAAATAAAAATGTAGAAGTGTTCCAAAAAAAGCATTTAGAAAACAGAAGCAAACCCAGCAAGACTTAATAATTGACTTATGAAGTAGTGGAAATTACGAAGAAGGAGTCAGAGTTGACTCTATGGTTCTCTAATTTTGATGATTTGACAATTCTGCTGCCATCAACTCAATTAGAGAACAAAGGAGCAGACACAGATATCACTGGAGACAAGATACAGATGGTTTATTCCACTTGCAATTTGAGGAGTGTAAAAACAACACAGAATGAGACATAGAAGTTTAAAGCCAAGGAAGAACTGACCTGGAAATAGGAATTTAGAAACTGTCTGCATTTGGTTGTTAGAAAGGCTGAGAGAGAATGAAATGGACCAGATAAATTCAGTGTGTCAGAGACGGAACCACAGCAACCAACATTTAAGGTGAAATGAAAAGGGGTGCTATTCTCAAAAGAATCAGGCATAAGAAAAAAAGAGGATGTCACTAATGCATGTAAAACCAAGACCCAGAGAGTCAAGATCCTGGGCAATCAATATGCCAAGCTGCAGAGCTGTGCAGTAAGAAAGAACTGGGGTGCCCACCTGGCCTGTTCTCTTCATTCCCTCTCAGCAGAGATGTGAGTGGAGTAGGGAGTAGAGAAAGCTAGTTTGAGGAGGCTGGAAGTAAAGATAAAGAGGGACTAGTTGATAATCATAAATGTTGGAGGGTATGTTTGTCTTATTCTTAGAAGAGTCACTATGAAGATGGAGAGGAACTGGAAAACAAGGAGAGGAGAAGTAAACAACAAAGTTAAGGCTACTGTAGCAGTAAGTTGCTGAAGAAGCTATGTGGGGGTCTGGAGGTCAGGTGGAAACACTGACCTTTAGCAGAAGAAGGAGAAATACACAATTTGAACTGGAAACATAGGAGAATGAAATGAGTATGAATGTAAGCAAGTGATAAAGATTGGACCAGAGCTGTGTCACCCCCTAGAGCAACAACTTTCTAAATGAGGAAGGAAATATGATCATCTACTGAATGGAACAGGATACAGGATTAGGTTAAGAAGAGTGGTAAGAGTTTGGGCCAGTCATTAAGGAAATCAGTAAAAGGAGCTGACCAAAGACAAATGAATGGACAATGGGATCTCATGTTCCAGCCAGAGCTGGAGATCACAGAGTGTATTTTTGATGGTCCCAGTGTCAGTGGTGATGATGCTGTGATTATGGTGCAATGAAAGGAATGTTGTGTATCTTCAAAATTCTCGTGTTGAAGTTCTAATTCCCAAGGCGATGCTATTAGGTGGTGGGGACTTTTAGAGTTTGTTATGTCATGAGCAGGATTGGCGTCCTTATAAAGAAGCTCTAGAGTGCAGCTTAGCCCCTCATGTGGGAACATGGATGAATGAGTACACAGCTAGGAGCCAGAAAGTGAATCCTCACAAGACGCTGAGTCTGCCAGTGCCTCGATGCTGGATTTCCCAGGCTGAAGAATTGTAAAAAATAATTTTCTGCTCGTCATAAGTAACCGGTCTAGGGCACTTTGTTACGGAAACCTGAGTGCACTAAAACACATGGTGCTGACATATTAGTCTCCGACTCCTGTGTTCAGTCCTCTCTTTGGGTATCTGTGCCTGTGTACACAGATACAAGTGCACATGTAGCATCGCTGTGGAACCCACCTCTGACAACCCCTTCTGGCTCTCCCTGTATCTCTCTGTCCAGGAGCTGTATTCTCAGTCCTATGATGCCGTCGGGGTGATGTTTGCCTCCATTCCAGGGTTTGCAGACTTTTACTCTCAGACAGAAATGAACAACCAAGGCGTGGAATGCCTGCGCTTGCTAAACGAGATCATTGCTGACTTCGATGAGGTAAATCTCAGCCTTGGAAGTGCACAGCCGCCAATGGCCCTTGTTGGTATCATAAGCATGCTGGTATTTATTGGAGGAATGACCTTTTGTGGGTTTTGTGTTGTTCTACTTACAGAATTGCAGGCTGCATTATGAATGCAGACGTGTACTACCTGATTTAATTAACACAGTCACAATTTTCACCTGAGCTAATGGATGTGTTGGTAAATTTATACACTGTAGGATGATTCAATTGAGCCAATTCACAGCACCTTTAACTCACACCCTCCTCTCACAAAGTCAGGGACCATACTCTTACTTTTTTGTATCTTGTTAAGTCCCCAGTCCTAACACCAACCTTAGCACAAAACTAGTTGGCAAATAATAAGATGAAGACAAGCTACTGAAATCCAAAACCTACTTACAAATAAAAAGTGAAAACACCTCTATTAAAAATATCTGAGGAAACATTGAGATAACAGGTTTTGGTTTATTTTAAACTGCACCTTGCCTCCCAAAAGTCCTCACAGACATATTTTTAAACTTTAATAAACACAGAAAATTTGACCTAAATTTGTATCTCAGTGTACAAAACTGCAACTGTGTGCATCCGGGAGTCCTTCAAAAGCAGAAGAGGGCAGTGGCCGTGAGAGCAGATGCGGGTGCTTGCAGGAGGAAGCTGGAGACTGGGCCTTGGCCTGGAGCCTGTCTTCTTCAGAACATGAGTGTTAGACCAGTAGGAACAGGACAGAGAAGAAGAGAAGAAAGGGAAACAAAAAGGGAAAAAGAGGAGAGTGGAAAAAGAGGGAGAGATTAGCAGGAGGAGGAAGAAAGGAACAAAGAGGAGTAAATAGAAAAGAAGGGTCAAAGGAAAACAAGGAGGGGGAAAGAATGTAACACACACAAAAAACAAAAGCATTCCTTGAGTTGTCATCCTCAGGTACCCCAGCTTTCCCTGTGTGGATCCCCAGGTCACCCAAACATGTCCTCCTTCTCTGGCTCAATATGAGCCCTCTACGAGCTCCCTGGCTGAGCTCACTTTAAGGATGATGCTACTTTTCCTGATAATGTAATTACCAGAGGAACCTGAGATCGTACAAAATTCTCTCTTAGCAGAGGAAGGCTGAGAAATGCACAGCCCATACTCTCCAAAACTCTGTGTGCAGTAACTCCATGCCAGGGCTCCTTGTCACACACGTCTTTTCTCTACAAATTGTTCAAAAAGTGTGTGCTCACGTCCCAGTTCTCCACATCTGCTAATGAAAGGGAATGACTATAGACATTACACTCACAGACACAGGAGATATAGAGCAGATAAATTTGCTGCATGGACGGTGAATAAAATAATTAAGTCAAACATTTCTGAGGAGGAGGCAGCTTTGCTGAGGTACAAAATGAATGCTGGGCCAGTCCCAAAGAGAAGAAAACATGAGAACCTGGTACATGTTTACCCAGGACTATGCAGGATCAGCCTGGAGGAAAGAGGAAGCTGAGAAAATGTAGCTACCCAGAGGCAGACGGAGAGAAAGGGGCGGCAGAAGGCATCCAAGGACTTTGAGCAAAATGTGAACAGAGGAAGGGCTATGAAGAAGCCATGCTTGTTTGGTGGTATCTGAGGTTCAATGTCAGACACCAAAGGCTTCTGAAAACTGGGCACCAATTGGGGAATCTCAATGATGGCAGATTCAGATTAACTCCAGAAACACAAATAATGAGCGATAATAACTGCCTGAGTTACGACTCAAGCTATACACAAACACACACACGCACATGCACACACACACACTCACACACACACACACATTGTGTGTTCCCCAAAGTCAAACGTTTTGAACTGATTCAAGACTTCTAGGCAACCATGAGTGTATAACTAAAGACATTCTCAAAAAAGGACTTCCAGAACTGCTTCAGAAAGCAGCAGGAGGGATGGGGTAAGTGTGTTCAAACAAGGGAAAGTACTCTGAGGACAATTCATGGCAATGTGTCTTTCCTGGAATATTTGTTTAAATTTAAATATCAAGCACATAGTTTGATCACTTCTTGAAAGTCTTAGAGAAGATCGGGAAGTAAAACAAATCAAACCAGAGGAGTATCTGGAGGATAAACGGCAGAGACAGGGTGGAGTAAAACCAGAGCCCAGAGGAGGAAGTGCGGGAAGCCTCCCAAGGGCCTCTCCCATAATCACATCTGCAAGGGAGCGTTACCACACGCCATGACTCAGTCGATGCTTAGGTAGAACACATTGCAGAATTGCACAGTTTTAAATTCGAGTTGGGAGAGAAATTCTAATCTACATTAGCTCCAGTCTTCAAAGCAGCATATCTACAACATGTGGCACTACATGTGGCACGACAAAGTCCACGACATGTGGCAAAGTCAACCTGAGATACAATGAGCTCATTGAAGGCAAAAATTATCTTGTCAACCTTGTATCCTGTGTGCTTACTCCGGTCACTGGAATGTAGCAGAAATTCAATAATGACCACTGGATGCAGAATTAAATGAATAAGGTAATTCTATCCCAGGCAGCCTGTTCTCCTCTTTTAATTAAAGAAGAGCTTCTCAAATTAGAGTGTATGTCAGAATCACCTGGAAGGTTTGTCCTAAATCCCCCCACCAGAGTCTCTGAGTCAGTAAATGTGGGTGTCTCCTTTTACATAAGGTGGATGTAAAATAATTACTGGTTTAGTGAAGGTTTGTTAAATTGCTGACATAAGAAGCTATCCACATGTGACCTAGTGTCCCCAAAGAATATTAGCAATCACCAATGCATCCCAGGCTCTTGAACTTGCCATACAAAGAAACGTAACCTTGTCCCCAGTTCTCACTGTCCGTTTAAGATTCCAAAGACTAACCTCTTTGTAAGTGACCATGATAGAGGGGCTTAAAGTAGGACTTTCAGACAGCTTCTTCAGAGTGCAGCCGGGCACAGCCACAAGTTTCCAGCTTCACAAGGGGTGCATGCCCGTCAAGATCAGCCTGCCCATAGTCTCACAGCTTAGCATTTCTTGATGCTTACAGGAGGTCAGTTTGATTGTAGGAAATAATACAGCAAGTTGCATTACTTCCTATCCTGCGGGCATGGGAGATGTGTCCCCAGTGTTTTCTGTGAGTTCTACAGAGCCCTGCATACTCTGACCCTACCTCTCCCAGCTCATCTCCTTCAGCTCACAGCCTGGATCTACACGCCACAGCCAACTGGGGCTCTTCCTGATTCTTTGAACTTCCCTACATCCTTCTCAGCCCTGGAACTCATTCATTCTGTCCCCTATGTCTGTATATTCTCTCAACCAGACCCCAGCACCCACAACAGAGAGAGAGAGAGAGAGAGAGAAAGAGAGAGAGAGAGAGAGAGAGAGAGGAGAGAGAGAGAGAGAGAGAGAGAGAGAGGGAGAGAGAGGAGAGAGACTCATACACCTAGCACTAGGAAAGCCCTCTTTTCACATTTTACAACTCAACTGAAATGTCAGCTGCACAGGACACCTTCCCAGAGTCACTAAATTAGATCAAAATGATCTATTTTTCTTATCCTAAACCCTTTACATTATCATCATAAACTTTATTGAAAGTGAACTAGGGCATGTTTTGTGTGATTTTTTTTTTAATTTGAACATCTGAACTCCTACCCTGGTTGTTAGCTCCGTGATGGCTGGTACCTTGTAGATTATTAAACATGTAGATGCTCAATGAGTAGTCTGTGTACTAGTTTCCAATTGCTGCTGAAGAAATTTCCGCAGATTTTGTGGGGGAAACAATAGAAATGTATTGTGTTACAATTTGGGGTCAGAAGTTCACACCGGACATCATGGGGCTGATGCTGATGTGTTGGCAGGCTGAGTTTCCTCTGTGGCCTTCAGGGGAGGATCCACTTTTTATCTTTCTCAGCTTCTGGAGGCGCCTACATCCCTTGACTCCTTGCCTCCTCCATCATGCACAACATCACCCATCACATCACTCACTTCAACTTCTGCTTTCACCATGATATTCCCTTCTCTATTTCCTTGATTTCAAATTTCACTTGTAAAGATCTTTATGATTTGAATGGGCCTCCAGAAAACCCAGAAAATGTCCCCATTCCAAGATCCTTCATCTAATCGCACCTGTAGAGTAGAGTGCATTCGCTGTATAAGATAGCACACCCGCAGCTTCCAGGGATATCCTGGGGGCTGGTTGAGGGGGTTCTTCCCTGATTAGGATTTAGGCATGGCTGTTACTAAGTCCCTAATACTAGCCTGCTCTCTTAGCCAAAGTTACTATGTGAGAGACCAAGGTCAACCTTACTTAGCATTAAAACACAAACTGCAGGTAAAGATGGAGGAAATACCACAGATGATAACTATTGTTTGATTTAGCCATTTGTTCTGCACTCATTCTTGCATGCATTCATTCATTCATCCTTACCGTGCTTTAGGCTCTGTCTGGGTGGGAAGTAGTAAACAAAACAGGCAGCAATACCTGCCCCAGAAATCTCATGTTGCCATGGGGAAGAAGACAGTAGATAAGCAAAACTAGGGCTAAGTATTAAAGAGAAAAGATAACACAGGGAAGGAAGATGAGAACATGTATGTAAAAATGGGGTGCCCGAGTCATTGTTTGAGGGAACAATATTAAGAGACAGAAGAGCAAACACAAGTGTACTGAGGCTGAAGCAAGCCCGACTTCTTCTAAGACTAGCAATGTACGTGGAACAGAGCAAAGGAGAACAGATCGCGACAACTTTGCCAGTTTCAAGGGAGACTGGCTGTGAACCTGAGCGGTGCTGGAAGCAGTTAGTGGGTTTTGCACAAATTCCAGGGACGTGGTCTAACTCATCTGTGAGTGGAGTCACCTGACTGTCACACTGAATAAGAGGAGGCAAGGGCAGGAGGAGACAGAGTGTCAGAATGGCCCAGCTGCAATCTAACAGTAGCTTGGACTGCGTCCCCCAAGGAAGTGCTGGGAAGTGCTAAGAGTGACCATGTTGAAAAGAAAACCAAGAAGATTTGTTGATGGATTTGGGGACATTTTGTTAGTGAGCTTTAAGCTAATCAAATAGGCTTGTTTATTTCTGTGATGCACAGATGCACATTCACCTGGGCTCCTGGCACTTTGTGGGGGCTGAATAAATCCCTGCTGGCTGGCTGAATGCACCTTCTGAGTTAGACCTTTCTTCATTGTGAGTCAGGGGTCCACTTTCAGGAGCCCAAACCTGCTGTGGGAGGGTAAACAGAACTAACACTGTTGCCTGAATCTGTTTCAGCTGCTGGGCGAGGACCGGTTTCAAGACATTGAAAAGATTAAGACCATTGGCAGCACCTATATGGCAGTGTCAGGCCTGTCCCCAGAAAAACAGGTGAAGCACTCAATGGCCTCAATCACATTTATGCAGAGCCCTTGCGTAATGATGTCCCTATAGATGGTGAAACTTCCTTCAGTAGGGTAGATACTCTGCAAGAGTGGATTACATCCCTCACGTGAAGCACTGCTGCTCCCCAGGGCGGGGTCTGCTGGATAAAATTAGGCTGCTTTGTCAAGAAACATCTAGGCTTTGTCCTGAACCACACTATTCACTTAAACAAATGTCAGAGGAGAAAATACCCTGATTAGGATTTAGGCATGGGTGTTACTCAGCCCCTAACACTAGCTCTCAATTCTTTCGTTTTCTCCTTCATAAGTTCTTATGTAATAATAATAACAACAGTCTCTGATTTTGGAAGTACTGATGGAGTACCAGACACTAATGTTATGTGGGGACCCTAATGTGTACTTCACAGTTTAATGGGTTCATTATCTGAGATGATGTCATGCTCATGCAAAGTCTTGTATCTACTAAAATCCTCAACAAATGTTCAATTCATGTGAGTCTAAGTTACTAGGGGAGATGGAATTCCATCCTAAATTCTTCTCCGC
Organism: Dolichotis patagonum; assembly: GCA_004027295.1. Classification (NCBI taxonomy): domain Eukaryota; kingdom Metazoa; phylum Chordata; class Mammalia; order Rodentia; family Caviidae; genus Dolichotis; species Dolichotis patagonum. The sequence goes on from PVJX010000301.1 coordinate 125,208, forward strand.
CTTCATGGGCTTTTACTCCAACTAAAACCCAAAAAGTATTCAAAGAGTAACTACCTGGAAAGAAATCCATGCTGGCACACAGTAGCAGAGGTCACAAGACTAGTGCCCACACTGTTTATGTAAATAAAGTTTTATTGGAACACAGCTATACCCATTTTCATTTCACCTTTTTCCCTTTAAAGCCAAAATTAACAGCACTGAGCAGTTACAATGAAGATCATATGGTCTGTAAACCCTAAAATTTTTGCCATCTGGCTTTTTACTGAACCTAGGTTCCAACCTCTGCTCCATAGGTACTGAGTTCTCTCACACATGTCACCTCATTTAATCCCTGAGAGCTATTCAGAGCCACTGTGTTTATATCTATTTCGCAGATTTGGAAACTGCTCAAGGTCCACAGGCTTGCTTTGCACTTTCCCCAGGAGTTTCATTAGCAGAGATCTATGCAAAACATCCTTTCACCTTAAACTGTGAGCCCTTCAAAGGAAATAGATATGGTTCCTAGAATGAGAATGCTACCCGTGGAATCATAGTAGCATGCACACACACACACACGCACACACACACACACACACACGCATGCATGCATACATGCACAAATGCACACATGCACGCCCCAATAGACACACATTGAAATTCCTGTGCTGCTTTAGCAGTCAAGTGCAGGTAGAAGGAAACAACACTGTAACCCACACACACTACGCTCTCTCGGGTGAACCTCCCTGCTCCTAGGCACTGATGACAGGAGTTTGTAGGGGCTCAGGCGCAGGACAGTTTCCCCTGGGGGATGTGGGTGTGGGGTTGGGGAAGGATGCTGCTGCTGCAGATATGCTGTGGGTCATCATGACAAATGAAGATTTCTCTCATGTTTAATGCAGCAATGTGAAGACAAGTGGGGGCATTTGTGTGCCCTGGCAGACTTCTCTCTCGCCCTCGCCGAAAGCATACAGGAGATCAACAAGCATTCATTCAACAATTTTGAACTCCGGATCGGTGAGTAGCACCAGGAAGTGAGGGCCCCACAGAGCCCTTCAGCCCCTCCTGTGCGTGGCCATCAATCCTGAGAAGCTTTTTGCTGTGAAATGCAAGAGGGCTCCTCTGCTCTGGCAAGGCCAGGCACAAGTCAGCTGAGACCTTTCTGTGAGCTTCTTCTCACTGAAGATGCTGGAAGCAAGGGCGTAGCACTGGCCCATGTCCAGAAACACATAATTGCTGATCTTAGCAAAGACTAGATAGTGGGCAGCATCTCTTCTGATTTAATACTAGTATCCCCTCCATCCAGGTCCTGATTAGAGAGGCTGTGGCTGTGACAATGAGGGTGACATTTTGGCTCATGGTTTCAGAAACTCCACTCTACGATGAGCTAAGTCTAGGGCAAAAACATGGTGGCAGAAAAGCATGGCAGGAAAAGCTGCCACATGGCAGCCAGCAGGGAAAAGCACGAGAGAAGGGGCTTGGGACAAGCAAAGTTCCCAAGGTCCTACCTGTGTGACCCACTTCCTCTATGTCCACCCCACCTCCTACATTTCCACTGCTTGCCATCAAATCATAAATCTATTCAGCAGATTAATCTGCTGATGAAATTAGCACCCTTGTGATCCAATCAACTTCTTAAAGCCCTATCTCTGAACCCATGAGAGTTTGGGGAGACATTTTAGATATAAACTATAGCTCTGATGACTTAGAATCATTCGACTTTAATGCCCGTGTTGCGTGATACTGATGGTCAGTGCTGTTCTCAAGGCCTGGACACGGCCTTCAGGCAAACACAGGAGTCTGCTCTTGAGCTTGCCAGATGCTGTACTGAGCCACCCACGGACAGCCTCAGCCTCCTTCAGGCACAGGGATACCTCTATCTGAAGTAACAACACGACAGAAATCACTGCAACTGAGTCATAATCCTTCAAGATTTGCATAATTTGCCAATTTCTTCTGCATCTCTGCTGAGCTTCCAAAAGCCCAATTTGAAATTCCCTACTCCAGGCCACATTCATATTTTATAGATGAATAAGCTCAGGCCCAGAATGGGAAGAGCTAGCCTAACGCCACACAGCCAGACAGTCATGCCAGAGGTAGCCCCAGGACTTCTGGATTGAGATGAATGGCATTCTGTGTGCCAGGGCGCAATTTAAAACAACTTTAAAATACCTTCCCCACATGATGTCCTCCCTGAGCACCTTTCAAGAAATACCAACATAGGACTCATCAGATCTGAAGAATGCCACATTCCTTTGCTTTTCACAATAAAAGTTGTATGTTATATTTTTGATCTATGAATGAACTGTTCGGAGCTTATTCCCACATCTTTCATCAACCCCACAGGACCTTTCTGAACTCATTAGCTACACAATTGAACCAGGCATGAAAAGAGAACCTTAACCATGAACAGAGAGGTATTGTAAGCAAATTCCAAAGGTGTTTCTGGGACCAAGGTCAACCTTCGACTGTTGGCCCAGTGGCTGTTGGTATTATACTAACTGATATGAGAGGTTAGGAAATTAATTGCCCAACGGGCTTAGGAATCTCAGTTTGTGTTTCCCATCTGCTGCCCTCAGCTGGATGACTGGGCAAACCTTTGGGCCCTCAGAGTCTCCAAGTCCTCCATTCATAAGATGAATGTTACATCATCACCTCCTGAACCTCCCTAATTCATAAGAGCTACCTGAGAATCAAATGGAATAATGGCTTTGCATGTTTTAAAGAGCTAGCTTTCCTTGTGATTTTCTCCATGTGTGCACGTGTGTGTTAGCATGTGTGCATATGTGTGTGTGTGTGTGTGTGTGTCTTGCCTCTGTCTGGAATGATTTTACCCAGATATCTGCATGATTCTGCCATGAGTCTCAAATCTCTCTTCAGAAAGCCGTTCTTAACTACATTATCCCAGAAAGCATCTCCCCGTGTCCCTCTATCCTGCTTGATGTTACTTTTATTATTTTTTTATATTATCTATTTTCTTTTTATATTCTCTCTCCAGAAGCAGGAGAATCCCATGAGAGCCAGGACTGTCTTTTGTTTTCCATCTCTCTCCACATAGCAGGTGCTTAGTAAAATGACAAAATTGTAACTCTGTTATAGGTGACCTACATGACCATTAACATCATAGAAAAGACATAGAAGAGGCAATGAAACCATCTTTGAAGACATTTAGTTGCCAGGCACAGTAGTAATACCAGCACTCTGGGAGGCTGAGGCAGGAGGATCACAAATTAGAGCCTAACGTAGGCAATTTAGTAGGACATCATCTCAAAATAAAAAGGAGAGATAGGTATGCAGGTCAGTGCAAAACCCATAGTTTTAATCCCTAGTACCACAAAAAGTATTAATAAAAACACTTATCACATAAACTATAGAACTGGGAAAAGCTAAAAGTCTAAACAGAGAGAAAGGCAAGGAAGTAGCTGGCAGGGGAAAGAACTGGGGTGGGCACTGCGCAGAGGTACCCAAGCGGGTGGGATGAGTGACACTGACAAGTGAGGTGGAAACCAGGCAGGGAAGCCCTGAATGGTAATCCTAAGGACTATTAGCCTGGAGGTCATAGTGATGCTGATGATGGGGTCTTTTGACTAGAAGGGGGTAGAAATGACGCTGGGCAAGATACTAAACACACACACACACATGCACACACACATGCACACATGCACACATGCACACACACATGCACACACACACATGCACACATGCACACACACGCACACATGCACACACACACACTCACACTTACACACGCACATGCACATAGTCCTGCACAGGGGCAGCTTTTACTGGGGGAAGAATCAACAAGTGGACAAGCGAGTGATTAAGCTGCTGCTCCCAGAACAAAGCAAAGAGCAAGTTGGTATTGTTTTGTTGGGGTGAGTGAAAGTCCAGTAATGTCCACTGGCAAGGCATTCAGTTCTATAAGATGATTCTTCTTGGCAATAGATGTGGGGCACCAGGTGGTCACCGTCAGCTCACCCTAGGTAGGCTGTTGAATTCCTGTGCGTCTGGTGGCATCAACCTGCACCAAACATCTCAGCCTCGTGCTTGGCATTCTGATGTGGTCAGCTTCTCTGGGGAGTTTTTTAGTTACTCTTACAGGTGGTGGCATCGTGCATAAATGTCCAGCTGAGGATGGGCTGTGTGAGAACAAGCACAGAACAGGGAGGACACTGGGGAGCCATCCCCACGGACTGGGGGACAGGATGAGAGCCTGGGTGAAAGCAGACCTAGAAAAGATCTGCCCAGCTCTCAGACTGCTGTGTGGACAGAAGCCAAAAATTGAGGGCTCTCCTGGTCAGGGCTGTGGTCATCTCCCAGGCCACAACAAGACAGCGGCTTGTGAAAATAGCACTTCTATGATATCAAACACTTGCTGGTTGGCAGACAGTCTGCCAGTGGTTTTACTTACATTATCAAGGTCCAGATAGGTCAAGTAACTGACCAAGGTCACACCCAAATAAGTGACAGACTGAAGCAGGACCCCGGGCCCTGCAGCCCACCTGCAGAGATCACATAAATGGTGAGCATTCTCTCCAGTAGGGGGCAGACCTCTCAGTGTCCTCCTCGCCCTCTTACTTCCTGTTCCTTTGGTTCACTCACAGGCATCAGCCACGGCTCCGTCGTAGCTGGCGTGATTGGCGCTAAGAAGCCGCAGTATGACATATGGGGCAAAACTGTGAACTTGGCCAGCCGAATGGACAGCACAGGTGTGAGCGGCCGGATCCAGGTCCCTGAGGAGACCTATCTCATCCTGAAGGACCAGGGTTTTGCCTTTGACTATCGTGGGGAGATCTACGTGAAGGGCATTAGTGAGCAGGAGGGAAAAATCAAAACATACTTTCTGCTGGGAAGAGTCCAACCCAACCCCTTCATTCTGCCCCCAAGAAGACTTCCTGGCCAGTACTCCTTGGCCGCAGTGGTCCTAGGCCTCGTCCAGTCACTCAACAGACAAAGGCAGAAACAGATTCTCAATGAAAACAACAACACTGGAATCATCAAAGGCCATTACAACCGGCGGACTTTGCTGACACCCAGCGGGCCGGAGCCAGGAGCCCAAGCTGAAGGCACCGACAAATCCGATTTGCCATAAAAGCATTTTCTTTGTGTTTCTTTTCTTTCTTTTTTTTTTTTGTATTTCTTTTATATATAAAATAAATATACTAATAAAAAGGTTTAATTTTTTTTACAACCAGGATGGTTTCATTGGTGTTTGTGTGCACTAGATCAAGGACACTGCAATTCTCTTCAATCACAAACATTTATTGATCACCTCCTACATGCAAGATTCACTGGCTATCAAGATAGTACCAATTTCTGATTTTGAGAAGTCCACAGTTAAGTGTACAAAAGGGACGTGTAAACAGACTCAACACTATCAGACACTCCATCACTACTATCAGTTTTTGAGCATTTGTATTATTCTTAGTTGAGCACCAAGTTCTTCACATAATGACCTCGAATAACCCTCCCAGCTCCTAAGCATACCTCCAACCAGCGTTTGCTGAGTACCTGTATTGTGCCTGTGTTATTCTGTCTTCCAGATAAGTTCTGGCAAAACTATTTCTTCATAGAGCTACTATTCTGACTGAGGGGTCATATTCTTTTAAAAATATAATCTACCATTGGACAGAGATAGATGCAATAAAGAAAATTAATTGCACTGCTGGGACAAGGAATTAGCAAGGATTTAGCCTAAGTCACATGGGAAGCTGTCATTGGGAGCATGATGTTAAAAATTAGCCCTAAATAATGTGAAAAAGGAAGCCCATAGGACCGGGCGAAATAATCTGAACAAAGGCACACCAAGTGCAAATGCCCTGCAGTCGGGTCAATCCCAGCATGCTATAGAAGTCATTGGAAATCAAAGGTGGGTACTCTATCATAAAAGGCCATCCATCCTGGGAAGATGGCATCTTACACTTTTCATCCCAAGACTGCAGGGAAAGCTTCAGACCGATGAGAACGCTCAAGAAGTTAGAGCACCCAATTGAGGTCGCACAGTCAGTTGTAGAACTAGCTTCAGAACTGTATTGATAAATAAAATATGACTGCTATAACAAATGACTCCCAAGCTTAGTGGCTAAAACCCAGTAAAGCTTTATTTCTTTTCACATCCTATTTGATGTCTGGAAAGGGGCCTTCCATGCAGTGGTTTCAGAAACCAGGCCCCTTCCAATGAGGCACTAGAGTTCTCTACTCAGTCCTCTATAACCCACCAGCTGGAAACAAGAAAGGACAAGGAAAGAGAGTCACTCACATGCTCTTGGACACCAGGACTGGAGTTGGTTGCATTATTGTTCTGTCCCAGCAAAAGGCAAGGGAAGCTGTGGATAGTTCTTGTGTTTCCTTACTAAAAGGCAGATGAGCAGTTAGTATCGCCTCTGTCACAAGAACTTACATTTGCTTAGTCCCAAAGCCCACGGTTATAAACACTAGGCTATATGGGAAGGGCTGTGTTTGGGAGTACTAAGTTTAAGTAATGGAAGAAATACAGAATCCCAGACATTCTCCAAATTTTTGAATCCAAACTGCTGCCAATTTAAAAGAAACTCAGCTCCAAATAATGAATCCTTACTAAATATGCTTTCAAGGAAATACATATCTGAGGTAAAACCCCCACAGAGGAAGTGGAAGCATCTTCTCCAAAGAATGCAAGGCACAGAGAAGGAATTGAGATCTGGCTTTGAACTTCAAGCCATGCTTGGAATGCCCTCTGCTCTTGGACACCATGCACACATCAGAGAAACATATGAAGCCCAATAGAACATGACAAGAATGTCTTGCAGAAATCTCTCTAAAGTGTAAATTCCTCTGCAAAGCCAGGGGCTGGTGTAACTTTCACAGACTCCATTTAGTCCAACTAGATAGAGTTCAGTGCATACTGAGACTTGGAACTACACAACAGAGGTTGGCAGCTAGCAGGGGAGTTGAAAGCTTAGCAAACAAGGCTAGAAAAAAGGCTGGCGTCAGTAGAGGCAGCCAGACCACAGAATCACCATAACTAACAGAGAAAACGTGATGTTGGTCATCAATCCTGGGCATTCTTCCAAAGCGGAAGCCTATGCAAAGTCCAGAGACAGTATTGACAGAGACCTCAATAACCAAACAAACCACAGTGAGCTAGGCCCAACTCAGGGACAGACTTTGTTCCTCAACACTGAACTGAGACTCAAGACAAAGTCCCTGTCCTGAGAGTAAAATGTGGTCCTGGGAAAGGTGTCGGGGAGAGACTCAGGAGGGAAATTGGGATGTTGCCCATTTGGCCATGCTGCTTGGGCTGCCACTGGGACACTCCACTTGGAAGCCGTTCCTGGTGCTGAGGATTGTGGTTTGGATCAAAATGTCCTTCCAAGGCCAGCTGATGGGCTCTTGGTAGACATCAGATCACTACCTTATGGATGGAAGAAGCCATTGATACATTTGTAGTGCAATAGGTTAGCAAGAGGTAGGGTGTGGCAGAAGGCAGTGGGTACTGGTGGCTTGACCTTGGAGACTGTATCTTGTCCTCTCTGGCTTCTTTCCTTCTCTCTGCTTCCTGGCTTCCATGAAGTGAGCAGCTTTCCTCTGCCAACCCTTGTCTCTCTGATGATGTTTCTGCCTTACCAAATGCCTAGAAGCAACAGGCAGAGCTGACAATGGACTGAAACCTCTGAAGCCCTAAACCAAAACAAACCTTCCCTCCTCTAAGGTGATTTTCTCACAGCAACAAAAAAGCTGACACACATATTGAACCTCGAGGTACAACAGATGCACAGGTAGAGCCCATCCTGGTTCTGGGAGGTATAGCTTCATTCAGGGGTCTATTAAACAGAGCAGCAAGGGGCACAGGTGGTGCTGAGAACCCCCATGAGACTGACAAGATCCCCGCTAAGTGGGCATCTGATTTGGCCCAGTTCTTTCAGTTCTAAAGAACTGCGTCCCTGGCCTCTAGCTCAGCCCATTCATCAGCACAGAGTTGCAGGTTTTCCAAACTATGGAGAACAGGCATGAGCAGGACACACAAAGCAGCCTGTCCTTGAAAAGCTAAGAAACAAGCTTTGTCTTGGGCCTTGTGGGATCTGGAGGGAGCAGTGAAAGCAGAGAGGGACCATTGTGCTTACTCACTCATTTAATTCATTCTGCTCATTTATTAAAAAAAAAATCTTGAAATGTCAAGTGGTTTCTAGGAAGCTGTTATAATTCAGAAACCAACCTGGCATAGCATTCCAGCCAGGGACGTCAATCTCATCCTTTCTCGCTGAATTCTGCTTGTGAGGTTCGGGATCTGACCTTAGAAATGTCAAGGATGAACTCCCACAGAAAGAGCAGAGCCTGAAGTGGTAAAATAGGAAGAGAAATACATAATGGGCTGGTTTAGTTTAACTCTATTTGGACCTAACAGAATTGCTTTCTTGACAGCCTTGCATTCTTGATTTAATTGTTCAGGAGATAATACAAGTGACAAGTGCCCCTGGCATTTATCAGCCTGGACACAGACTGCACTGTTCCATTAAATATGCACAGCTCAGTCAAACAGTAGACAAAGGTGCCTATGGCATTTGTCCAAAGAATGAGCCGGAGGAGTTGCTTCCTCACAACCCCGTCAAGCCAAGAGGACCATGAGATGAGGATGCCCACGCCACCTCCACTTCCTTTCTTCTGAGGGAACCATGGAGTACAGCTGCTATCCACTGAAACTAAGCATGTTATCTCCATTATGCAAAAGGGGAAACTGAGGTGCGAAGAGCTTGAGCAACTAATCCAAGGCCTCACTGCTAGAAAATAGTAGACTTGGGATTCAGAAGCCAAGAGTCCTGCCCTAGACACCACCTGCCAGCAGCACAGATGAGCAGATGTCCCCATAGAGGTGCAAAGTGTGCAAATGAGGAGTATTCCACAAATGCGGAGACAGCAGCCAAGACCATCCAGAGCCACATGTCCTGGTCCCAAATAGCTTCATTCTCCGCCCCATGGAGTGAGACAGACATTATATCTCTTGTGTGCACTATGATGTGAAAAAGGTGGAGATGTATCAGGCTGAGAACTAAGAGGCAGTTTTTTGTTTGCATCCTGTCTCTACTACTTTTCAGTCTGTCACTGGCAAGTGACAAACTGTATGCATCTCAGTTCTTCCCATGTCACATGGGGATCATCAGGAAACTGGTTTGATGAATCCTAAAGGTCCAGATTTGAGAAATTTGGCAAATGTAATGTACAGCAGGAAACATCCCAGTAACAGGCTCAGTAATTAAACTCACTAATAATGTTGCAGCAAAATATGAATATAATACCAAATAGCATAACTAAAGTCCCTAAGAAGACTTGCTTCTGTCCAGGTCGTGTTTTGACCCCAAATTAGCTCTAAAACTGACCTCAGCTTTGAGAGCTTTTTGGCTTTGGGACTCTGGACATAAACTTGGGGGCCCACAGCACCTCATCAGGTGGCTGTGGAACCAACAGGACAGGTGGTAGGTAATGCACACTGCAGCTGGATCTTTCTGAGCAATCTAAAGTTGCTTTTTGCCTTTGTTGTTACTGTCATGAAGTATACGGTGATCTTATTGGCAAATTTATGCAGTGGCAAGTTTTCTTTGTCTTTAATTTTTTTTGTCTGTATATGCAAAATTTTCTTTAGTGAGTACGCATTAATAATGAAAAGTGGTAAGCAAAAGCAAAGGAGTAGACTCACTTAAAGGACTGTAAAAGTTTTCCCTTTAATCTTGGCCACTCACTCCTGATTCCAAGATCTAGGTCGCTCCTGCAATGGAGCGGACACCTTGCAGAGAAGTCATCATGCTAGATACTGTGGGTGGGCAGAGAGAACCTTCCGAGGGCCACAGGGAACCAGATTTCTGGGCTATACCTCTTTCTGGAGGCAGGAAGACAAGGATGTTGCTGGTTTGTTGTTGCTGGTTTCTTCTTCTGACCCATTTATTCCAGACCACAGGCTTTTCTGAAACTTTGCTGCCTGTGTCAACCAGCATTTCCAAGTGAGAATGTTCTTCTCTGATTAGCTCTGGGCTCCAAACAACTGAACCTCATATTTTATTGATGAATTACCAAGGTCAGGGTGCCCAGCAGAATAGGCTGATGTGCCTATTTAAATTATTAACTGCACATCAGTCACACACTTCCAACTATTCGTTACTCCACCTACTGGATGATGAGATCACCATTCTTTAGGTAACCATTCAAGCATTGCAAGTCCGTGCATGAACTCTTCTTTACATTTTATAAAATGTAGAACAGGACTCAAATACAGTCTGTCTGTTTAAAAATAATCATTTCCCCCATAGTCTTTTCATAATATACTGATCCCTACTATGACGTTATCATAACAACAATGAAAACTAACATTTTAATATTTTAGTTTGCAAAGTCCATTTCCAAATGTGGTCTCAAACTGATGTTCCTAGCAGAAAGAGGCAGAGAGATAGAGAGACAGAGAGACAGACAGACACAGGCAGACCACAGACAGAAACAGAGAGAAACAAAGACAGACACAGAAAGACCACAAGAAAGATAGATTATCCCAATTTTCCTGGAAACTGGGGCTCATGAGAAGTAATAAAAATAAACTGTATAAGTGCATCAAAACACAGAGTGTTCAAAATGAACAGAACTTAAAGATCCCGTGTGGGTTACAGCTTTGATTTCATAAAATTTATACAAGCTGAAACGTAGAGGAGCTGATTCCTTACTCAGTTGTGACTTTGCCACATTACATGTGCTCTGACCTCTTTTTCTTTGCTCCTTGTAAACAGTACAGCTCTGTTCCCAGGATGACATTGGCATCCTCCTGGGCCCAGGGGTCTGAAGATGGAAAGGCAGAAGCCAGGTGGCCACAGGCCACTCACGGTGACCTTGCTCCAGTTCCTACCACCTCAACCCATCTCTGCTCCACACTGTGGCACACCAGACAAAGTTAATCCCTCCCAGTGCTTTCAGGTGTGCAAGCACTGCCTCACACTCACACCTGCACATCACACACATGCTCTCACACACTTACACACATGCTCCTGTGCACTCCCTCTCACACACTAACACGCTCTCAGTGCTTATACACACACACACCCGGTGCACATACACTCATTCATTTCCACGCTCATATGCTCATACACTCACAACCTCACACAAACGTTTTCACCTGCCCATACACAAATGCAGACACGTGGACATCACATCTCTCACACTCACAAATTTGTTCAGGTGGGATATGTGTGTGTGTGTATATACAAGAGTGTGAGAATGCACACTCTTCTATACACACACACACACACACACACCACCTGAACAAGGTACACATTCACACATTCAGCTTTATGGAAATTTGAAGAAGAGGAGACAGAGGATGATTTGACACTAAAATGACAAAATACCTCCTAATTCAGTGTTCTATGTCTCCTTTCCTAGAAAACCATTTAACCCCTTGTGCACACTTCTGCTCTTCCCAGCATGACTTTAGCTTATTTGTTTCAATCCTCCCTTTTCCGTACCTTCTCATTCTTCTCTGTTCTGCATTTCAAGAGCCAAATCACAGTAGAGCCTCAGGTGGGGTGCATACAATGCACAGGTGGGACTAGCACCCTGGAAAACTCTAAAGAAACAGTAATTGGTTCACATTGGTTCACTTTAATACTCCTAGGCTAATCAGCCCAGGAAGAATCCAGGACCCACCAAGTGGCCCCACAGGAGGAATTCAGAAAATGACGAGCTGAAAAAGCAAAATGCAATCTCAGACCACCACCCCACCCAGAACAAGTACAGGAGACACTGACATAGAAAAACTTAGAAGATATACCCTTGAAATTTCTGAAAAGACAGCAAATGAAGTAAAGAAACAAATCCATGATGCTATAGAGGAAATCAGACCTGAAATAATCTCTCAGGTAAAAGAAAGAAATGGCAACTATAATGAAGGAATTGCTCAGCATAGCTAGAAAAGACATACATTAAAAAAAATAGAGAAGCATTGGAAAATGATGGAAACCTTGAATGAACAATATAAGAAGCAATTACAATGCACAAAACAGATTCAAAGAGATATCCAAGAAATTAAAAATTCCATCAAAAGCTGGCAAAACAGCTTGAAACAGACTGAAGACAGACTTTTAGACCTTGAAGAGAGGATTTCAAATAGCAATCGTAAAAGAAAATATTTCTTAAAACTATCAAGGAACCAGGAAATTACAATTCAACAGCTGCAAGACAATGAAAGAAAAAAATTAAGAGTGATAGGTACCAGGGAAGAAAGCAGGGATCAACACAAATGAAATAAAAAGACTATTTGTTGAAGTAATAGCGTAAAACTTCTCAAACATGGGAAAAGGATCTCACATACAGTGAGGCATGTGGAACTCCAACTAACCATAATCAAAGTAAATCTATACCCAGACATGTAATACTCAAAATTCCAGAAATTCAGCACAAGAACTGAATATTAAAAGCTGTTAAACAAAAGAAACAGATTTCCTATAAAAGCAAACCCATCAGAATCACTGCAGACGTGTCAACACAAACCATCAAGTCAAGAAGAGCTTGACTTGTTTCAAGTGTTTCAAATACTCAAAGAAAACAACTTCCAACCTAGATTGATGTACCCTGTAAAGCTATCTCTCAAAATTGATAGAAAAATAAGAATAACTGAAGGAATTCATGACCACCAAACCAACCATACAGAGAGTGCTGAAGGGTATTCTAGAGAGAGATAAAGGTGACCATGGTTCCAGGAAAGCATCAAAAGAGGACTGGCAAACAGGACAGGCAATTGAATGAAGGGGAAAGGTGGAGGGCCAACAGCAGAATAGCATGGCAGAGATGAACCAATGCATGCTGGTTGTAAGCATTAATGTAGATGGCCTCAGGTCAGCAATAAAAAGAAACACAGAGAGAGAGGATCAGGAAACTAGGTCCATCAATGTACTGTATATAAAAACACATTTAACTCAAAAGGAAATTCATAGACTGAAAATCAGTGGAGAGAAAACAATTGTTCCACAAGACAACAGACCAGAAAAAAGCAAGTCTCACCTGCCTATCAACAACAGAACAGATAAGAAAGATGTGGTGTTTTCATGCAATGGAAAGCTACCCAGCTATAAAATAGGATAATCTCAAGGCTCTTGTAGGTAAACGGATGCAACTGGAGATCATGTTCATGGGTGAAATGGTTTGGACTCATACTAGCGAGTTATCTTCCTAGTATAAAAAACAGAAGGAGTTAGTGGGGTCCAAAAAAAGTACAATACATATTATGAAAGTGCTAGGGGAGGAAATGCCTAAAAATGAAAGTGGTAACCACTGTTAATTTCCTATCATCTTATTTTGAATTCTTGGATCATTTTCATAATTTTTTTAGGTTTGGTTTTATTCTGTCTTGTTTTGTTAGATTTTGCTGTGTCTGATGGTATGGACAGCTATTTTGAAGATAATGAGATGTATATTGCTAGCCACCTATTATCTTGTTTTGAAGTCCTAAAATGTTTTCATTCTTTTGTTTATATCAGTTTTATTCTGTTTTATTTTGTTTGATTTTATTATGTGTGGTGGTATGGACAACTATTGTAAGAAAATGAGATATGATAGTCACTGTTGGTTTCCTGTTATCTTGTTTTGAAGTCCTATAATGCTTTCATTCTTTTGTCTTGATTGATTTTATTCTGTTTTGTTTTATTTGATTTTATTATGTGTGATAGTATGGACAGCTATTTTGAAGAAAACAAGAGACATTATAGTAGCCATTGCTGATTTCCTATTATCTTGTTTTGAAGTCCTATAATGCTTTCATTCGTTTGCTTTGATTGGTTGTATTCTATTTTATTTTCTTTGATTTTATTATGTGTGGAGGTTTAGACAGCTATTTTGAAGAAAACAAAGGACATTGTGGTAGCCATTGTTTACTTCCTCTTATTTTGAAGTCATGTATCACTTGCATTTTTCTGCTCTGATTTGTTTTATTCTGATTTGCTTTGTTTTGTTTTATTCTCTTTGAAAGAAAAAAAAGAAAATGGAAACATATCCCTTGCTTATGGATAGGAAGGACCAACACTGTGAAAATGTCTATACTCCCAAAACTGTTATACACATTTAATACAATCCTAATCAAAATGTCATTAGAATACTTCACAAATCTAGAGAAAACATTCCTAAAATTCATCTTGAAATAGAAGACACCTAGAATACCAAAGCCAATCCTGGGCAACAAAGGTAAAGCATAAGGCATCACAATTTCTGACTTGAAATTATATTACAAAGCTATTGTGATAAAATCAACATGGTACCAGCAAAATAACAGAACTGAGAATCAGTGGAAATGATCAGATGATGAAGACAAAACTACAAACACACTCAGCCACCTTATCTTTGACAAAGGGGCTGAACATGCTCACTGGAAGAAAAACAGCCTCTTCAACCAATGGTGCTAGAAAAATTGACTTTCCACATGCCAAACACTAAAACTAGACACATGTCCCTCACCATGCACTAAAGTAAAAATGGATCAAAGATCTAAATTTTTTTTTAAGACAGTAGAAATACAATAGAACAAGACAAAACAAAGCCAACTGAGACAATGCGGTGAAATTGGTACAGAACATCACAGCAGGTTACCAGGATAACAGAAATAGGTATCATAGTACATCTCATTATCTTCATAATAGTTGTCTAGCCAATTAGGTATAGTATATAAAACCAATCAAAAGAGAATATTGAATAGAGTAAAACAATAATAATGAAACAAACAGTGAAAACATTTGTTTTCAAACAGAAGATAGGAGATCCCTCATATTTATTATATTGCAACATTCATCCTCCCAAGAGATACTCAGACCTCTGTCCCCAGTTGCTAATGGGGGGAGGGAGAGTTGAGATGTCTGATTCCCAGTCTGCACACCAGTAGGCTCACAGGAGATGCTGACTGGGTCTCCCCTTGGCTTGAGCCAGTAAGAGGTGCTTACTGAGAGGGTGGGCAAATTGCTTCTTTGTGCAGCTGGCTGGGATCCACCATGGCCATCCAAAGATCTAAATATTAAAACAGAAATATTAAATCTACTGGAAGACAGAGTAGGTAAAATTCTTGAAGATGTAAGAGTAGCAAAGTGCTCATGAACAACATCCAAATTGTATAGGAAGTACTTTAAAGAATCAATAACTGGGATATCACCTTTTTAAAAAGTCTTTCCACATCAAATGAAATCACCAACAGAGTGAAAAAAACAATCCACAGAATGAAAAACCATTTTAGCTAACTGTCCCTTGGACAAAGGACTTCTATATAATTAGAGAAGACACAAATAAAAGAACAGATAAGCTTAAAAAAAGATGCAAACCAAAAAAATGCCCATAGGAGAAATGAAATCCGTGAAATAGATCCAAACAGAGATCCAGGAGATTGAAAGCCTCCACTGAAATTATATACAGCAGATTGAACAAAGGAAAGGATAGAATTTCAGATTTTGAAGACAGAATTTTAGCCAGTTATCATGAAAAGAAAGCTATCTCAAAAATAGCAAGAGATCAGGAGACATCAATCCAACAGCTACAAAACAAAGCAAACAAGAATAACACAAGGTTGACTGTGGTAGTGAGAAAGCTGAACACAGCACAAATGCCATAACAATCATAGATATATATGCACCTAATACTGGAGCACCCAACTTTATAAAACAGTTACTGGTAGACATGGAAAATCAAATAAGCAATAATAAAGTTGTAATGGGAGACTTCAATACCCCATAGTCACAGAGAGACAGATCAACTAGACAAAAAATCAGCAAAGAAATAGCAAAGTGGAGCCAAACCTGTGAACAAATAGAGTTAATAGGAAGAAGCCACACCCCAGGCCATATGCCGGCAGCCGAGAGAGATGGTGAACCCAGTGTTGGCCTGGAGAAGAAGCCACACCCTGCCTGAGTCCCTGCCACCATCAGAGGGAGCAACTGTAAACCACTTCCCCTTGCCTCTCCACCACTCAAAGAACCCTAGATCAGAGGAACCCAGGTGCCTAGTCTAATCCACTATACCGAGGGACTGACAGCCAATGCAGGAAACACTTGGGAAGCAGCAATGGGCTTATTAAGAGGAACACAGGTGAATGTCAAGACAAAGGAACAAAATACAATCTCAGACCTCCAGCCCACACAGAACAAGTCCAGGAGACACAGACATAGTAACTAGAAGTCACACACCAGAGATTTCTGGAAAGATAACAACTGAAGTAAAGAAGAAACATAGTTCTTCTATTGTTTGGTTAATTTGACATGCCTATGTCTGTGGTCTGGGCAGCTATTTTGAAGATAATAAGAGGCATTGTGATAGCCATTGTCAATTTCCTATTATCTTGTTTTGAATTCCCATATTGTTTTCATTTGATTTGGTTTTATTTTGTTTTGTTTCACTTGATTTCATTATGTCTGAGGGTATGGACAGCTATTTTGAAGATAACAAGATAGACTGTGATAGTCACTGTTGATTTCCTATTATCTTGTATTGATGCCCTGTATCATTTTCATTGTTTTTTTAATTGGCTTTGTCCTGTTTTGTTTTGTTAGGTTTTATTCTCTTTAAAATAAAATATTTTTAGAAAAGGACTTCTATGTAGAACATATAAAGAATTGAAAAAATCAAGCACCCTAAATTCAAAGACCCAATCCAAAAATGGGCATCTGAAATGAACACATACTTACAAGATGAAGAAATACAAGTGGGAAATAAATATATGAAAAAATGTTCAATATCATTGGTCACTCAAGAAATTCAAACTGAGGTTGGAGTCCAAAGATGGCAGACTGGTAGGTAGCAGGAGAGGGACCCTCTCTGAGAGAGACAGCTTAAATGCCAGAATAAAACACCCTGGAGAGAACCAAACAGAGAGAGATGGACTCTCACAACCCAGGAAGAAACTAAAGTGCAAAAAACCGCTCGAATATGAGGTCCTGGGGATACCATAAAAGAAGTTAAGATCAGCGAGCACAGTGCACTCCTCAAGCCGCCTGAATCCCTGCCAGAGACCTGACAAAGCTATCCGTGCCTAAGCGACTGGCTTGAGCCGCTGGAACATGGAGCTGAACAGCCCTGTGTGTGGCTCACCTGGACTGGTCCTGCACGCAACCCACTCAGAGGCACCGCGACTTTGCACAGCAGCCACGCTGAAGTTGGAGGTTGGGGAGCCCAGCAGTTCTCAGGGACCGGCATCAACACGCGGTGAGTGATGGGAATAAGACCCTCCCACGAGAAAGAGGAAACTGACTGGATGACATGTTGGATTTGGGCAGGAGAGCCCTAACTCCATAAGGAAGTGGCTTCAGTTGGTTGCTCCCCTTGTCAAGTGGATTGGTGGAATCTGATTGGACTAGGCCGTGCCCCTGGCCGGGACCCAGTGAGTCGCTACAAATTAATTCCCTGAGATCGGCACACACTGACACAATGAAGGCCTGCAAAAGTTGACTGGCCCGGAGGGGAGGAGCCAGCGCACACTGCCTGTGTGTGAACTTTAATCTCTGATCACCAACCAACTGAAGAGGGCAAAAGCTCCTAGCCTGTGCCCTCTAGAGGAGCCTTAACCAACAAGAAAGGGGGCTGGGAATTACACTGTACACTTGTATGGAAGGAACAAAAAAAACATGACGAAAGGGAGAAATAAGAAAAAACCCCCAGCCCCCAACCCTGAGAACATTGATCCAGGAGAGGTAAGTACAAAAGAGATTGAGGGCAGCAAAAATGCAAAATCAAACACAGCATTAGCGGACATAAAGAGATATCTTTAGGACCTCATAAGCGGGACCAAAACTGAAATATTAATTTAAATTAAACAAGAGCTAAGTATATTAATAAAAGAAAGTCTGGGCACCTCTCAAGAAGACATAGACAGAAGAATGGAGGAACACAAAAAGAGAGAAAAATTTAATGAAGAATACAGAATAAACCTAGAATTTATGAAGCAGATTCAAAGAGATTATCAGGAAACTGAAGACTCCATAGAAAACTGGCAAAACTGTTTGAAAGAAACCAAAGATAGACTATCAAAAATTGAACACAGGCTTGCAATGTGTGATCATGAAAGGGAAGATCTCTTAAAAATAACAAGGGAGCAGGCAGTAAAGATACAAAGACTGGAAGACGACAAGAGGATCTATAACTTACGAATAAAGCATGTGAATGAAGAAGCAGGAATCAAAACAGAGGAATTACAATGGCTATTCACAGAAATTATTAAGGAAAATTTCCCAAGCATAGAAAAAAGAAATGATATGCAGAGGTATGAAGCATACAGAACTCCAGCCACCTACAACCAAAGCAGAGTTACACCCAGACACATAATAATCAAGATCCCAGAAATTCAATGTAAGAACAGAATATTAAAAACTATCAGAGAAAAGAAACAGATCACCTATAAAGGAAAACCCATCAAAATCACAGCAGACTTCTCAACACAGACCATCAGGTCAAGAAGAGCTTGGAGTGAAGTAATTCAAGTGCTGAAGGAGAACAATCTCCAGCCCACATTGATGTATCCTGCAAAACTCTCTCTAGAAATTAATGGAGAAACAAGATGCTTCCATGACAAAGAGGAACTAGGAGAATTTGTGACCAGCAGTCCAACCCTACAAAAAGTACTGAAGGATATTGTAGGGAGAGAGAACAAGAATATGAGCATTTCAGGAACAGTGGCAGAGAGGCATCAGTGAACAAGGCAGATAGTGGAGTGGAACAGAAATATAGACAACCAATGGCAGAAAAACAGAATAGCAGAAATAAGGCAGAGAAGATTGGCTGTAATCTCTAATATAGATGGCCTTGAAATATTAACAGAGATAAACACAGGCAGAGTAGATCAGGAGATAGGGTCCATTGAGCTGCTCTAGATAGGGAGGCAGTGGGACCCAAAACAAGCAGTGCACCCCATGGGAGTGAAAGGGGAGGAATTGTCTAAAAAAGGCAGGTAGAGGATATTGTTAATTGGGTAACAAGATTTAAAATTTACATTATTCTCACCACTCTGCTTGGATGGATTACATGCTGTTCCAGTTTGTCTACTTACACTAGACTTGAGGACATGGTCAGCTATCCCCAAAATAAGAAGACATATTATGGTAATCATCCCTAATTTCCTATCAACTTAATCTGAAGCCCTTTATAACTTATACTGTCTTATTATGACTGATCTTATTTGAATCTGGTTTGTTAGACTGCTACTTTATATTGACTGATTTTATTTAAATCTGTTATGATTTATAGCATCAAGTCTAAGAGTATAGGCAACTACACTGAAGATGACAAGATTCATTAAGATACCCACTCTGGTTTAATTATGACTTGCTTTTGAAGTCTTACAATGTCTCCAATGCTTCATTTTTATTAATGTTGTTATATACTGCTGAGACATCATGGTAACCATTGTAGATCACCTAGTATTGTGGTTTTATGTGACTTTTTTGCCTCATGCTTTTCTAGGAATTGTTTTGTTTTATCTTGCTTTGTTTTGCTTTTATCTCTAATACAGAAAGGATAGATATACATTTAGAGATTCATGCATGTGTAGAGCTTATAAACAGTTTATAACAACCAACTATATAACACATGTTACAATGAACAACTACTTTGAAGAAAAAGAGATACTACAATACCCAGTGCTGATTCCACAATGTCATGATGTGTAATCCAGAAAAATTATCATTGTTTGTTCAAAGTGATTTTAGCTTGCTTTGTCTTGTTTAAGCTCAACACATACGAAGATATGGACAGCTGTTTTTAGGAGAATGAGAGATACTATGACAGCCATTCATGGCTTCCCTAATGTCTGGTCTTGAGTACCTGAAATGCTCTCCTCGTCCTGTTCAGATCAATTCCATACTAGGTTGTTTCATGTGAATTCCCTGTATGTGACAATATGGACAACTATTTGGAAGAAAACAAGAGCCAATATGATAGAGAGTGAATATCTCTGATTGTCTAGTTTTGAAATTTATGTCTCTTATGTTGCTTTCTTGTGATCCGCTTTGTTCTGTTTTGTTGTGTTTAATTTTACCCTTGATATAATTGCATGTATATTTGAGTGGGTAAGGTGGATGACCATATTGCTGTTTTTGTCAGATCGTGGAGCAGAACTATTAACAGTCTCACTGTTTGAATGTTTACTCTACATGTTTTAACTTTGTAATTTGAACAACTATTTCCAAGAAGTCAGTATGTAATTTGTCAAGTAAGGATTTTTTGTTGTTGTTCTTTTCCTTTTTTCCTTGGAATTCTGTATTGTTGCTACCCTTTATTCTGTTTTGTTCTGTTTTTTCTCTTTAAATAAAATTTAAAAAAATAAATTCAAATTGAAACAACACTGACATTCTATCTCACCCTGGAAAGAATGACTGTTATGAAGAAATCAAGGAATAACAAATGCTGGAGGGGCTGTGAGGAAAAAGAACCCTTCTCCACTGTTGGTGGCAGTGTAGACTGGTGCAACCACTGTGGAAATCAATGTGAAGTTTCCTCAGAAAAACTAGGATTGGAGGTTGGTCCCATTTTACCCATCTATTCCTCTTGTAGATATTTTCCCAGAATAACTGAAAAAGGCATACTACAGTGACACATGTTCACCCATGTTTACAACAGTACAATTTGTAATAGCCAAATCTTGGAAACAACCCAAATGCCCATCAACTGAAGAATGGATAAAAAACAATATGGTATTTTTATACAGTTGAGTACTACTCAGCTATATAGAAAGGCAAACTCAAGGCTTTTTATAGGTAAATGGATGCAATTTGAGATCATAATCACAAGTGAACTAAATCAGACTCACATGTGTAAACATCATATTGTTTTCTTCTGTAAAAAACTGAAAGTATAAATAGGGTCTAAAATGTATGATAGATATTGTGAAAGGAGAAGAAACTGCTCAAAAGGAAAAGCAACTGGGATAGGGGAAAGGAGAAAAGAAAGAAGGTGAAAGGAAAATATATATATATATATATATATATATATATATATATATATATATATACACATATATATATATATTAGGTAAGATAATTGTACTACTAATCTCTATTAGATCACCAAAAAGAACAATTTGCGCTTACATTGTTTCATCAATTTTTCATGTCTATATCTTGCAATCTGAGCAACTACTTTGAAGATAACAATATGCAATATATTAACCATTGTTAATCTATTACATTGTTTTGAAATTCTGTACCATTGTTTTTATTCCTTTTTCTTTTTAAAATGAAAAAGAGCAAAATCAAATTCTTCTGATTTTCTTTTGCAAAAAGACTTACACTGTCCTGCATTGATTACCTGAACAATTTCTGAAAATCTATTTCACTCCAGAAGGCATCCTCTTGCCGTCAGGCTGGATCGTGTTCTTGAGGTGCTTAGATCTCCAGAGCAGGTTCTGTTGAAGAGAAGGCTTAAAGGAAGTAGAGGAGTGAGCCGGCAGACTTCTTATAGAACAGCCTTGGGAGGAGGCAAGCAGCAGGTACAAAGGCCCTGGGGTAAGTCCATGAATAGCCTGTGGCAGGAGAAGAAACAGTAAAGGAGAGGAGGTCAGAGAGGTAGCCAGGAACCAACCCTGATAGGACCTTTGGGTTTTTTGCTTGAGTTTTAGTCAATACTTCAACTTCAGCTCCCAGGTAATTAATGTGGTGATGTGACCAATCAAAGGCAGTTTCCCTTGAAGAGAGAATGTTACAATTTTCAGCTCCTTATATCCTTAACTCCCTTCGTTGTCTGCAGAACTGAGAAGCACAATGCATTAAGGCCATGTCTTTCTCTTTGCACAGAGAATTTTTAGACAGAAGTCAGCAAAGCAATTCATTCTAAACTCTTGCCACATCCTTCGAGCTACCTGCATTGCTCTGGAATTCTACAAGGCAGGTTTCAAAGGTTTGCCATCACCACGCCCCAACACACACACACACACACACAGGCTCTCACCACATAGCACATGCTGAGCATCTGCTGTAGAAAACAACTATTATTGCACACTCATGCTTCCTCTATAATCAAGAAAACAGCTAGTTTAAGCAATAGAAGAAAATAAAGAAAAGTAGAACTAAGTTGTTCCAGGGAAAGTTTTTCTTGTTGGTTACGGTAACTCCTTCCCCTCTACCTCCTGCTGAAATGAATGATTACTGCTGAAGGCAGCTGCCAACCCCAGGCCTTTCCTAACTGGATCCCCACCATCAGCTGTCCCCACTGTCACTGAGAGATGGTGATGATTAGCAGTGGGAGGAACTATTTTGTACATACCTGGAGTCACCAATGACCACTAAGAGTCTTTCCAAGTAACAGTTTACCGTCTTGCAGAAATAACCAAAAGAACCACTGAAGGCATCCAGGTTATGGACCCTTGGGACACCTTCCCTTGGCATCAGCCTGTGTGAGAAGTGTCTGCCCCATGTAGCTGGCACTCAGAGACCTCTCCTGTGTGTGCAGACGTCTCCTCAGCAAGGGAGGCCGCGATCATCCTTGCAGAATACTTTCAGCTGGGGCTTGTCTCTTCGGATACTTCCTGCCGAAATAAGTGCCTTCGGGGTTAAAGCAACGAATTTCTTTTTGTTGGAATGACCTGTACTTGTAATTGTTAAATTATTTTAGCAAAGGCATGAAAGGTAAGAAGAGTCCAAAATTTGAAACAAATCCCTCAGCAGCCAGGCTACAGATAGGCAGCCTTACCACACCCATCCCCTCACCCTCAGCAGGGCACCGGCTCCTGCTGGTAGTTCTGTTGCTAAAGGGTTTCATCAGAATGAGATTGGCAACTACTGAAGGAATCTGAACAGAGGAGATACACAGATACATGCTGGGACTTCCATTTTTTTGCAACAGCCATCCCTCTGCCATGTTGGGATGCAGCACCAAAGGCCAGTGTTGAGGCAGAGATGGGTGGGAAGTTGGTACAGTCACCTAAGAAGAGATGAATGTGCTGCGACCATGGCAGTGGCTGCTGAATGGTGAAAAGTGGTCAGATTGTGAGTCTACCTGGACATGTAAATATGGAACTGACAGAGGATGGACTGGCTGCAAGGTATGGGTGAGAAGAAGCCAGAGTGACTCCAAGGTCAGGGGCCTGATGACTCAGCAGGATAAGTCAGCAGCACTAAGACGCTGAAGTCAACAGCAAGAGTAGGTTTTGGGAGAAGATCACAAGGACAAGTGTGCTTTGGGGCCAGTGTGCTTGAGTTGCCTGATGCTCATCTGGATGTGCGAGTCTGCATCCAGCAGAAGATGCGAGCTGGACTTGACCAACCACTCCCTCCTTCATAGACTGCTCACCTCCCTGCCCCTATGGCAGTGTCTTGTACCCCAGACTCCCCATCAGTGCTCTTTCCTAGCTCCTCCTCCATCCTCAGCAGCCTTTTCCCACTACACACCCCA
>PVJX010000301.1:148638-293194 GCA_004027295.1 Dolichotis patagonum
ACGAAAGAAAGAAAGAAAGAAAGAAAGAAAGAAAGAAAGAAAGAAAGAAAGAAAGAAAGAAAGAAAGAAGAGAAAGAAAGAAAGAAAGAAAGAAAGAAAGAAAGAAAGAAAGAAAGAAGAGAAAGAAAGAAAGAAAGAAAGAAAGAAAGAAAGAAAGAAAGAAAGAAAGGGCCTACTTTCTGGACAAGCTTGCTACTGCCCAGCCAGGTGAGACCTCAAGGGGGCAGGGTGAAGACACCATTCTGAGCAAGCTCACCCTCCTCTCCCAAAATCGCCTCTGGAAAGTGCAGGCTCCCACCAGGACAACAATCTGACCACTCTGAATTCCCAGGCTCTGAGCCAGCTCCACTTCAGGAGGTAACGTGTTTATCTTTGTTATGGGGCTCTTCCTTGCCCTGTTCTCCTCAGCAGCGCTGGAAAAGTTCTTATAACACCATTTTCTCTTGTCCTTACCCCTTGCAGTTGTGCCTAGCATAGCTGCCCAAGCCCGGACTGCACCAGGCTTTCTAGGAAACCCAAGGCTTTGCCAGCTGCAGACTGAATGCTCCCTCCACTGCCACATTCTGGAAGGAAAGGGAATTCTGTTTCTTGAAATAAAGGCAAGAACCTTGCATCTGGCCATTTTGATCTCTTTGGGTAGAAACAGACCAATTCTTTCATTAAATAATGATGGAAAAGAGCTTTCTTTATATCAGCAAAGGCATTCTTTTTATGTAAAATACAAAACACTACCAAATAGTGTTTTGTACAATACCAAACAATACCAAACAGTTCCCTGTTCCCTGTTTTCCTTCCTTTCATGGTAACACAGCCACCAAGAACAGAACCTACATTCCTGCTTCCTAGGACGCTGGCTGGGGAGTCATGGTATTCAGTCCTGCCCTGCAGGAGGCAAGAAAAAGTGTCCAGTTGGGATTTATGTCAACTCACTTTTCCATCCTCCACCCCGCATCCAAGTGTGGGACCAGGTAATAATTATTAATTATTGCTGTTTAACAAATTACCTCAAAGTTGAGTGACCTAAAATGCAAAGAATTTTGGATCGCACAGTTTCCTTGAGTGGGAAATTCAGAATCGGCTCAGCTGGTTGCCTGGCTCAGGGTTTTTCTCAGGAGACTGTGGCCAGGGCAGTCTCACTGTGCGCTCCATCCAGCACCGCTGGGGAATGGGACAATTGGGTGACCCACATGAATCCAACAGCAACGGCCAGATCAGTGGATGGATTTCAGTCTTCAGGGCCAACAATCCAGAGTTATCTGAATCCACTCAGGCCTACCTGGGAAGAAGTGAAAGAATAACTAAAAAAGAAAAAGAAAGGCTCTAAGGCTTTGGTTCAATTTAAAGAAAACAATGAATGAGAATCAGAAGAAAGAACTAGGAAAGCACAAAGAAAGTAGAGAGGGAAAATGAGAGTTCATCCAAAAAACAACAGAGAAAGAAGAAAGAAAAGAAGAAATCTGGTAGGCATTCATCTTCTTCCTCAAGCCCTGATTCTTCCAATAGTTCTTCAGATTCCGAGGATGAGCAAAAGAAACAAGCAAAAGAGAGAAAGAAAAAGAAGAACCATTCACATAAATCTTCTGAAAGCACCCTGTCAGAAACTGAGTCAGACAGAAAGGATAATTTGAAAAGGAAAGGAAGTCAAAGGGTGTAGCTGAGAACGAAAAGGGCATTAAAGGACTTACCAAAAAAGAAAGGTGTGTTCTGAAGGTAAACCTCCATCTTCTGAGTCCTTGTCAGAAACAGATTATACTGAAAAGGTACGAGCGAAAAGAGGAAAAGCAGTGAAGAAAGAGAAAAAGCAACAGAAAAAGGAAGAAAGAAAGAAAGAAAGAAAGAAAGAAAGAAAGAAAGAAAGAAAGAAAGAAAGAAGAAAGAAAGAAAGAAAGAAAGAAAGAAAGAAAGAAAGAAAGGAAGGAAGGAAAGAAAGAAAGAAAGAAAGAAAGAAAGAAAGAGAATAAGGAACACAGTAAGAAGAACAAAAAGAAGGCTTCTGGCTCAAGTCTTAATTCACCATAACATTAACAAAAACCAGGATTCCCCTTTGAAGAAAGTGAAATGTCTAAGGCAAGTTCAACTGTGGAAATTATGTTATCTTTACTAAAACACATGAGTTTTCTTGTTTGTAGAACTGTTCCTGGACTGTTCAATAGCCACTCCGATGCTGTTGGCTGCTTGGACATCTAACTTTCCTGCACAGTGTGTGACAACCTGGCTGAGATATTTAGGGAAAAGCTAACAGTTTTGACTAGAGGTATCTAGTGATGAATCAATAGAAATTGAATTTGAATACATCTTCAAAATGTAATCAGAAATGGCTAGATGATGCTAGTTAAACTTTTTAAAGTAGGGATTACATTAATATTTTAAAATTCTTGCTCCGTAGACAAGTGTTTTAATCCCCCCCATGTACTTTTTTTTACCTCAGGAAGGAGCTTTTAGGGTGGAGGGAGGGATGGTTTGCTATCTCTTTGGGTACAGAATAGCCCGTCTTTGATTGTCACATCTCTTACTTAGCATGCTTCCTACTATTGTCACCGGAGTCCAGGGCCACCCTATATAGAATAATGCAGAGCCCTACCTCATCCTGGTCATGCCAGACCCCATGATCAAACCAAACTGAATGGTTCTCTCTCACCTTTGCCTTGTTTTATGCAGGGAGACCAAGCACCCAGGTTAT
Organism: Dolichotis patagonum; assembly: GCA_004027295.1. Taxonomy (NCBI): domain Eukaryota; kingdom Metazoa; phylum Chordata; class Mammalia; order Rodentia; family Caviidae; genus Dolichotis; species Dolichotis patagonum. Next base: position 151,319 of record PVJX010000301.1, read on the forward strand.
TTGGACTGAGCCAAGCACCGCCAAACACCCATGCTCAGGCCCCTGCTCCTTGCTGCATGGCCCATGACCAAGAGTAACTTTTGTGTTGGTCAAGGGTTACATTTTACTTTTTATTTCATTTTTCACTGATATGTCATAGTTGTCCACATTTACAGGGTACAGTGTATTTCAGCACGAGACTACAACGTGCACTGATCAATAAGGTAATTAGCGTGTGTATCTCTTCATCACCTCTTTTTATTTGGAGCCCTAAGTGCCTCTGTTTTAGCTCTTCATGAAATATATAATGAGACTGAAGGACATTGTGTTTAGTGAAAAAGTCAGACTCAGAAAGACAAATATCACATATGCTGTCATATGGAGAAGCTTTATAAAAGTTGCATTTTGAAAGATCAACTAAGAATCTACATAATACCTTTCATTTTGTCCTTAGCCCATAAATGCTCAAAATATTTGCTATCTGACTCTTCAAGCAGACGTTTACTGACTGACTGCTCCCCATCCTCAGAGGCTGCTGCCCAGCTTTGGCTAAGGGAGGTCTGTCTTGGTAATTCGGAAGGAAGAACCTTCTTTCATGACAAAGAGGCAGGTGTGGCCAGCACCAACTTGTTCCGTCTCCTCTTGCCTCCAAAGTGGACGGCCGTGACATCAAAGTGAGTAACTGCCTGCATAACGTTGATGGCCTAGGAAACAGGGATGTTTGTTTAAGCCTATAGAGTTATAGGTGAGCACATCTTTAAGGGTTACAAAAAAGGTGCGTCTTCCTCAGCTCACACAGAGCATCAGCGCTCTCCAGGAAGGAACCACGGCACAAAGACAACTGAGCACAGACAGCACAAAGACAACTGGGCATAGACAGAAGAGGCAGCCATGATTCGTTAGGCAACCGGAGGAATCTTTATGCCTTGAGGCTAATTCCGTTAGGGAAGCTTGCTCTGTGCTCTGTCTTTCCTTCTAGAAAGATCACGCTCTCTCTGGCCCCCTGGACTCCTATGACTGCTCCTGTGCCAGACTTCTGGACTGTCTGGGTGGTTCCCTTCCTCCGCCTTTCTCAGCCAGAGTTCCTGCTTCTCCAGGAGAAAGGTAAACATCAAGAAATGGGCCTCTATCCATCCTCAAGGCCAGCAGCACCGAGGCCTCATAATCAATGATCATTAAGGCTGTGGAGCCCTCATGACGAACGGGTGGCTTCTCAGCATTGTCTCAGATGTGATTCCTCAAGACTGCAACTGTCGTCACACCTGTGTTTAACTCTGTAGTTGACGCAGGAACCAACCTCAGTAGGTCCTCAAAATCATTTGCTAAACGAATGAATAAACCAATAAATGAACACAGGAAGGAAGGAATAAATGAGCAAGACCCAGATCCACCTTCTAAAGAGATGCAGCACAAACTCCCTGAAGAAGAAAAAAGAAAAAAAAAAAACCTTCTGCACTTGACCCCTCACTCCTCTCCTGCTCCTCTCCCTTCCTCCTGTCCCCTACCCCATTTCCAGGAGGACAAAGACCAGCTGAAGCTCCCCAGCATTCTGAGACCACACTCATCTCTCTGCTTTGCTTCCTTTACCTATGCTCTTCCTTCTTCTCCTGTCTAGAAGAAAGACAAAGACAAGAGTTACCTATTATTTGATCAAGGAGCCAAGGAGAGACTCTTAGTCAATATACATGGGAGAGACAGACATGTAGACAGACAGACAGGAAGAGGAACCCAAGTACTACTTTCAAAGCACAGGACCAGCAGCTGTGGCCCCCAGTGCCCTATCTACCAGAAACAATTGAATTTGGAAAGCAGCTTGGATTGAAGTGGAGCCTCCTTATTCAACCAGTAGAAACCAAGAACCAGCCTCAGTTTACCAGTTCCAGGAAGTATAAGAAACATGCAGAAAATCACCTTCTCCATGATGGTACGGTAACTCTGCCAACTAGCAAGCCATGGCCAGCCAGTGAGTGAACTGTCATTTACATTGCCCTTTTCTGTATGGAGAGAGAGATCAAAAGGACAAGAAGAGACACAGAGGGTTATGCCACCCTCTGGGGACTTTCAACAGGGACAAGAACAAGTAGACTCAAAAAAGTCATTTTGGGCAGTTTGGGCACTAAAGAGGGCCTAGAGTGCCACACAGCTTTCTAGGCCCTTTGGAGCCCTCAGAGTCCCTGCCCCTCAGCCTAAAGCCAGCATGTCCCCTTCAGACAAAATGCTGGATTTCTCACATGGCCCCTGGTCAGAGCCAGGACCTTGGGGCTCATTTTTCTTTTCTCCTTCTTCTCCTCCTCCTCCTTCTTCTTTTTGCTTTGTTTAAGATGTTTTCTGTGCTGCTTAAAGAGCCCACAGCCTTGCCTAGCTCCGGCCTCCATCTCGGATTACAGTCTTTGCTCTGCTCATTAAAATCGCTCTTGGCTGGCCTCATTTAATTTCTTTTCTCCACTTGTTTTGGCGAGGGTTGGGCAGAGAAGCTGCCACAGCCGCATGGGGGTTGCTTGGCACATCTCCAAAGCCATCAGCTTCAAATCCACAGAGGAGGAAGGAGGCCAAGACTCCCCAGGGACTGAACCTTCAGAGGACACAGAAGCAGGAAAGCCTAGGGTTAAGCTCTTGCCTTTTCGAAGCAGGAGCCAGTCCTGAGGGAAGCTGGGAGCTGGTGCTGGCAAAGCTCTTCAGCAGAGGACACAGAAAGCAGGGGGACAGAGAGGGAGCTGTGAAGGAGTGGGAGGCTGTTTCAAGTACACGTACAACCACCAATTACAGGGAATAGGGGAGTGAGCGGAAATGCCTGGGGACAAGATGATTTGAATCATCTTTGGAGGCCAAAATTGCAGATAATAGGATTGAAAGGAGGTGAAGAGGCAAAGGGAAAGGAACCGGAAAGGAGAGAGATTCTGCAGAGTCTGAATTCTTGTTTTTCCCGTGTCTCAGGTCCCATCTGCATTCAGAAAACTGTAAAGCTGTCTCTGTCTTTGCTAAGCTGCAGTGCCTCAGATGATTACTTGATCTCCCTGGACCTCAGTTCCTCATAGCTGTAGAAAGAGACTACTGAGACCTTCTTTATAAGGCTGTTACTTCCATTTAGTGTGATTCTAGTGGAGATGCAGATTTTTAAAAGGTGGTCTGCGACCCCTATCGGTCCGGCTGGACACAGGTTGTCTGCAGTGGTCGTACCCCTCTGGACTCCTCCATTGGTTCAAGATACGGGTTAGTTTAACCTTTACCACTTCAAATTAGCTCCATGTAGACGCACTGATGCCAACAGAATAATAAATAACTTGGAGAATGTCTTGTTTCCCTTTATTGAGTTTCTCACCTGGAATGTATAATGTTAAATGACAACAGTCAGGCAGTGATCTGTGCAGTTCTTCTGAACAATGCAATCGCAATAACTAGTAACTCTCTTCTTGTTCCTTTTCTATCTGTAAAACCAGGCTACCTGGACACCATTTCAAAGCACTAGTTCTGGACAACTAAATGTATGACCCAGGTGGCCATTCTGATTGTGGCTTACATGTTCTCACCCTCCACGTGGCTTGATTTGCCTGCTATCTTAAAGCTGTGTCCACAGCCCTGCTGACCAGACACGGCCCACTGAGTTTACAGACAGAATGAGAGCAGACACCTCAGAGGGGACTTCCCACCAGGGAAGGAGGGTGCAAGAGTGCTTGTCCTTTTCCCACCTCGCCTTGGCCAAAAAGACAAAGGCAGGCTTCTCCCAGGCAGCCCTCAGCCTGCCTGTGTTAATGTCTCACTTTACCTGATTTATCCCCAAACCCTTTCAGATCACCCGAGAAGCCAGTTACTCTGCAAGAACCCAAACAGAAGCCAAGACAGGCCTGGGGGGTGGGACCCCCTCCCCCAGTTATAGGCGTGATCCACCCACATAAAGCTCAGCACAGCAAGAGTGAGAATACTGGGAAAGAGACCCTGACACCCCTGGACTCCTGTCCACGCCTGTTCCCGTACGCCAACCTGGTCCAGTCTGCGGAGGTACAGTGCGAGATAGAGCTGACCCCAGGCCACCGTCTGAGTGCCCGCAATCCCAGAGATACACAAAAGCACCTTTCTGAGGATGAAATATTTGAGCTGAAACCTGACGGAGTTAGAAATAACACCTGTCTCAAAATGTGACAGCAGTGTGACGATGCCTCACCAACGGCCAGGTGGCTACGGGATGAGGGTCCTGAACCCAGCATCTAACCCACATCTACTCCGATTCCCCATCCCACCCTCCACCACCCAGCGCGGGCAGCTTAAAACCCAAGACCAGAGCCTGTTAGTGAGGGCTTATCCAGCTATTTTAGAGGGGGGCCTGAGGTCACCTCCTAATTAGGCTCGGCAGATCTGCAGGCTCCTGAAAGCTCCCCCCTCCCTGATTCAGAGAAACCGGTGCCCCCTGGAACCCAGAGAAGACTTGGAACCAGGACACCCCGTCCCTGGACATGCTTTCCTTTGCTGCCACCGTGTGGTCAGACGGGGAAACAGTATCCTGAGTGAACGCTACCGCCCTGGCGCTGCAGACAGAGCAGTGACAATCCGGTCTTCCTGGAGCGCGTGCTGAGGGACATCTCATATACCTCTGTGTAAAGGCAGGATCTTTCCTCTGTGACAGAAGAGATGAAGAAGCTTCAGCACATAAAATATTTGCCCAGCACACATCTTGCAAGTGGATCAGTAGAATTTGGATTGAGACCTCCCACTAATGGCACCCATGAGTCTCTGAGGGGCAGGGTGATAGCTTTGAGTCAGGGGATCCAGATGGCAAGTCCTGAGAGCGCAGCAGTGCACTGAAAGGAAAGAGCCCTGAGCCAGGGCCCGGGAGACCCCAGAGCAAGTCTTGACCTTCCCACTTTCTGACTGACCTGAAGAAAAACAGCATCCCCCAGCAAATCCACTTTTACAGTGGACAGTTACAAATAGGCAGGCTCTGTAAACAGTCTGGAGGCCCAAGGACAGATGGCTGGATAAAGAAGAGGGGCAGATACACAAGGGAATATTACTCAGCCATTAAAAACAATATGCATGCCATTCTCAGGAGAATGGATGGAACTCAGAGTCGTCACTCTAAATGAGACAAGCCAGACTGAGAATGTTAGATATCCATGTCTTATCTTATGAGACGGGGCGGGGGGGAGGGGACTAATGGGATTTAAAATGATGTCTTAAATACATGCACCGAATTCCCAAAATGAACCTCACCATTCTGTGTTACTAACATGACTAATTTAAGAAGGTGATAATTTAAGAATGTAAGTGTCTCTGATCATCCATAAAGTGGGAACAACAAAACATGTTACCTATGGTTTTTTATTCCACCACCCACATTTATTGCACATTTAGCATGCACGGTGCTTGTGTTAGGAGCTGGGATCACAAAGCTTCATTCCCCACCCCTTTCTTTGGTGAGACAGCCACAAACCTTCAGCTCTCCAAGGCCTGCTCTCTCTGTCTCTGTCTCTCTCTGTCTGTCTGTCTGTCTCTCTCTCTCTCTTGCACTCTCTCTCATGTGTTTTAAACCTGCTGGAGCTTTGGGCCCCCCGTGTCCTCCCAGTCTGCCTGTCTCCAGTGGTCTTCAAGTGGCCTACATGATCAGGCCATGTAAACTGCTACCCTCCTCCCTCTCCTGCCCCGGCCATTAAAGCTGTGCTGACCTGGGCCACTTCATTCCCAGCTCCCGGATGCACTTTACTTGCAAAATCTATCTGACATGGAACCTTCTTTCTCTGACCCTGGTCTTCGGCCACTGACCATTGTTCATCCCTCTTGGGCTGTGCTTCTAGCAGGAGCTCTCTCCCTGTGTGTCTCCACCGCCTTACAGCAAATCCCCCTGCAGCTGACTCCCGTCTTCCCCTCCCGAGACAAGGTCCCACCAGTACCACAGTTGCTCTGGCCCATCCCAACACAGCCCGTTCCTGTCCTCCTGGCGTCTCCTCCTCAGTCCTGAGCCCTTCACACCGTCCCACCTCTGAACACTCTGTGCTGGGTCACTGCCTCTGCAGGAGATTTGCACATGGACTGAGAAACCCAGTCCCGCTCCCTGTGTTTAAGGGGCTCCCTGGCTGCCACCCTGAGCTGTGTGGCTTAGAACTCCTTCAGGTTTCACAGCATTGACTGGACATTGACCACATGCTAAGGGCTACTCTAAACACTTTTTTAAATTTTCTCATCAATTTTCTTCAACAATCGTGTTAGGTAAATGCTCTTGCTCCCATGTAACAGATACCACTGCAGAGTTTAGCCGAGGTCACAAGGCAAGCGAGCAGGGCAATCCTTGTCCAACATTTCACTCTTACTTGTCACACGCAGCCTCTGAAATTCACTGACAAAGGCACCACGAGAACTTCCATCCTCCAACAAATTATCTCTGAAGGAGCATGATGTCACTTGATTATAGGCTCTTTGTGAGTAGAAGATTAATAGATTTTCAAAAACATTGGAAGCAATTTTTCTTCATAGCATTTATGACAATCCTTAATAGTATGTTCCTTTGTGTCATCGTGTTTAATAGTTTCCCTTTCTAAATTGGCTTGGCTGTCAATATAATTACATGTGAAATGAAGGGCTTGGGGAGAGAGATGGGGAGGGAAGGAGGAAAAAATGAGGATGTGACACAAGGACCGTGGATCCAGGCCATGCTGCTAAGGAGCAGTCGAAGTCATGTGGGTAGGAAGTGGCCAGGGAATTCTGGTCGGAGAGCCTGCCCTGCTGACTGAAACACAGCCCTGCCTGCAGTGTACCTGTGACATAAAGGAACTCACCCCATGTGAAATGAATAAAAGGACAGTAACTGAAGGAAAAACAAGGAACATCATTCTCTAATCAACACCAGCATCATCTCTCTCTCTCTCTGTCTCTGTCTCTGTCTCTCTCTCTCTCTCTCTCTCTCTCTCTTCCTTGATTCACTCTTCTCCTTTTTTGTCCTCCTCTATGCCAGTAGGAAAGATGGATGGAAAAGCAGCACATATGACATTTGGCAAGGTACACAGATATTTTGGGGGTTATTAATATTATCTAGAAGTTGAGGCCAAGATGCTGCTAAGTATCCTGCAGTACACAAGGCAGCTCGCAATGGCACAGAACAGTGACGATGCCACAGAGAGACCCCGCTCACTCCCTGCTACCTCACCACGCCTGCTCCCATGGTGCTAAAGGTCTCCAGTCGGTGAAGATCGGAATCCACACTCCAGCAGATTCGCTCCTGGGCTTCAGACCTCTTCCCCTACAGCCTCATCTCTCAGCCCACGTACAAGTCAAAGCCGACCTCATCTGCCCCTCTGTGGTACAGACCACACTCGCCTGTGACCATACGGGCCATCTTTTATCTACTACAACCTCTCTAAAGTGGGGATGTGGTACACAACACATTTCAGGGTTAATTAACAGATTTTTTTTCTTTGTGGCACAAAATATAATGGTTCCATTTCCCAGTCCATTTCCCAAGTATAAGATGGTGCTAGTGCAAATGGTCAGCCCCTACTCTGAATCAAGAGCCCTCCCTCCTTTCACCAAGCTTCAGATATTTGAGAGAAGAGGAAAGGGTCCTGGTAAGAAGGCCACAGACCCCCGCTCATCCTCCCAAGGGTACAAGTTTCCAAGAATAAAAACTTTTCTGGCACAACTTCATGAACACACATTTAGTCATTCATTTTAAAAGGGTGAAATTCAATCGTGAGTACCTCCCTTCCCCCAAAAAACAAACTTCAGACAATGTAAGAAACACCTAAAAAATAAATGCTTCTCAATTTCTTTTCTGCTTGTGATTAATTTTCAAAGTCCTGAAATGATTTTTTATTATTATTTTGTCCTGTTCTGTACTTTTCTGAGATTCAGAGGATCCACTCACCTCTTCAAACCACCAAAACCAGAAATGCCAAGGTCCTTCCAAGGAGGCAAATAGACGGTGGGGTGTTTGTAGCTTCTTCTGTTGAGTGTGTGTGTGTGTGCTCTTACCTAAACCAGCAAATAATAATCAGAGTAAAGTTTATTCCACAGGGCCGGGGATTTAGCTCAGTGTCTTAAGTGCCTGCCTGGCAAGCGCGAGGTCATGAGTTTGATCCCCGGTACAAAAAAAAAAAAAAAGACCTTAAAAAAAGTTTATTCCACAGCACCAGCCAATTCGACATATTCACGTAAAGTCCAGGGACCAGGTCTGAGACAGGAAAGCAAAGGCTGTGCTCAGTGAGTCCCCTGAATGGTGAGTATCCACCAGATGCTCCAGGGGAGTGGACTCGAGGGAGGAGAAGGACTAGCTCAACCCTCTGCTGGGCTCTTCTCTCTGTGGATGTGTGGTTTGCACTTCTCTCCCTTTGTCCTACTGAAACATCTTGAAAGCTGCCTGGTGGCCTGAGTTGGAGCTCTGTCACCACACCCCAGACTCACTCATTCATCGACTCATTCATTCATTCACTTAGCAAATGTATAGTGACTCTTTGAAAAGTTTTAAGAATACAGAAAAGGAGAAATAAAACCTCTCCAAACCTACACATCAGCAGGAAAATGAAGTAATTATAATAGAATGAGATGCCTCCTACAGAGATAGCAGTACAACATGCTAAACTATTTTCTTTATACAAACAGGAAAAATGTGAAGCTCCTCCATGCTTGGACTCCTCCTAGATATTCAGAGCTGAAGTGAGTCATTTCTTCCATATTTGCCATGCACTGTTTATGTAATCCTGGCATTCAACTCATCTCTTGATGCTAGACAGCTCAGCTCACTCAATGGCTCTGAAAGAGGACAAGGGAACCAGGAAACCAGGAGCACTCTGACCCAGCCCTCAAATTCTGACTTTCCAATGTGCGTGCCCAACTTTTAAAAAATCACCCAATTGGATCCCCTGACAGGGGAAGTGGGTTAAATTGGTCTCTTTATATGGCTTCTCCTGATAAAATCTTAACTGCCCATTATAAGATGGAGTTTTCAATGATGTTAGAAGGAAGGGGAAGGGAAGGGAAGATTTCTGTAAAGAGTCAGTAAAAGATGTCACCATCTGGAGAGGAACTTGAAGATATTCCAGAAACATTCTGGTTGGAACATAGCCAGGCCCTCCTGGACACATGTCATCTCTCGAAAGCAGACTGATGTCTGTTCTAAATTATCTGAGGAAGTCCAGGAAGATGGTAGATAACAGAGCAGGCAGCGGGAAGATGTGGAGGGGGAAGCCGGGATCCAGGACAGATATCAGCCAGCAGTAATTTACTGCAGTCCTTGTGATTTAAATAATTGATGTCCTATGGGTTTATTAATCAAATACAAGTTTGTCAAGGAATGGGATAGACTGGAAATAAAAGGAGATTAATTAATTAAATGGTCAACTTGTAACTCCCAGCTGAACTGGATCAGCCTGGTGCTGGGTGTGGAAGGCCCACCTGAGGACCGTTGCCAACAGCATAAATGGAGAACTGGAGGGGAAGATGGTGCGCTGTTGATTCCCCTGAAGAAGCTTGCTGTCCTGGCTTTCCTTATAAGAAGAGTTCGCGCCCTCACTGTCACTGAGGATGGCTGTGGTTCTCTTTGGGGGAGCTCTGCTGCTTAAGCGTCGCTTCCTGGCTTCAGTACGGATCCCTCGGCCTGCCAGCACAGATCCTTCATCCCACTGGCGCAGACTTTCTAGCTTCCACCACTGACCTTTGGGCCTTCCCAGTGCAGACCCTTGATACTTGCATGATGCATTGTCTTGGGCTCTAGGCCTCCAGCAGGACGCATACAGGATATTGCCATGGTCTCCTGGTCTCTAGCTGGACTTGTGCAGGACACTGGAATCCAGACCCTCAGCTGGATTCTTTGGATTGCTAGTGTGTGATTGATTTCCTACACACTTTTGCCATTGATCCTTTGGGTGAATATTTTAAAGTAATCCTACACATTATGTGTCCTGTATTAAATATTTTCCCTTTGAAGCCCTGACTACAAGAGTGATATGGGTCTAGTTTTAATCTTCAGAATGTGGAAAGCCAGTCTTTCCAGCACCACTTATTAAAGGGACCATCTTTCTTCCAGATAACGTGTTTGACCCCTTTGTTGAAGATAAGGTGGTTGAGTATGTCTGGAGTTGTTTCCACATCTTTTAATCTGTTCCATTGATCCTCTGGTCTGTTTTTGGTTTTGCCCCCCACCCCCCAGTATTAAGCTGTTTCTATCACAGTGGCTGTATAGTACAATTTCAAGTCAGGAATTGTGACTTCATCTGCCTTGCCTTTGTTGCCCAGAATTGCTTTTGCTATTCTAGGTCTCTTCTGGTTCCAAGTGAATTTTAGGATTATTTTCTCTAATTCTGTGAGGTACATTAATGGTATTTTGATTGGGATTGCATTAAATCTGTGTAACAATTTTGGAAGTATGGCCATTTTTCCCTATATTGGTGCTTCCTACTCAAGCATGAAGGATATCTTTCCATTTTCTGATGTCCTCTTCAATCTCCTTTTTCAGCATCTATGGAGATGCTGTTCTGTATCAAGAGCTGGTCCTTAGCCAAACAAAGTATTGGATTCGATTATAACAAAGTTAAATAGGAGGAGTTGATAAACTCTTGGAATTATGATAAACACTTGGAATTATTTGCCTGTGGATGAACAAGCAGTAAAGAGGTCAGCACGAATCAATTTTCTCAATGTTTGTCAAAGACACTGACTCTTTAGCTGACTTGCAACAGGCCAGTGTGTGCAGAGTGCTCATCAAATGACTCTCTTACTCACAGGCTCACTCGATCCTTATGACTTCCCTGGCTAAAGTTACCATTATTCATATTTTGCAAGTCAGAAAATTAAAGCAAAAAGAAGTAAATTATTTTCTCAAGGTTACACAGTAAATGGTTAAACTCAGGTCCAAATCCAGAATTTCTGCATCAAAGCTTTACTGATTCTCCCAAGAAGCAGGATTGTGAGGTCTTGTGTAACATTCTTTAAGGAAAAGATAGGAAGAAAAGATATGTTATGCAATTTACTATACATATTTAATTGCATATTGTTTTAATTTAATTTATTTTAAATGTTTAACATTTTGTTTAATATTTAGTTTGTATCGATTCTAAATTAACTTAACATAATTTACAATTATATTTCAACATATTTTCAGCAAGTTCTTCAAATCATATTCTTAGTCATTCACTGTCTACTCATTCTGAACTTGAAAAGGAATATTCACAGTTTTTTGATAGACCTCCATTTTTCTTGGCCTGAATTCCATAGAAACTGACCCTGAAATGGAAATTTTCACATGGGGTAATAGAAGAATTCACTTGAAAGCAACAAAAGTAAAGAGGCCATGGAAACCAGACTGGACAAGAAAGATGTCAAAATGTGATCCTGTTAGCACGTAGGATTTGACCAGTCTCATAGGAAACTACAGAGCTGAAATGGTTCCTACAAGTCGAGTCAAATAGTGGGGTCACTGCATCCCTGCACCCACCAGTCATTAGATGTAGACCAAGCCTGCAATAAGCCTGAAACCCTGGGAAAAGCAATTCTCCTCAGCTAAGAGCTATTCCCAGAGAGGGTTGCTAATTTAAACCAACTGCTGGTACTCATGGCAGCTAGAGGAACGAGCACCTCTGGAAGGAGGAGCCTAGGCAGTGAACTACTGTATGCACTCCACTGCACTCCTTGCATTACTTGGATTCGTTTGCTTCTTTACTAAATCCATCCTGATCTTCAACACCTTCTTGAGGATTCTGGTTGGCCTCATTCCTGGGGAAGTGATAAAAAGAAGGAAGGTCAGTGAGATAAACAGTATCTCCCACCACTGCAAGGGATCCCAAGGTGGAAATGGATTTCAGTTGTCATCCTCTTCTACCTGTTTCAAAATTTTCTTATTTTAGGCTATTACTCCCACATGGCTCAGTGGATTACCCACTGGGATGACCTAACACTGATTCCAAAGGTCTAAACCCCTGCTCAACATGAACTTTTCAGGTTGTAGTTGCTTCACCTGTATATTTATCAACAAAACTGATAGCAAAATACCAAGGATATATTCTACTGGATCAAATGCATGGTATATTTTTTTCTGACTTCAGTGCTTAACAGTAACCCTTCACTGTCCTCCTGATGAGGACCGATTGTCTGCTAGTACGGTGAATCATCTCCTTGCCTAGTGGTCTCTTGTCATGACAAAACGTGAAGACACCGCAATCTAGAGTGATGGAGGACAGGAATTAAAGACCAAAGGAAGAAACTTATTATGACAATTGGCAAAAGCATCTTCCATTCTAGAAATCAAGATTCTAAACACAGAGCCCAAAGTAACAAGCATAGGAATGACAAAGTCTCCACACAAACCATTGAAAGTGATGACAATCACGAATAATCGCATTCATCCTCCTCCTCCTCCTCCTTCTCCTCCTTCTCCTTTTCCTTCTCCTCCTCCTCCTTCCCCACTCCAAAAGCCACATGTCCTTTCTATTAGAGACACAACACCATGTTCTGATCATTGATTTAGGAGAATGCTCACTCCTCACTAAACATTCCCTAAACTGATGCTTCCCTCGTATGCTCAACAGGCTGTTTCGTCACTCTATCAGGCTGTCAGATTCTGAGTGTTTTGGAGTGGGAGAGAAGCAGTAAATCCCACGAGCCCTGTCCGATGTTCTCTTCTCTCTCCACTATAATGTGGGTCCCTGCCCATGCTGATGCTGTGCAGGATCTTACATTTGTGAATGAATCATTTCATAAGCTCTCAGACTGTGGAACTTCCCCATATCTTCCAGGTGGGAAAGATAACCTACATCTATTCCATGTGTCAGTTCCAACCACGACAAATCACTGTCCCTTCCAGCACAGTTAGCTTGCCACCAAGTGGCTGGTTTACATCTGCAAAGAATGATAATACACTGGCAGTAGAGCACTGGTTTCCTCTGCTCTCAAGTTGAACATGGCAGCATAGTAATTAAATCAGTTTTGGTGGAAGGAGTTCCATGCTGCCAGGCCCCTGCATAGCCTCCACATCTGCCACATAATGAGCTTGTGTAGCAGTGCTGGGGGGTCCAGTGGTAGAGGTTCACTGCTGTCATCTTGAGTCATCTTGTCTACCTGGTTATTCAATGCTTCTCTGGTGGTGAAATTCCTTGTTGAGTATTAACATGCAATGCAAAGCTTCTACTCTTAATGTCATTCTCATACATCAATCCACACCTCTGCCCCAAATTCCCTTACCCCTAATTTTCTAATATTTCTATTTGCAGTTCCCTGATCAACCAGTCAAATTACTTGACTCTTTCCATGCCATCAGTATTTTACTACTTTAGGCCACTTCTTTTTTCACACAAAGCAAAGTTCTGTCCTTCAGAGGGACACCCTGAGCTGGGTGTCCACTTACTGAGACACCTTGAGCTGGGCTGTAATGCATTCTACTTTCAGCTTGCACCCACATACAGAGCTAAATATCTGTGAACTGAGCTCAATAATTATCCTCTTCCATCAGCTTCATAATGGACTCTCAGTGGCCATAGGATGAGATTGCCACTAGGAAGCCTAGGCCAGTACAACAGTGATGGTGACATGCAGTCTGGGCCACATAAGTGTATAGATTACCTCTGCACATTGGATCTGCTCATGCCTGATCCAGCTTCCATCTCCTAGTGCACTTGTCCTGGGCTGTTTGACCTTAGGATGTGGTAGACCTGACAAAGTTCAGTTTGCCATGGGAAACCCTTGCCACGGAATCACTTTGTGTTCCATAATCAGAAGCTTTTCAAATAATGTGTAGTTCTGCCTTAGATGAGAACAGTTTTGTTTTGTTTTTCATTTTTGGTTTTGTTGTTGTTGTTGTTTTGCTTGGTACCAGGAATCAAACGAGACCTCATGCTTGTGAGGCAGGCATTATGTCTCTGAGCTATATCCCCAGCCCTGCCCTAGCTGGCAGAACCTTTCTCCAAAACACTATACTGCAAGAGCCTTTAATAAATTACCATAACTCTCATGGCAGACACATCCTATACCATAACAGCTGTAGATTATATGACCCAACAGCTGTTTACACAGCAACATGGAATTAAGATGATTCTTCCAAGAAGCTCCAGGATGATAAAAGGGAGCCCAGCCTTCGTTACGTCCACATTACCATATGTGCATGGCCTTGGAGTGAGAGGTTAAAGCTATAAACTAGAATAAAGCTATAGCCAGACCCCAGAGAAAGACACTGATCTGAGTTGTCAGGGACCACACACTGAGTAGAAGAATCTAGAAGTGGAGTTTAGGCAATGCAACAGCACCCACCATTCATGTGGTTATTTAAAAATGAGAAATCATGTTCAGTTCTCACAAACTGGACGGTTATCCCTCCATCCTCTGTTCTACCAGCCCGTTGTTCAGACGTTTATTTCAGCATCAATTCCAAGGCATCAGAGCTTTCTTTTTAGGTAGATGATCAACTATCCCAGAGCAAGGAGCATGCCCAGTGCTCACAATGTATCCAGTACATAAAGTAGAACCAAGAAATGTTTTCTGATTTGAAAAATGAATAAATGAATGAATGAGCCTTATGAAAACAGATAATGTCCCTATTATGTGTGTCAACCAGTCATGTGACTCAGCACTAGTGTGTGACTCCTCCTAGATTCTTTGAGTTTTGTGTCCATGGTTTTGGAGCATTCCTGTGACATAAAGGCATTTCTTACTGAAAACTATTCACCACTTACCTGTGTTTGAACTACCTTGTACACAGCTAGTAACTAACAGGACTGGAACTTGAGCTAGGATTTGACTCTAGGCTCCCTGTTGTTAGGAAATCACAAAGCAAACATGATTTCTGCCAACTTGGAGCTTTTTATCCAATGAAAGAGAAGCACTATATAATTTAATAAAATAATTACCTAGGGAGAGTATTACTACCTACTCAGGAGGAGAAAACACTGGCTAGTGAGACAGAAAGTACTTAAAGAGATCCTAATTTTTTAATGATGATAAAGGAAAACCTCTTTAGAGACATTATTTAAACTGAGACATAAAGGCCAAGAAATTAACCATGAGAGATGACATGGCAAGTGCAGGCACAAGATTATATTGTTCCAGGCACTAAAAATAGACCTCCATGGTTGCAGCTTCATAAACAAACAAGATGCAGGCAAGATATAATAGGTTTTAAGATGCAGGTACAATCAGCTCTGAAGTTATAACTAAGGAACTTGATTTTCCCAAAGTAACAGGAATTTACTTTTGTTGACAGCACTGTCAACATCAGACTTTACACAGATCACTCTGGGGATGACTCAGTGAATGGACCAGTAGGAAACACAGTGGAATCAGAACAGCTACAAGCCCACTGCCAGGCCCAGACAGTGAACGTGGCCCTCGCTGTGGCCCGAATTGCTCTTACACTACAATTGCTTATCAGAGCTTTCCAGACACCCCTCAACCCAGCGCATAAAGTGCTAGAGCATTCAAAGAAAATGTATAACCCTTCTAAGTCAGCCATTTCCTTTAATATCAGAACTTCTTGCTCTTTTCAACGCCTTGAATAGTGACTAATAAAATGAATAACCTCCCTCCAACACCCTAAATTAAGAACCTAACATTCCATTTATAGTGTCCCTTACCTGGAATAATTAACACCACATGCAGAATAAGGGCATTGATTAGTAATTTTCTCCCAGGAGAGCCATTTTTAGGAAGGATACAGATTGTGTCTTACCGCACCACCTCCGTGACACCCCCTCCCAGCTGTTTCCTCAAGCCGGGTGCCCACTCACCTGACAGCAATTCTCATGGGGATGGAGTGGCTCAGTGCGGAGAGAGATAAAAGCCAAAAAGAGACAATATGCAGAATCATAGCTATATTAAAAACAGTAATAACAGAATGGACACTATTTGTTAAGAGCTTGCTGTAGGTCAGGTCCTAAGTTAAGAATTTTCTTTTTCAAAAAACTGACACGTCTTACCAAACCCATCATCAGTTCATTAACCAAGACCACGCTGGAACTTTGGCAAGTATTTCCAGCTAAGCGAAATGCTACCAGCTGATGTAGAGGAATGAAACTCCCAACCTACTAGGTGTCCCAGGATGAGTTCATGTTCTCTAAACCCAAGAATGAATTTTAGGAATAATGGAGGTTAAGAGTAGAAATATTTATTGAGAGAAAGAAAGCTTCTGTCTGTGAGAGACAGAAGGGGCCCAAATGGGTTACCAGGGACTCTATCTTTTCTAGGGACTTTTATAGAGTAAAATCATCGGGTGAGATGGGTTCAAAGTGAGGAAAAAGGGAACTCGTGAGGTAGGCATAAGGTGGGACAGAACTATGGTCAACCGATAAGATTAACTGCTCAGGTAAAATTGATTAAATTGGGGACACATGGGGAAGTGAGTCACATAACAAGTGGCATGCTTAAGGAAGTCCTTAGGAGGTTGGAATGGTGGCTTCTGGCTTCCTCAGGGATGATAGAGACCTATTTAGAATATCAGTCCTTAGGATGAGGGTATATTTTTGACCTTTTGCCTTAGGCCTGACCCACAGCAGGAGGGGCTGTCTCCCCCACAGTTGCAAGGTATCTGGGCTTCTGCATTGGCTCCTTGGAGGACCCAGCCCTGTCTCACTGCCTACAATATTTCCAACTAACTCAGCTGCCTGTAACATAGCCACGACATGGAAAAACAATATGGAGGTTTCTTGGTATTTACAAAATTCTTATCCTTATCACAGTTTTTTTTTTTTTTTTTTTTTTTTTTTTTTTTGTCTTTTTGAAACAGGGTCTCACTATGTAGTTCCAACTGGCCTTGAGCTCACTTTGTAGCCCAGGCTGGTCTCGAACTTGCAATGATCCTGCTGCCTCAGCCTCCTGAGTGCCTGGATTACAGGCATGAGCCACCACACCTGGTTTCTCAAATATTATTTTACACATTCATTTTCCAGCCTTCATTTCAATCTCTAGATCACATCCTGATCTCCCATCCCAACTTACTACTGAAAAGATTTTCTAGCCTCTCTTCAGCCTGCACTAGTTCCCAGATCTGATGTAAATCTCTGTCCGGCTTCCTATAAAACATGAAGAGGGGAACCTCCCTCTACGTCCCACTACTGGCTTGTTCCATCTTCATTACTATCATGAAAAAAATTGAAGCTGGTATCGTTGTGGGAAGAAAGGTTTAATTGGGGCACCAGTTGGGCGTTCCTGGAGTATGGCTCCTGTACCAGCTAAGGTTGGCTGAGGGTGCGCTCAGCTGCATTGTACCATGGCAGAGGCCGTGCAGGAGGGGGAGATCACAACCCAAAACAAAAAACCTGGTATTTACAAAAACAAAAAACTTGGTATTCACAAAAATCTTATCCTTATCATGATTTTTTTTTTCATCTTTTTGAAACAGGGTCTCACTATGTAGTTCAAACTGGCCTTGAGCTCACTTTGTAGCCCAGGCTGGCCTCAAACTTGCATCAGGCAAGGCGGACAAGGTCTTTGTGATTATGCTCTGAGAACTAGCCGGGGTTCCCTGAGAAACACTAACCCCTCTCAAAGCATGGCCTCAACTGACCTGAGGACCCACCCTTTCAGGGTTCCACTGCTTCTCAACCCTGCCACCCTGGAGATCAAACTCAACACATGAGAATCTTTGGGAGGAAAACCAAATACCAACCACAGCAGTGCTCTTCCCAGGTGGGCCCCAGGAGTCCAGAGAAGACTGCAGAGAAAGTGGGGCGATGCTCTCAATACGTTAACTGTCATTTCATCAAGTGTTATACAAACTTATTTATCTCCAATTATCTAACTTTCCTCCTGCTACAGGTTCCTTTGTTAAAAGAAAAATTTTAGACAAATTCGACAGAATTTAACTGAGCAAAAAATGATTTGCAAATGGGCAGCCCTCACAACCAAAAGAAGTTCAAAGAGCTCCATTCCCCAAAGTGGGAAGGCAAAATAAGAAAATGCAAATGTGGTAAAGAAAGAGCTATGTTGGTTACAGCTTGGAATTGTCTTCTTTGAACTGGGTCTGATTGTTTGACTTCCAGTAAGGGACTGAAGTTCAGCTGCTGTGATTGTCCAAGATTGTCTGAGACTCGGATGAGTCTGAGACTCATTCATTATAAACATATGCTGGTGAGTCAGGCTGCAGTTTGCGATGTAGGGTCTGACCTATGGAGGCACTCTCAGGCCAAATCTAGTTTAATTGAACTCCTTTTGATATAGGGGAATGAAACTCCCTAAGTACTATATGTCCCATATGAGTTCGTGTTCTCAAAAAATGAAGAACGAGTTTTAGGAACAGCAGAGGTTAAGAGCAGAATATATTTATTGAGAGAAAGAAAGCTTCTGTCTGCAAGAGACAGAAGGGGTCCCGAGCAGGTTGCCTTTGTCTTTTCTGTCTTTTCTAGGGACTTTTGTAGAGTAAAATCTTGGAGTTAGATGGGTTTAAGGTGGGGAGAAAGGGAACTCATGAGGTAGGCATAAGGTGGGACGGACAGAACTATGGTTAACCAATAAGATTAATTGCTCAGGTAAAACTGATTAAATCACGGACAAATGGGGAGGTTCTTAGGGCATTCTTAGGGAGCAATGACTCTTCCTGTAGTGGGTTGGGATGATAACTTCTGACTTCCTCAGGGTGACAGAAAACTAGTTAGAATACCAATCCTTAGCATATGGGTGCATTTGTTTGATCTTTTGTCTTAGGCCTGGTCCACAGCGGGGAGGGATCTGTCTCCTTCATAGCTCCTTGGAGGACCTAGCCCCATCTCACTGCCTGTAATATTTCTAACTCAGCTGCCTGTAACACTTAGTTAGCCCGCGTTTTACACATGTACATGTTTGTCAGGTCAGGTGCAAAAATGGCTGCCATAGTTCATCACTGCTGCCTGTAAACTGTGCTCCCCTCGCCATCACTGTGCTCTTCCCCTCAGGATTCTCTGTGGATTTTGCAGCCTGGTCTCCCTGGCTGGGGCCTGTCTTTTCTGTAGATAGTAGTATTGCGCCCAGGGCCCTGCCTTGGGGCCTTCTTTCTTCTCATTCCCACAGGTAATCTCTTTATTAACAAAAGTTTTAGAGATGTCAGTGGCTCCCCACTCTCTGGCTTCACTTCAGACCTCTTTTTTTTCCATATCTGAAGACATATCCAGTGGGCACAATTTATGCTCTCACTGTGGGGAACCCTCAGACCAAGTCAAAGCTCAGGGCATGTCAGAATGCTTCTGGACAGCCCTGAAAGCATGACCTTGTCAGAGCAGGTGCACATGGGGGCGTGATTATACAACCATGACTTAGCAGTGGAAAACTACACATGCACCAATGAGGCCAGCAGGTAAGAATGTAAATAGGTAATAGCAACCTGTGTAGAAAATATACAATACATATATATATACACACACACACAATAAAGATGCAGGTGGCTCTTGTGCTCTGCTCTACTCCATGCTGCCAGCTGTTATTGCTGATGTCTTACACACATACACTCTTTAACAGGGGACCTCATTTGCAAAAATCTCCCATCCCCTCCCCACAGCAGGCTGACAACTGGTATAGTCGGTGGGACACTGAGGTAAGTGGTTCTGTGGTAACTATGGAAACAGTGCCCTAAGCATAGGGAGACCCCAGAGAATGGCTGGTAAGTGACCCCAGGCCTCGCCATGACTACCTGTAGCCACCTTCTTGGCAAACTGGAAAGCCTCAGAGGACTGGGAAATAATCCATTTGGAGCCTGGGATGTCTTGCAAGCCTTAGAAGTAGTAGAAAGACAAATTCCTCCCTGTCGCCATAAAATGGTGGAGCAGGTAGCTTTTCTGTTCTTCACTCTCTTCCACAGTGTGAATCAAGATGTGGATGGCCTTGTCTGGTGAGTAGATCAGCTGCAGCAGATAGAGGAGGGCCTTGAGCATGTCTGGCTGCTGTGGAGCTCAGGTTATGAGGCATAGAAAGCACTGCCTCCTCCAAAAATGTCTCCCAAAGCAGAAGTCCTGATGTCTGAGAAAATGCCCAAGGGAAATTCCTTGTCTTTTGCATGCTAGGTGGCTATTCATCAAAAATATGTAGATAGAGGAACCCCCAGCCCTAGCAAAGGACCGAGAGGGCTGCCTACCGCTACCCAGCACACAACATACACGGCCCACACAGCCATAGAGCTGCGGTAGCTGGCAAAGCAATTAAAGCAGAAGCGGGTGAAATAGTGCCTGTGTGGCTGCTATGGCCATGGGACAGTGGAACTGACTGGCACAAAGTTAGCCCCAAAGGAGACGTCCCAAACAGCCAGCATACCCAGCACCTCCTCTAGGACACTAGTTCTGCTGGATGTGCAGAGGACAGAACCGGAAGCAGGTAATCAGACTGATAAACTGGTTGATGGCAATGGCTCATCTGGTTTGGGAGAATCCAGGTAACCTGCTGGAGCAAGACACTAAATGGACAGCCTGTGTAGACTCGTTAATTGTGCTATGTAAAATGAGCAAACAGCAAATGACATTCACACTGCAGTACCGAAGCCAGATGAGGAACTTCTGATAACACGCGTGAAGAACATAATCCTGGCAAGCAGGCCAACTGGCACATTCAAGTCAGTGGCAGCCCTTCTAGCCCCCTTTGCAGATCACCAGACCCATGATGCTTGGATGCCTTGGCCAGGCTGGGAGGTATAGAAGTGAAGAGCCAAGGTAAGGCAAAATCTACAAAACCTGCCCACAAATGGGGTAAAAGCAGGGGACTTCAGACAAATGGACCATTCCCCCAAGGACAGGCTGTGGGTCCACTAAAGGTCAGTTGGCACTAGATCTTGGACAGACCTACTGGCTGCCAGCCTAGCTGCAGATAAGTTAGATGGGCAGCCTCTGGATGGAGACAGTTAGACCCTGAGCAGTGATAATCATGGAAGAGCCAGGGCCAAAGCAGCCCCAGTGAAGCAGAAAGAAATGACATCGGCTCCCTTTTACCCTGATTAGGAGGCAAGCTGAGGTGTCCAGGTCTTGGGGGTCCTGGGAGACCAGAGGCTCCATGCAGAGTTAACTCTTCTGGATCATGATATGAGGTCATGTCATCTGCGAACTATTTGAATTTTTCCTTTTCTAATTTGCATGTTTTTTATTTCATTCACTTGTCTGATTGCTCAGACTTAAAATTGACCACCTTGGTACTGTACTAGATCTTGAGAAAAACTTTCAGCTTTTCTCTGTTGAGTATGATGTTGGCTGTGAGCTTGTTATATACTGCCTATTATTTTAAGGTGCATTTCTTCTATGCCTAATTTGCTCAGGATTTTTATCATTAAGGGCACTGAATTTTTATCAAATGCTTCTTCTGCATCTATTGAGATGATGATTATTTTATCCTGTTGATAGATGTATATTTCTTATATGCATATGTTGAACCATCCTTGCATTCATGTGATGATTCCTAATTCACCACAGTAAATAATCAATATTTTTATGTGCTTATGGATTCCATTTATAAATATTTTATTGAAGATCCTAACATCTATTTTAATAATGGATGTTGCTCTGTAATTCTGTAATTGTCTGTGTGTGTGTGTGTGTGTGTGTGTGTGTGTGTGTGAGAGAGAGAGAGAGAGTGTGTGTGTGTGTGTGTGTGTGTGAGAGAGAGAGTGTGTGTGTGTGTGTGTGTGTGTGTGAGAGAGAGAGAGAGAGAGAGAGTGTGTGTGTGTGTGTGTGTGAATGTGTGTATTTACTTATCTGGCTTTAGTATCAAAATAATGCTAACCTAATAGAAGAATTTGGAGGAAATTGTCCCTCTTCAAATTTTTTTTAAAATTTAAAAACTTGTATTAATTGGTCTTAAATGTTTGGTTCAATTCAGCAGAGAATCCATCTGGCCTTTTCTTTGATAGGAGACTTTTTATAATTGATGCAATCCCCCATTTATTATTGGTCTCTTCAGGCTATTTCTACACTATGCAACCTTGGTAAGCTGTATATGTACAGGAACTTTCTTGGCTCTTGTATTCCTTAGTGTACAGTTACTCATAAAACCAAGTTATCTGTAGTTACCCTTCATTATTATTTTCCTTAACCAAACCCTCCCCAGAGCTCTCCATCCAGCATCCCAATTTTCCTCTTTCTTCTGCCTCATTGCTACTGCTCAGGTTAAAACATCATTTATTTCCTGCCAGGATCATTACAAGTTTTTTTTTTTTTTGTTTTTTTTTTTGGTACTGGGGATTGAACTCATGACCTCATGCTTGCCAGGCAGGCATTTGAGCTAAATACCCCAGCCCTCACTCTTTTTATTTTTAACTCGTTTTAACTTGTGGTTCTTTCCTCTTTACCCCGTGCATCATTAAGAATATCTTTTCTAAAATGAAAATCTAATTATGTCAGTTATTTGTTTAAATTCCGCTGATAATACAACTTTCATGGTGTCAAGTTAGAGGGCACATTCCTTCAAGTGTCTTCCCCCACACTGACATCTGCTGGAATTCCATTGCTTCCTGCACCTCTGGTTACTACTGCCTTAAGACTCACCTGGACTGTCATCTATTTCAGAAAGCCTTTCTCTACCACCATCACCGCCAGCCTTCCTTTTTCTCTGCCCAGGCTATGGTACCTGCCCAACCTCCTACACATTTTCCTCATCTCTGTAGTCATCACACAAAACTCTGAGCATCAGTCACCACACCATGCTCCCCCCCGAGTACACAAGACCAGCTGGAACTCTAAGAACTCAGTGCAGTGACTAGCTCAGAGAAGTTTTCAACAAATGCAAAAACAAGCAAATGAGTGAGTAATCACAAGTAGAGATGAATGGGTGCATTAATATGCGAGTGAATGCAGGAAAGATTTATAAAGAATGTATCATAGAGATAGGAAAGTTAGCTCTAATTCTAATGAAAAGTCACACAAAGGGAAGGTGAAACTTTTGCTGGCTATAGTGCCTGGATAGATCTTACCAGATGGAGGGAGCTGGGTATGGTGGCACACGCCTTTAATCCCAGCCCTTGGGAGGCTAAGACAGGATGATCGTTGCAAGTTGGAGACCAGCCTGGGCTACAAGTGAGTGAGCTCAAGGCCAGCCTGAACCGCACAGCAAGACCTTGTCTCAAAGAGAAAGAAAAAAACAGAATTCACCATTTGGAAAAGATTTTAGGGAGGTGAATTTTATCTCAACTGGAGCTTTAACTCCCTCCCCAGAAAAGAAACCAGCTCCCATCAGTTTTGTTCATACCAAAGACAGCTCCATCCTTCTGCTCCCTGGGTCAGGGACAGCAAAGGTACCCTTGTCCCCTCTGTTCCACTCACATGCTGTGTCCAATCACACCAAAAAATTCTCACAAACCCCGCGGATCCACCTTCAAATATACACCCAAAGGTGCAGTGTTCTGCCATCTTCACTGCCACACTATGTCTCACCAAGCAGTTTCAATAGCACCTGCTCTTGGTCACTACATCACATTTTTAAAGAAACTAGTGTGATCCCGTGGAAAAGCCAATCCGACACGTATGTCAGGCCTATGCCTAAAACCCACCAATATCTCCCCATTCTGATCGGAGTCACACCTAAGCCCTTAGGACAGCCTGCAGGCCTACAAAGTGAACTTGGCCTTAATCTGATTCACCTCTTCCTTTTTCTCTTGTTCACAGGCCCTCTGCTCTTTCTTGAAAACAGCAGGCACATATTTGCCTCAGGACCTTGGACCTACTCCTGCTTACTAGCAAGGTTTCTCCTCAATCAATTCACAGCTCATTTTTTCTCCCCTTCAAATCTTTGCCCAAATATTACCTTCTTAAAAAAGGCCTCCTTCCAAGCCCTTTTTAATATTATACCTTTACTCTCATTTATTGCATTGTGACCCGTGATCCTAATGATTCTATTTATTATATCGTCCTTTTGCTGGGATACAGAGCAGAAGGACATGGATTTTCATCCTATTTAATTCAGTGAAATACTCCTAGTGCTAAAAACAGTGTCTGGGACAAATAACAGAGGCCAGTAACAGAGTAAGTCCCTTTGAATGACTAAAGAGAAAAAACCTTTTAAAAATTGTATCACTAGCACCCAAGAATGAAATAAACTGCTTTGACAATCTGGGGATACTCCATCTATGGAGCAATCTACACAGTTGGCACTCCCCAGGCTGGCTTCCTTCATGGTCTGAACTGAGGGCACCTCCAGTCCCATCCACCTTTGGAGTCTAAGTCTTTGATTTCCACTTTTCCCAGAAAATGCAGCTGCTATGCTCCCAAACCTATAAAACACAACAGATCTCGCCAGGGTCATTGTCTCCACTGCCCTGCACCTTGGCACTGAGTCAGCAGGGACATCCAGCCTCTCCTCCTGGTAGATCAATGTCAGTGCGGCTGGTAAAATGCAGTGACGTGTCCAGGAAAGCTTGCACAGGAGGTAGTATTTTGCTATGACCCATATGTTGCCCCCACAGTGCCACAACTAAATGCAAGCAGAGAAAGGGAGACTTTTGGTGGCTTCACTTAGAGAAATGAGGACAAGAATCCAGCAAAGTGATAAGGACATGACCTGGGGAGTTTGCAAAAGAAACAACTACTTATTGGGGCATAAAACAGACAGACAATGTGCCAGGTCTTTCTCTCACCCGTACCCAGAACCATCCTCTGAGATAGTCGTTGCTGTCTTCTGCCCTCCTTTTACCCACTCCAAGTCAGGATCTAGTGTCACAGCAGAGAGAGGAGCCTAACGCTCTGCCCTGCAGCACACTCATGCGACCTTTGCAGTCATGCTGTAGCATGTTTCTGATGCTGATTTCATGTGTTAAAATAGGGCTGTGGAGAGGTTTCCCCAGCACTAGCCTGGGAAAGAATTCTCATCTTCCATGCAAGGGTCCCAGCTCTTTATTTAGAAATCTCGAAAGTCTAAGTGTAAAATGACCACTGTCATAGTGCATTTGGATAATTATAACAAAATACCTCAGACCAGGCATGTATAAACAACAGAAATACACTGCTCATAGTTTTAAAGGCCAAGCTCTCCACGATTCGGTTGCTAGCAGATGCAACATCTGATGAGTGTTTTCTCCTCATGGATGACACCTTCCATGTGTCTTCATGTGGTGAGGAATAAGCAAGCGTTCTTAAATTCAGCCACCTATTCACTAGGGCTGAGTTGTCTCTCATGACCTAGTGACCCCCCATTGGATATTAGGTTTCAACAAGTTTAAGAGGCTCATAACTATGGCCAATTGTGATCACCATGACCTGATCCCTGCTTCTAATAGAGGCTGGAACACCCTGCATCACCTTCTTCTGTACACCATGGTTTGTGATTCCATCCCAATATATCATACGCTATCACGGAACTGTACTTCCCCAGTCCACAGATATGTATAGAATATGCATAGACTGTTTCCCATTGAAATAGTCCTAAACAGAGGTGTCTCTTTAAAACATTGTGTGCACTTAATACAGTGCTTCCTTTATTCTCATAAGCTATGAGTAAGTTAACAATGCATATTGAATTCATTCTAGGATGGAGGAGATCCAAGTGTGCTGGTTTTGTCCATCTTCTCCACTTCACCAGAACTTTCTTAGGAACAGACACTGCAATATACTCACTTTGACATTTCTAGTTCCAAGGATACCATGGACTCAAGAGATGTGAAATAAGTAAATAAATAAGCAAATGAACAAAAACGTTTCCAAAGGAGAAGGGGAAAATATATTTTACAATGCCCTGGTGCACACCTCCTCGGTAACTATGTGTCTGGATTCAATTTTAACTCCCCAGACTTCCCTGTGGTCCATGATGTGGTCTCTGAGGCTGACACTTCTCCCTCAGGGAGCCCTCTGTGAATACTTTCTGTCCTCCTTCTACTGTATAAATGTCAGAGAGGAAATAACTGACTGGTACACCCGGTAGGCTTTTGGAGATGGGACAAACCCTACAGCCTGTTTTGTCCAGATGAACTGGTGAAATCAAGTCCGGAGCCTGCAGATTTGCACTTTGTCCCCTGATCCAGCAGCTTCTGCGTTGTCTCCCCATCTGTGCTCCAGCCACATGAGATTAAAGATCGAAGGGCCTCGTTCAGTCCTCTAACAGAGATCTCTGGATGTGAGAGAAGTTTGAGAAAAGATGATGCCCCACGATGACTGACAAAGTAAATCTCTTGATTCTCCCCCAACCTACAAAATGAAGGTGTAGACTACATGCACTCCGGTCAGCTGATCTCACAGTTTTGGCACCACTGTATGCAGGTGCCATGATCAGAAAGGTGGACTCAAAAGCCAGGCTCTATTTGAGTGTTAGAAAGATTTTTCTCCTGAGTTAACATACGTGTTCTCTCTGTGGTTACCTGGAACAGAAACACATCAATGCTCACTATTAAAACTATCAACAAAAAAGAAATGTAAACCACCAGATAATCAGGAAAAAAAGACCAGGCTCACCAGCTATGCAACTTCAGGGAGTTCAAAGTCATCAGGATTCAGATAGCTATTTTTAGTTGACACTTTTGCATCCACTGACTGACAATAACAGTAATTAGTAAAAAGAACCATAACACTTATTATATGCTTGGCTCAAAACTGAAAACTATTCAACAGGGCACATGTTGAAAGCTCTTGCTTACACACTGTCTCTTTTTACTCCACTCCCTCCCACCCCACAGGTAACCGTTCTTGTGGCTTCTTGTGGATTCCCACAGCATCCCTAGGGGCTATGCAGGACATTGATACTGGAAACATTGATTATTGTTACCTAAAAAGAAGGAGGGGAGGACCAGGGGAGTTAGAGAGCTTGCACAAAGCAGGAGAGCCTAGAATCACATTCTAATCCTGATCCTGAAAGCTCATCTGTCTTAGTCACTCAGGCTGTGATAACTAAGTTTCACTGATGGCTAGCTTATAGACAGCAGAAAGTTATTTCTCAAAACTCTGGAGGCTGGAAATCTGAGATCATGGTGCCAGCACGGTCAGGTTCTAGTGAGGGTCTGCTGTGGGTGGCACACTGTCAAGCAATTCCTGTGTGTATCCTCACAGGGCAGAGAAAGAGTGATGTAGCTCTCTGGCCTTTTTCTATATCAATCCTATTCATTAGGGACCCATCCTCAGATCCAGCCTACTCCAAAGGATGCACTTCATAACACCATCACACTGGAATTAGGGTTTTCAAACATGAATTTGGGAAACATAAACATCCTAAGCACCTTCCCTTCACAGAACCCCATAGCTGCAGCAGGTGCTAGCCCCAAACCTACTAAGTGATACTTTTTAAAGCATGAAGTAGATATCTATTTAAAAAATATGTCTTAGTTACTTTCTCATTGCTGAGACACAATACCTGACAACCACAAGTTAAAGGAACAAAAGTTTATTTTAGCTCATAGTTTGTAGAAGTTTTAGTCCATTGTCGGCTGGCTCCAAATGGCAGAGGAGAAAGAGCTCTTGGCATGGTGGCAGGGCAGAGCAAGGTCAAGGACAAGGGAGGAATAGGCCTCCAGTAGCCCTCCTCCCCCAACCGTATGTCACCTCTCAACATCACATTTAGAGTAAACTCATCAGTGGAGTAATCCATGGATGAGTAGCACACCGCCATGATCTAATTACTTTCCCAAAGCCCCACCTGTGAGCACATGAGCTTTGGGAGGACATCCAGATACAAACATAACTAAACCCTGCATGAAAAGTCCCTTTAGTCAAAGCAGAAAGACCACTCCTTCCGAGCCGTGCCCAGGGACAGTCCAGCGGTGATAGCAGTACCCATCTATCAGCCCCTATATGCTTTCCATCTAGATTCTACTAGGATGTCAGGAATGTCGCTGTTCACTAAAGGAAGACAGTCTCCCAAGAGAGAAGCAGTAGAGAAAATCCTAAAATCCAGGGAGTTGGCCGAGGCATGCCAGCTCAATCAGGGTCAAGAGTTAGGTCCTCCACAGCTGCTCCTAGCATCCCAGAAATGCTGGGCTAGAGGGTAGTTTGAGAGCATTTACTTGCTTATTTTTAAAATGACACCCAGAGGGGTTACTTGACTGTGTCCACCAGTGTCTTAGTTACTTCGGGAATCTGTAAGAAAATATTTTAGATGGAGTAAATTTTAAATAATAGAAAGTAGTTTTTCACAGGTCTATAGGGTGAAAGCACAAATTCGAGGCAGCAAAAAGTACAGTGTCTGGTGGAAGCATGCTTTGTGCTTCACAGATGGAACCTGTGCATTAGTGATGGACAGCTCTCTCACACTTCCTTTGTAAGGTCACTAATTCACCTGTGGGGGCTCCACCCAGATGGCCTCATCACCTCCTGAAAACCTCACCTTCGCGTGCTAGGAAATTGGTGATCAGGTTTCAGCAAATAGTTTGGGGGAGGGCATATTCAGACTAAAGCAAGAGGCGAACAGCAAAGTTGGAGCTGAGGAACCCCAGTGAATTCCTACTACAGCAGAGGAAAGATCCTAGGACCGACCTTCTGGGTAGATTTCAGAAAAAATTTTTTCCAAAGGGTGGAATACATATAAATCTTTTTTAAAGGTACACAGATGAATTTTAATCTGTATTTACTTTGATAAGTTTTCATTCTTAAAGAAAATTGCACTATCCCATCCAACCAGTCATTTTATGAATATTATTGCTTAGAACAAGGCTAAAACAGGTAATTGCTTTATACAAAGTGAACCTATTTAAGGAAATCAGGAAGAACTCTGCTTTCCCCCATAACAGAATAGCTTATACCAAACTAAGTCTCCCAAAAGAGAACAGCTACAAAATCTGGATAAATTCAAAAGACAAGCAGCTACTGAAAGAATCACAGATGAATCAAAGTGGCTGGGCCTTAAGAGGTTAAACACCTCCCCGCACCCCAAGGGAAAGGACCACAGTTGAACCCCCTTTCATGCTGTTTTCCTCCCCTAAGGCATTTGCTAATTCATAGCACAGGCAGACAAGTCAACAAGAAAGCAACAAAATGTGTGGAAATGTCCCTGGGTGGACAGATGGAAATGTCAGATGAGAACTAACAGAGCAGTGTGGAAACACAGGACTCATGTCCCAGAAGGGAAGGAATCCCAGAGAAATGAGTCCAAAATTCTGAGAAATTGGGTAACATGCCAGCCTATGTACCCACATCAAGTAAAAGACAGCTTAAATAAGGCTGATTTAAAGGATCTTCACTCAGAGTATAAATACATTAAAGAGCAAAATAAAAGCTAGATAATAAGGAACAGGGAGATAGATCATTTGCAAAAGGGAAGAGAACAAAGAGATGGAGGGGGAAGAGAATGAAAGGATAAAAAAGAATTAAGATGTATTATATATACGCACCAGCTCCCCACAATGAATGTAATCATTATGGATTGCAATCAACATGTACTAATAAAAATCAAAACATTTCAAAATGGTCGTTCAGCATCAGAGTGCTAGAGAGGCAAAACATGGAACCCAGCTCCCATCCAGGACACCCAAGTTTTTCTACTGACACAGACGCTAAAATAAAGAGAAAACCTAAACTCAACCAGTCCTGAAGCCCAAAATCCAGCCTCACCTGGAACCAGGATGTGTCTGTGTCCTATCTTCCGGGCACAGGAGCATTAATACATCCAATCTGCAGACAGATCACTTCACTCAGGGCCTGCACACGTATTAATGCACAATATCTAGCTTTCGATAAAAAATGTATAGGCTTGCCAGGAAAGAGAAACACATGAACAAAAACCAAGGAGACAGAGAAAAAATGGCCCAAGTAGAACTTCAGGTTATCCTCACATGGAGTTTATAAACTTCACTACCAACAAGGCTAATCCATGCAAGGGTTAGATAAAAAGGTGGGAAGTATCAGAAAATCGAACTCAATTTTAAAGGTATCAAGTAGGAATATAGAAACAAAAATGAAATAGAAAGACAAATACAGTAACAGTTTTAATAACATATTAGAAACAGCTAAAGTGAGGATTCATACCCTGGAATTACTGAAGGACTGTCAAATTAAAACACATCTAGAAAGAAATTTGGGCTGGGAACATAGCGCAGTGACATAGCACCTGCTTGACGAGCTCAGGGTCCCAAGCGTTTTCACCATGATGCCTCTGCCTTGGAGCCAAACGTGAATTGGAACCTTAAAGCATCCAAAGTTAAGCCTTCTCTTTCAGATATAGATGTTTTTGTTCCAGTAAAGGGAAAGCTGACCAATACAATATCCAAAATATATAAATATTATATATTTATATAATATATAATAAATTTAAATATATAATTTATACCCAAAATATATTAATCATGCCTATCATTCAAGAAAAAAAATTTTAAATTTTTTTTCTTCATCCATTTAAATCCATTATTTAAATGGATGAAGGATTTGGCTAGATGCTTCTCCAGAGAAAATATACAAATGGCCCTTGGGGTAAATGAAAAGATTCTCAGCATCACTGACCATCATGGAAATGTAAATCAAAATCACAATGAGATATCACCTCATGACTTTTAGAATAGTTTTTATCAAAAGGAGAAAAATACAAATATTGGAGAGCTTTCTACTGTTGGTAAAAAGGTAAAATGGTGTAGCCAATATAGAAAACAATTTAGAAGTTCAAAAAAAATCAAGCCTAGATTACCATGTGATCAGACAATCCTACTTCTTGGGTATACATCCAAAAGAATTTAAAATTGGATCTCATATACATGTACTTTCATGTTTATGGCAACATTATTTGTGATAACCAAGGCATAGAAGCAATCTAAATGTCCACTGATGGGTAAAGAGATTAAAAAGGTGGTGTAAACCAGGCATGGTGGTGCCCTCCTGTAATCCCAGCACTCAGGAGGCTGAGGCAAAAAGATAGTTGTACTACAAAGTGAGCCCAAGGCCAGCCTGAACCGCATAGCAAGACCCTGTCTCAAAAGGACAAAAAAAAAAAAAAAAGTAGTACATACATACTCACACAATGGAATACAATTCAACATTTAAAAAGAAATCTCACCATTTGCAACAACATGGAGGCTGACTGTGGCAGCTCGTGCCTGTAATCTCAGCACTTGGGAGACTGAGGCAGGAATCCCGCGAGTTAAGGGCCAGCCACGGCTGCACAGTGAGTTCAAAGCTAGCCTGAGCCACACAGTGAGGCCCTGTTAGGAAAAGAAAAAAAAAATTTTAAATAACCACCAACACAGCAACAACAAGCCTGGAGTACATTGAGCCAAGTGAAAAGAACTAGTCAGACAAAAATAAATTCTTTATGATACCAGCTACATGAGATACAAAGAATAGTCAAACTCATGGGAACAGAGAGGGGAGTGGGGGTCGTCAGGGGCTAGTGGGAGGGGATACGGCAAGTTGGGCGACAGGTATAACGTTTCAGATATGCAAGGCGAATAGGTTGTATGTGCCTGCTGTACTATATCATGCCTACAGTTACCAGTACGGCCCATAAAAATATCAAAAGGGTAGAACTCATTGTGCTCTTACTTCCAAAAAAGGGGGGACCAGGAAGGAGACGGGTAGGTAAAAGATGCGTTTAGTACTTTGACGGTACTGTTGGATTCACAGTGTGCAATCGTGCCTAAACTCATCAAGGTGTATATATTAAACACACATGGTTTTTGTATATCATTTTTAACTCAATAATGCTGTGAAAATATAAAGATCAAAAGAACTCTGAAAACTGTGGTACCTTCAAGGTATTACCAACCAGCAGTACAAAGGAACCAACCGTTGATTCACCAACATGGAAGAATCTCAGAATCATTTATGCTGAAATTAGAAATCCAGAACAAAAAAATGAGTATACCTGAGATATGAAAATTCTAGAAAACAGGAATGAATCCACGGTGACAATTTATCAGTGACTGTCTAGGGACATGAAGAAGGGGCTGAAAGGAGAGACGGCAAAGAGAAATTCAGAGGAGCTGATGGATATATTCACCATCTTGATTGTGACAAGATTTTTACTGAAATAAGATAAAAACCCTTGAGAGTAGCACCTTTCATGGAGACGCAAGCAGCACACTGGAATTAGCACTGAGCTCTAAGGGCAGGGCTTCTGGCTACAAACCTAGGGAGGTCAAAGTGCGGGAAAGGTAAAGAGCTCACAGCCTACCTGCTGGGAATCAGCAAATGAAGATTCCCTCTGCCTTTTCCACACCTCTCCACACCAGACCCTAAGCACCTCATGTTTCTGCTGCCTAACCTCACAAAATTACAATACTACAGGTTGTGTATATTGTATACTGGGGCTTGACATTTGTTTCAAATTCTAATAACCTTGCAGTGAAAGGATAAGCCATAATTTAATGTTGAGGAAGCTTCAAGACAGCCACCTTTAGCCCCACAACTAGTAAAGAAAAGGAGAGGCTAAATTTGAACCCCCGTCTGCTGATCCTGGGCCCCGGGGCTCCACACAGGGGTTTAGAGCATGTGCTCTGGAGTCAGGCAGCCTGCACAGGAAATCTCCACTTGTCAGCTATTCGACCTGAGCAGATCATTAACCTCTCTGAGCATCATGCCCTAGTCTAGAAAATAAGCATAACAGTCATGTTTGTTGTAAAGGCTTATTTCAGATATTAGAATGGAAAATGCAACCTGAGTGGTTCCTGGAACACAACATTGCTTGAATAATGCTAGATATCACTATATAGCGCAGTCCCCATCCAAGCAACTAAGAAAATCTGTAACTCCTTAGAGCATGCACTAAGCTAAAACTAAAGAATGGACCTCAGAGGGTATCGAG
Organism: Dolichotis patagonum; assembly: GCA_004027295.1. Taxonomy (NCBI): domain Eukaryota; kingdom Metazoa; phylum Chordata; class Mammalia; order Rodentia; family Caviidae; genus Dolichotis; species Dolichotis patagonum. The sequence goes on from PVJX010000301.1 coordinate 183,839, forward strand.
CAATCCCAATAGGTCATGTATTTTTCCTTTAAATTGAATTATCATGCAATTTTCCTTCACCAGGATCCCAGAAGCAAGTCACTCTTTTTTCCTGATTTTTTTTTCTTATTCTGCACAGCATATTGCTTTTAGATTTCCCAAATCAGCCACAGTAGGAAATTATCAAGCTGTTTTTTCTTCTTGAATCTGCTGTATGGCCACCTGCCTGGCTCATTGATGTCTCTTCCAGTCCAGGACTGGAAATAGCAGTCCTTAGTTAACATAGGAGCCAAAAATATCACATTCCTTCAGAGGAATAATTTACTCATTTCAGATTCAACCCTTCTCTCACTGTCCTTATTTTCAAAAGCAGAGTTGACTGTAGGTTGTGTTATTCCTTGGACTCTTGTTAAAGTATCTAATATAGGTAAAAGAAACATACTCTCAAGCGCTGATCTTTTCCATTTATTTATTCAAATAAGATGCCCTAAGTGACCTCATATTAATGTCAAGCATATTCAAGGCTCTAGGAACAAAGATCACAAGCCAGGTGCACGAACCTGCCCCTTAGAACTGTCCCACAGAAAGACTGACAACAAATCAACAGTTAAAATAATTGTAGACTTGCAGTTGTAGTAAGAACAGAAAGCACAGAACAGAGAGCACTGAGAGTGTTAAAGAAACTGCTGATACAGTCCCCAAAACACAAAGTCTTTCTTACGGTTAAACACGGAGAAGCGCCTGGTGGTGGACAGAGATGGCCTCAGAGAAGATACCACCCAAACAAGATCACCAAGCAAAGGAAATGGGAAGGGAAGCTCAGCAGGTCAAAGTGGCTGACAGTGAGAGTCCAGCTGGTTCGCTGTCTCTACCAACCTTCCAAGGTCTGTTCTGGTCATGCAGGTGCTAGAAATCTAAAAAGTATACCCCCAAGAGTCCCCTGCAGCGAGGGTTCTAGATGTAACTCATTCTATGACACCAAGAGGAGGCAGTGGGTACAGAATCTGGGGCAGATTTAGCAAGAATGACATAACTCTTAGCCAACAATTAAAGCAGCATCTTCACGATCTCTCGATCAAGACTACTGAGGATAGTGCATGTTTGGAACCAACTACCAAGAAGTTGGAACCGATTCCCAGTAGGATAACATTTTTATGATGCATAGCACAACTCCTCGTGCCATGTGTCTAAGTCAAGCCTTCACCCTGGAATCTCTATGGTTTTGGCCTTAGAGCTTCCCCTAGAGTTATGAAGACCACCCAGCCCATAGAGGTGGAACCCACAAGTTCTATCGTGTTCATATCCCCATAGGTAAGCTTCAACCAACAGGAATAAGTGTCATGGATAAATGCTCCAATCTTTTATCTTGGAAAGGACACTTTTGAGATATTTCCTACTTATTCCCAGAAGGTACCCCAGAGGGAATGTCCATGATGCTAGTCTGCCCCTCAATGCACATATTATTACCTTTTCCCTCTTCTCTGCCTCAGTTTCTCTCATCCTTCCATGTGAACTACCAACACCCATATCCTCATCTCACATTCTGCTACTGGGGAAGTTAAATTGGCACATAGTTTACAGATTAAGACACCATAGTTCCCTCATCGAAGCAATTCTATAGTTAGTGTTTTTCTGGGATTCGTTCATGTATAGCCAACCTAGAGCTGACTTTCCAACACTGTCAACAGTACTTTAAGAAGTAATCCCTTGAATCAAATCTTTTTCTAATCCAAATCACCAAACTGGTTACCTGGCTGACCTAGGCCATGACTGATTGCAGTGTCTTACCAGTATTCTGAATGAATACTTTCCGGTCTGTCTTCTTTGATACCAGTGCACTTGGGACCCATTCACACCAGTAGATCCAGAAAACTACAGCTATGGTTTTATTGTCCTTTGAGTCTAATGCATATACCTCTCATCTTATTTGAAACATTATTTTGTGCAGATGTCACAAGTCTATTTTTTAATAGATCTCCTCTCATCTCCTTTGGTCAGGATAGGAATTGGGACAATTCTTACCAACAGAGAACTGTTTAGATACTGAGGGTTTGATGGTTTGTTAATGTTTTCCTGCATAAACCCACATCATCTTTTTCTCTAAGAAAACTCAGTTCATGTTTTCTTGTAAGAGATAAACCAATGTTAGTTCTAAGACCAAATAATACTAACAGTGAGGCATATGGTAAATGGGGTTGAAGCAAAGTTATGCAAGTTAATATATTGAAAGTACATAAAACATTATGATATTATAATCATCTACAATTTTTAAATAACATAGGTCTTGGCTCCAGCTTTACTTTCATAAAAAAAACCTTAAAGTTGTAAAAATATACAAAGTTAGAATACTGTATGTCATGTTCCCCATTCTAACTCCCATCCCCTCTCCAGAGGCACTCACTACCATGAATTTCATGTGAGTATTCCAGGCCATATAAGCCCAGATTTGTAATAAATATGAATCCATAAATATTCATGGGTAGTTTATTTTTCTAAATGATTTAAATGATACATTATGCTGATACTTCTGTGACTTTTTATTATAGTCAATGAAAATTTTAAAATCCATTTGTATTGATATACATACATCTATTTAATTCATTTAACCACTATGAATAATTATATTCATTTCTCCATTCACCCACTGATGGAAATGGACATTGCTTCTAGAGTCACGCTGTTACTTACTTCAGTGAATACCTTCATGTGATTCTCCTCAAAATCACACAAAAATCTCATCAAGAACTACTCTCAGATGTGGAAATGCCAAGTATATTCTCTAGAGTATGCACAAGTTCAGCTTTTCTAGGTACTACCAAATTGTATTTTTCCCAATGTGATTGTAGAAATGTATAATTCCATAGCAATATACAAAAGTTTTTATTTCTTATACCTTAGAAAACCATTGGTATTTTCAGAATTTTTAATCTGAATTTTACGGGTTCTTATATTGCTGCTTCATTTGCATCTGTGATTACTGGTATAGTTGAACATTTTATCTTCTATTTAAATGACATTCAATTTCCTTCTTTTATGAATAACTTTGCATACATTATCTGTTACTTATTTTATACTGAGTCATAGCATGTATGGATCTGTGTATTTCCTGCATACTAAGTTTGTCTCTTACAAGTGTTGCTGTATCATCTTCCAATTTTAGCTTGTATTATAATTTTGTTTCTGTTACTTTTTCCATTAAGAACTTTAACTTATAGTGTGGTCAAAATTTATCAAAATTTTCATTTATAACTCCAGATTTTTAAACTCTTATTTGAGAAAATACCCTGTCTTGGGACAGAGGCTGGCTAAGTGCTTTCCACAGCCTACATTCCCTTTGTGTGACGTGGTCCTAGCCTGCAGTATCACATCCTCCAATGCTCCACCCCTGCATCTGACCAGTGGGTGCTAGAAGTGACCAGGGTCCATCTAGGTCTGGTCCCTGAAAGCTCTTGCACGATCTCCTCATGTTCTTCTTTTCCTTCATTAGTAACCTAGATACAGAAAATCCATAAATGAACTCCAAGGCCTAAGGTAATATGGAGCCAGTAGGTAAGAAGATTTTGACACCTCGAGTCATGTGTAGAAGGCTGCCCAGTGAACACGCAGCTGGATTGAGGCAGAAGTCTGCAATACTGGTGCAGTGTAGAGGGTCGCTATCAACTCCTGTTCCATTTGTGATCACAGCAGGGCCCAGCCTATACAGTACAGCCACCAAACCCAGAGCTTGCTCTGTGCATGTTTTGAAATTTGCGTAATTTTCCTTTTAACATTTAGAAGTTTAAGTTCCTAGGGATTTATTTTGTGTAAATTGCATAAGTGAAGAATCCATTTTTTCCTTCTGACAAGCTAATTGTGTCAACCCCACATATTAAATATTTATTAAATAGTTATCATTCCATCATATATCAAGTTCCTACTTTATGTGCAAGTCTTTTTCTAGATTACTCAACTCATTATATTATTTATAAAGTGTTTGAAAAATGGAGAAACATCAAATTCATTTTTAAATAATGTATTCATTATATTCTTCAGATCGTATGCTCAATTTTATTTTTATCAAGCTTCAGATATTTTTTCATAGCTCTAACTATAAAGCAACAAACCCAATTATCAATCTGAGAATACAGTTTTCTCTATGTCATCTGGCTTTCGAGACAGTACTGTTTGGCTTGGTTTGGTTTGATTGTTTTTCAGAGAAATCCACACCTTATTATAGATAACAAAGTTTGATCAAACTAAATCTTATTTGAGATCTCTTCTTCAATATTATGTCTGTAAGAAAAAAATTTCACTCATTTAATAAATAACAAAAACTAGAAAACTTAGAGCAAAAGTGGAATAAACTAAACATAATCTTGACCAGAGATTTGTTGTTGAAGTTTTCCTTTACTTAAAGCTAATTTTTTTCTTAAAGAAAGTTCCAAATTTCTGATTTTTTATTTTTTTCCTCAAGAACTATAACAGTTTTTGAAAAAAACTATAATATTCATGGTCTGAATTTTTACTAAAGTTTATTTTGGGGAATAAAGTAGTATAATATTTTTTATATCCTTAATTAATATTTATAGCTCTTGTTTTAAAGAATATTCCTGATTTTCATTAATTTTATTCAAATACCTCTTTAGGTATAAATCTGATATTTTTCTATACTCTGCCAATATTTTATTTTCTAACTTTGAAACTGGCTTGTTGATATGTAGAAATCTTCCTAAGTTTTAACTTTGATCATGTGTTACTTCTTTATAGTACTACAAAATTTATTATTATAATTTGGAAATTTTTCTAAGTTTTCAAAATAGATAAATATGTTATTGAAAATAATAATACATGCATCTCCTTGTCTCCACAGGTTACATAACCTTGTCTTGAAGAGACACAGTAGTTGATGATGGCATACTTGCTGATTCTCTTGCATTTTTTCAATTTTTTTTTCTTTATATTATCTGGAACTGTTATTTGGTGCTTGGAAATTTTCCATTACTCTGTTTCCTAGATTATCAGCTTTGTATTATGGCATTACAACTTCCTCTATGGCAATTCTCACATCTGCTGGCTTCTCACACACAATTCTGCTTTTAATTTATTGTCTACAATGGTGACTTCACTCACAGTGTATTTTATGATTTATGTTCTCTGTGGATCATTTTAATTTGAGATGTAATTCACATCTAGCTTTTAATAAACATGGTTAAAGTTATAAATCTTTGCTTTTAATATTCAAAATTATTTCTTTTTTATTTTAGCTCAGTGGCATAAGCGCCTGCCTTGCAAGTGCGTGGTCTTGAGTTCGATCACCGGTACCCCAAAAAAAATTCTTTTTTATTTTAAAGAGAATAAAACAAGCAAAATAAAACAGAACAAAGCCAATCATAACAAACCAGTGCAAGTGACACAGGACTTTAAAACAATATGAAATCAACAATGGTTACCATAACTAGCCTCTTGTTGTCTTCAAAACAGCTTTAGATACCTTCAGACATAGTAGAAATAAAACAAAACAGAACAGAGTAGAACCAATAAAAACAAAACAATGAATGCAGTAAAGGACTTCAAAACAAGACCACAGTAAATCCAAAATGGCTACCATAATGTATCTTGTTATCTTTGAAATAGCTGCTCATGCCATCAGATACAACAAAATCAAACAAACAAAAAAAAGAATAAAACCCAACCCAACACAGCAATGAAAATGATACAAGACTGCAAAGCAAAATAATAGGGAGTTAACAATGGCTACCACCTTCAGAAGGAGATTCCCCCCTAGATGCCACACTGCATACTGTGATCCTCTGAATAGATGATCAAACCACTGGCCCTAGACCTGCAAGGTCAGTGAAACACTAAACTCCACAAGCATCAAATTGCATTTCACCTCAGTCACTATGGTCTCAGACTGTGTTTTCTCTGGATCAGCAGGTTGTGTACAGGGGCTGTGGGTGAGGTGTTGGTCTCTTCTTGTTTCCTAGCCTGCACATCAGAAGGAACTGAGGTCTGGCTGTCCCCCAGCAGTGGCAGCCTGCACATGGTGCTGGTTCTTGTTAATTTGTTCTCTTCCCCCACAGTCCACGAATGGCCTTCAGAATTATTTCTAACTCTTCTATGATTCTTTAAAAGCATAAAGAGGGTGGATTTTTAATTAGTCCAACTTTACATTTAAATGCATTTTGGACAGGAATCTGGTCTCTACACTGTCTTAGATTTTGTCAAAATATTTTTTATTATTTAATATTTGACCAGTGTTTATAAATGTTTTGTTTGTGCATGTGTGAAAATATGTGCATTTTCTATTTTATGAATGAAAAAATATATAATTGGAGCTTATTCTCAGTTTTCAAACTTCTGCAGTATCGATGAGTTGGTTGTTCTTTGACCTATATGCTTCCAAAACAAATAGATTAATATTGCCTCTTAACAGCATGCCTATATCAATATTCCTTATGATTTTATCAATTTTAGCTTTTTGTGTTTTGAAGCTGTATTGTATAGCTGATATTGGCCCATGCTTATATCTTATTTGTGGACAATTCTACTGCATCATACAGCATCTCCATTAACCATTACTATTTAATAACCCTACTAAAAGTGCAATAGCTTAAAAAGTAAGCAGGTATTATTGATCAAAAGTCTGTGGATAGGCTGGCCCAAGTTTAACTAGTCATATGTTGGCATTTAAGACAGATGGCAGACTGGTTTGGAGGTGGCCACTCTAGTATGGCCTTAGTCACAGATTTGGTGATGAACAGCTGTTGGTGATGACCACAGACACAACTAGACCCAGGTCTCATGTCATCCAAAGGGCCCAGACTGGTTCACATGGCATACTTAGTCTTTTTAAGACCTACATTCAAAATGAAACAATGGATTCTACCCGGCAAGCTAAAAGTGCACACAGTGCTCTCCAGGCTATGAGGAAGCTTTGGCGTTTCCTTGGAGACTGGTAAGACCCCTCCCAGCCTCCCACATCACTGGAGAACTCACCAGGAGGTCCAGAGGGCCTATCGAGGCCCCACCCTGCAACTCCCAAGCTGACCACAGCTGCCTGCCTTCGGCTTGGTAAGCTAAAAGTGTGTGCAGCACACTTCAGCCCATGAGGAAGCTTTGGCATTTCGCTCAGAGACTGGTAAGGCCCCACCTGGTGACCCTGAGTGGCTGGAGCCATCTGGTAAGCTCTAAGGACCTTCACTCAACTGGGGAAACTCCCTACAATAGGAATAGATATTCTCAACCCAAGAAACAACTGAGACCATACATTCAGCTTCCCTAAGGGAATATAGAAAAACCACAAAATGAAAGAGCAAAATTCAATCTCAAACCCCAGCCCATCCCAAGCAAGCCTAGGAGACGTGGACATAGAAGAAAATGTAAGCCATACACCAGAAACTCCTGAAATGATAGCAATTGAGGTAAAGAAACAATTCCGGGAAGCTATAAAAGAACTCAGATTAGAAATAATTTCCCAGGTAAAAGAAAAACATGGTAAATGTAATGAAAGAAATGCTGAACAAATCTAAAGAAGACAGTTAAAAAATTAGAGGAACAATGCAAAAAGATGGGAACCTTGAATGAACAATATAAGAAACAAACAGAATGAATGAAACAGATTCAAACAGATATACAGGAAATCAAAAATTCCATTCAAAGTTGGCAAAACTGCCTCAGTGAAAATGAAAATATACTTTCAGACATCAAAGATAAGATTGCACCCAGTGAACAGGAAAGGAAATATCTTTTAAAAATAACAAGGAATCAGGAAATAATTCAACAGCTGCAAGATGATGCAAAGAAAAACAACATAAGATTGATAGGCATAAACAAAAAAGAAGATGACAACACAAATGATATCAAGAAGCCATTTACAGAAGTAATAGCTGAAAATTTCCCAAACATGAGAATGGAAACTAACATACAGATCAGGGAAGCATAAAGAACTCCAAATAGTCATAACCAACATAAAACTACACCCAGATGTATAATAATCACCATCCCAGAAATCCAATGTAAGAACAGAATACTAAAAGCTGTTAGAGAGAAAAGACAGATCATCTACAAAGGAAAACCTATCAGAATGACAGCAGACTTCTCAACACAAACAATGAAATATAGAAGAGCATAGAGTGAAGTATTTCACATCCTAAAGGAAAACAACTTCCAACCCAGACTGACGTACCCTGCAAAACTGTCCTTCAAAATGGATGGAGAAATAAGATACTTCCATTACAAAGAACAGCTGAAAAACTTCATGACCACCAAACCAACCCTGCAGGGAATACTGTAAGACATTCTAGATAGACATAGGAAAAAAATCACTAAGCAAGGAAAACAATTAAACAGAGTGGAAAGGTAAACAACCAACAGCAGAAACAAAAATAAACCAATATGTATCAATTATAACCATTAATGTAAATGGCCTCAATTCATCACTTAAAACAAAGAGACTGGAAGAATGGCTCAAGAAACAACATCCAACTGTATGCAAGAAATCCATCTAACCTGAAAGGAAAATCATAGACTGAAAGTCAAAGGATGGAAAATAATACTCCATGCAACAGAAACCCCAAACCAAAAAAAAAGCAGAGGTAGCTATTCTGTTGGTAGACAATGTGAGCTTCAAACCAAGAATGATACAAAGAGATAAAGAAGGCCACTACATACTAGGTAGGGGAAAACTTCAAGAGAAAGAGATAACAATCTTAAATATATATGCACCAAATTCCAGAGCACCCAGTTATACAAAGCAAATATTAACAGAAATAAAAAATCAAATAAGCAATAACACAATTATAACAGGAGACCTTAACACGCCATTGACACAAAGGGACAGATCAACTAGAAAGAAAACTAGCAAAGAAATAACAGAACTGAATCACACCTGTGAACGAATGGACTTGATAGATGTATACAGAGTGTTCCATACAACAACATCAGAATATACATTCTTCTCAGCAGTACATGGGACATTCTCTAAAATAGACCATATACTAGTCCACAGAACATATTTAAGTAAATGCGAAAGAACTGAAATCATCCCGTGCATGTTATCAGATCATAGTGCCATGAAACTAGAAATTAGTGATAAAAGCAACTGAAAAAACCCCACAAACACATGGAAACTGAATAATACACTCTTGAGCAATCAGTGGGTCACAGAGGAAATTAAACAAGAAGTTATACAATATCTACAAGCAAACAAAAATACAAATACAACTTACCAGAATTTGTGGGATGCAATGAAAGCAGTACTCAGAGGAAAATTTATTGCACTGGGTTCCCACATCAGGAAGAGAGAATGAACACAAATAAACAACCTGATACTACACCTCAAACATCTAGAAAAAGAAGAGCAAGCCAACCCAAAGCCAAAAGAAGGGAGGAAATTATAAAGATCAGAGCAGAAATTAATGCAATAGAGACAAGAAAATACAAAGAATCAATGAATTAAAGAGTTGGTTCTTTGAAAGAATAAATAACATTGATAAGCCCCTGGCCAACCTTATTTTTAAAAGGAAAGAAAAAGCTCAAAGTCATGCAATAAGGAATGAAAAAGGTGAAATTACTACAGACTCTGAGGAAATACAGAAGATCATCAATACCTATTTCAAAAACCTCTACCCTCATCGGTTCGACAGCATAGAAAAATTGACAGATTCCTAGAAACATATGAACTACCAAAGCTGGATCAAGAAGATGTAAAATTGCTGAATAATCCAATTTCTATTAATAAAATTGAAAATGTAATTAAGTCCTTGCCAACAAAGAAGAGCCCAGGTCCAGACGGATTCACTGTGGAATTCTACAAGAAATACAAAGAAGACTTAATTCTGACACTCCTGAAACTCTTCAGTGATATCGAAAGGGAAGCAATTCTTCCTAAGTTATTCCTGAAAACAAATATTACTCTAGTACAAAAACCTGAGAACACCCTACTAAAAAGAGAGCTATAGGCCAATCTCCCTAATGAACATAGATGCAAAAATTCTCAATAAAATATTGGCAAACAGGATGCAGCAAATCATCAAGAAGATTATATACTATGACCAAGTGGGATTCATAAGTAAATCAATAAATGAAATCCACCATGTTAGTAGAGCCAAAAGAAAGAACCACATGATCATCTCTATAGATGAAAAAAAAAGCTTTTGATAAGGTCCAACACTCATTCATGATAAGAACCTTACAGAAAATTGAAATAGATGGTCTTTACCTCAATACAATAAGCCATCTGTGACAAACCAACGGCCAGCATCATATTAAATGGCCAAAACCTGAAAGCCTCTACTCTAAAATCAGGAACAAGACAAGCATGTCCATTATCACCACTCCTATTCAATATAGTGCCGGAAATACTAGCCAGAGCAATTAGACAAGAGAGAGAAATAAAAGAGTAAGGCTAGGAAAAGAAGAAGTTAAATTATCATTACTTGCAGACTACATGATACTCTACATAAAAGATACCCAAGACTCCATTGAAAGACTCGTAGGTATAATAAATAAATTCAGTAATGTAGCTGGATACAAAGTCAATACTCAAAAATCAATAGCATTCCTATACACCAACAACAAAAGCACTGAGAGAGAAATAAGAAAGCCACACCCTTCACACTAGCATCCAAAAAATGAAATACATAGGAATTAATCTCAAAAAAGAAGTAAAAAGCTATACAGGGAAAATTATAATACCCTGAAAAAGGAAATTGAAGAGGACTTCAGAAAATGGAAAAACATCCCCTGCTCATGGATAGGAAGAACAAACATTGTGAAAATGGCCATTCTCCCAAAATTACTTTACAGATTCAACGCAATCCCAATCAAAATACCACTAACGTACCTCATAGATCTAGAGAAATCACACCTAAAATTAATCTGGAACCAGAAGAGACCTAGAATAGCAAAGACAATTCTAAGCAGCAAAGTCAAGGCAGGAGGCACCAAAATCCCTGACTTGAAATTATACTACAAAGCTACTGTAATAAAATCAACATGGTACTGGAATAAAAACAGACCTGAAGATCAATGGAATAGATTAGAAGATACAACCACAACCACAAACACATTCAACCACCTTATCTTTGATAAAGGGGCTAAACATATTCACTGGAAGAAAGATGGTCTCTTTAACAAATGGTGCTGGAAAAATTGGCTATCCACATGAAGAAGACTAAAACTAGACTCATGCCTATCACCCTGTACTAAACTAAAACCTAAATGGACCAAAGATCTAAATATTAAAACAGAAACACTAAGTCTGTTGGAAGAAAGAGTCGGTAGAAAACTTGAAGACATAGGGGAAGGTAGAGAATTTGTGAACAAGAATCAAACTGCACGGGAGATACTTCCCAGAATCAATAGCTGGGATCACATCTTATTAAAGAGTGTCTGCATGTCGAAAGAGATTTCCAGCAGAGTGAAAAGAAAACCCACAAACTGGGAAAAAATCTTAGTGAACTGTCCCACAGACAAAGGACTTCTGTCTAGAACTTATAAAGAATTTTTAAAAATCAGACCCTCAAAATTCAAAGACCCAATCCAAAAATGGGCATCCAAAATGAATACATAGTTCTCAGATGAAGAAATACGAATGGCAAATAAATGCATGAAAAAATGTTCATCATCATTAGTTATTAGAGAAATGCAAATTACAATCACACTGAGATTCCATCTCACTCCAGAAAGAATGGCCAGGATAAATAAAATCTACCAACAACAAATCCTGGAGAGGCGGTGGGGAAAAAGGAACTCTTCTGCACTGTTGGTGGGAGTGTACACTGGTACAACCACTGTGGTGGTCAGTCTGGAGATTCCTCAAAAAGTTGGGATTAGAAGTCCCATTTGACCCAGCTATTCCACTTCTAGGCATATTCCCAGAAGAACTGAAAACATCATACCACAGTGATATATGTGCACCCATGTTTATAGCAGCACAACTTGTAATAGCCAGATATTGGAAACAACCTAAGTGCCCATCAACTGAGGAATGGGTAAAAAAGTTGTGGTATTTTAATATAATGGAGTACTACTCAGCTATAAAGAATGATCACATTGAGATATTTATAAATAAATGGATGCAACTTGAGACCAAACTCATAAGCAAAATAAACCAAACTGACGAGTGTAAATACTGTATAGTCTCCCTAGTGTGAAAATTGGTAAGAGTACATAAGATTTTATGGTAATTATGATTCCCCATTACATAGCTTTGAAGACTTTTAATGTTTTCATTCATCAGTTGGAATGGTTTTATTGTGTTTTGTTTGACTTTATTATGTGTGATGGTATGAACAGCTGTTTTGAAGAAAACAAAACATGGCATCCATTGCTAATTTAATATCATCTTGCTTTGAAGTCCTACCATGCTTTTATTTTTCTATTACCATTGGTTCTATCAGGTTGTGTCTTACTGGATTTTTAATACATGTGATAATATAAACAATTTTTTTACGGAAAATGAGATATTATAGTAGCCATTGATCATTTTCTGTTATTCAGTTCAGAATACCCTGTAATTCTTCCATTCTTTTGAATGGTTTTATAATATTTTGTTATGTTTGATATTATTATATTTGAAGCCATGCTCAACTATTGCAAAGAAAGGGACATTATGGTAGCTACTGTTAATATCCTGTGATCTTGTTGTAAAGTACTGTGTTGCTTATGTTGTTCTGTTCTGATCTGCTTTGTTCTGTCCTCTTTTGTTTTATTCTCTTTAAAATAAATATAAAAAATACAAAATAAAGAAACCTCAATAAATAGGTGAAATAAATAGGTGAAAGGGTAAGAATCTGCTTAAAGGGGAAAAATAGTATCCCAGGGAAAAAGATAAAAAAGAAAAAGGAAGGGAAAAGAAAAAATATCTAACTTTGTATAAACACACAGGATTGTTAAAATGATTGTGCTCCAAATTCTGTAAGAGAACAGAACAAAGCAGTTAATACTCACAGGATTGGAAGAATTTTGCATGTTTGTGTCTGGTGATCTGAGGAACTCTTGAAGATCACTATGTAAAATATCAGTCTTAGTTCTGTTCCTGCCACCATGTTTTGAAAGCCTATATTGTCATTGTTTTGGGCTCTTTGCTATTGTTATTTATTTGTCTTTTTTGTATCTTATTTTTCTAGTGGTTTTTTTTTATTTTGGTTTTTTTTCCCTTTAATGCAAAAAGGATAGGTATACATGTAGAGGCTTATACATGCCTAGAACTTCTCCTAAACAGTTTATGAGAATTGATTATATTATGTGTGATGAAATGAATGTGTTACTATGAAGAAAAGCAGACATTATGGTATCTATTGCTGATTCCATATCACCATGCTGTGAAATCCAATAATGTTTCTATTCTTTGTTCAGAGTGGTTTTAGTCTGTTTTGTATTGTTTAGTTTCAACTTACATGAAGGCATGGACAGCTAGTTTGAAGCGAACAAGAGACATTATGCCAGCCATTGTTAGTTTTCAGTTGTCTGGTTTTGAAGGCCTGTAATGCTTTCATCACTCTGTTCTGATCGGTTTTATACTGTCTCATTTTTTATGAATTCATTGTGTGTGAAGACATAGACAACTATTTAGAAGAAAACAAGAGACAAATGGTAACCACTGTTGATCTGTTGTCTTGCTTTGAAATCTGTGTCACTTACATTGCTTTGTTTCTGATCTGCTTTGTTCTATTTTGTTTAGCTTTACCATTTCTAAAATTTTTAAAAAAACAATGGAACAATGTCACTTCCAAAGCACTCTCTTGACTAAAGACAGTCACAAAGTAGCACAGACCAAGAGATAAGGAAGAGAGCTGAAGGAGGGGGCCTGCAAAGTCACATGCAAAGGGACGGGCAAAGAATTGGCTTGTTAAAATCCATCTTTCACATGCAGTGCCTCTTCTTACCTCTCATACTGCTAAATGCTCACATATGATTAACACTGACATACTAATTTAATATGATCTTTTTTCCCACAAAGTCCAAATTTATTGAATAGCACTATCTCACTTCCAAGTAGGACACAAAATTTGCTTTAAATCATTAAAACTTCCCCATTCCCATCTTACTGTTCATCAGTTTAATTAGATCATATTACTTAAATACAAAGAAGGAAGCCTACATAGATTTTACTTCATACAGTTAATTAATGCCTACACATTTCCCTTTTCTTTGTTCAGTTTCTTCTTACACCTTGCTTTTTCCTTGCAGGTTCATTTCATTGAAATACCTTTTCCTTGATTTTATTTTTGAACAATTGTTTGGTTTGTTATATAATCCTATGGTGATATCAACTTTTCTATCTGTAAATTGGTTGATATATCAATCAGAATTCCAAATGTATTATTCTTATGAAAAAGGTCGAGTTTAATGGTGAATTAATACAAAAGAAAACAGTTACTAAAGATGCTTAAAACAGGTCAAGCTAAAGCAAGGTTATGTAAAGTTATGGGGAAGACATAGGAAAGTCACCCAGAGAGACAGACACATCCTGGCTTCCTTCCTCCCTCAGTACCAACAATGCCCCACAGGTGTCACCCAGTGAGCAGAGCTGTCAATGACAAAAAGCAAAACTTAAGAACTTCTCTTTCAGCAGCCTTTTCCAAAATCAGTCAACACTTTGCAGAGGTGCTGCCTGAACAATTCTCAACTAACGGGGGTGCTGCGTGCTGAATCCAACTGAGAAGAAGAGGCTAGAAGCTTGAGCAGGAAGGAATGTCTAAAACATCTCCAAACTGGGAAAGAGGAATCACTAGGGCCATGCTGGTGCACATGGTGCACATGTAATCCCAGCACTCGGGAGGCTGAGGCAGGAGGATCGTTGCAAGTTTGAGACCAGCCTGGGCTACCAAGGGAGCCCAAGACCAGCTTGAACTACATAGTGAGACTCTGTTTCAAAAAGACAAAAAAAAACCCAAAGTATGTATGTATTTTCTGAAGGAATGTTCACACACGTCATTAAGTGAAAAGTGTTAGCAGAAAAACAGAAGTTACAGAAGACTGTGCAAAGTATCACCCCATTGTTCTCATTTAAAAAGAAACATTTCATATGCACATATATAAATACACAAACACAGAAAATACATACGCATATGTGTAAATATCCGAGATGGAATAGTCTCACAAAATGCATTAGCATCGGCTAGTATAAGGGGTAGGCATCATAGGAGAATAGAAGAAATTATTAAACTTTCTTTCTCTTTCTTGTTTTGTTTGACTACAGTGACAGCACATGATTTCTATAATGTAAAAATATGATAGTTTCTTGTAATAGAGTACAAATCATTTGGATCTTGTAATATCATTAGATGAAATAATTATATCAGCAATATCTTTAAATGGAGCTACATCACTTATTTAGCCATTCACTAATGCATCCAATGAACACCGCACCCAGTCAGACTGTATTTAGTAACTGCTGACTTACACTGGGCACCATGCTGTGTCCTACTGTGCTGCTTCAGAGAAACAATAAACAAACAGGCCATCACCAAGAATCGTCTTGGCATCTACACAGTGGGCCAGACATTAGACAAGTAAAATATGTGAATTGTGACTACAGCTAAGCAGGAAAAGTGTGCAATATTGTAATAAAAAGTCTGAGGGTGAACATGGGGGTGTTCCAATGTCACATGGGGGTGTGACCAAGGAAACCTCTCAGAAGAGAACACAAATAAGCTGAAACCCAATGGTTGGGAGGTGAATCCTTGCAGAAATGTGACATGGGCTGACATGCCACCCAGCTCCACGAGGCAGCTGGGTAAGGAAGCACCTGCCATCGAGCTCGATGAGGGTAAAGGACTAGGGGAAAGCCAGAGTGTTTGAGCCCCCTAGAGCAAGAAAAAGTGGGATGAGGTCAGAAAGCAGGGCAGAGACCACAGACCGTGTCTTCCACGGGAAGGACTGTGAATTTCCTTGTGAAACAACAGGAAAAAGATTAATTCAGAGGGCTTCTGTGAAGGGACTTATTATTTGGCAAACAGAGTGGTGGAGACATTAAAATCAGTAACTGGCATATTCTAAAGGATTCCCAGAGAAAGAAGTGATTTCCCCACCTAGGAGGACCCCAAAGTCACATCAGGAGCCTGGACATTGATTCGGGTTTGAAAGTGTGATGCAGGGTTCACCGGGCTGAGACAAAGAGTCAGGTGGAAAATCACGAGCAGGTGGAAGAGTGGGCCAAGATGTGTATCCCGACAGAAAAATCCTGGGGGAAAATAATTTCCATGTAGCTCAAGACGGGACGAGGGAGACAAGCATGGGGAATTAGGCACTGCACAAAGTTTGAGGATATTTGTACAGCATCCTTCTTTTGGGAAAGTATCCCATAAGACACAGGATTTTTAAAAGCAAAAATATGTGAGAATAACTTTTAATAACCATTAGCTACACTATAATCTATCACTCCATGGACTTTTAACTGTACCATAAAAGAACATAGATGTGACCATAATGGTTCAATTTCATTTGCTATCGAGAAATACATGTTTATATCTGTGGGAAACTGCCAAATAATATTTTTATCTTTTTAAATTTTATTTAAAGAGGAAAAAAACAGAAAAAAGGGTAGCAACAATACAGAATTCCAAAGCAAAAAAAGAAAAGAACAAAAAAAAACCCACTAAGAAATTGCTACTTGATAAATTACATACTGTCACCTTGGAAATAGTTGTTCAAGTTAAAAAATTAAAGCATACAAAGTAGACATTCAAACAGTGAGACTGTCAACAGTTCTGCTCAATGATCTAACAAAAACAGTAATATGGTCATCTATCTTACACACTTAAACATACATGCAGTTATATCCTTTAGAGCACTTTCTTTTCCTCTTTTTTATAGTAGCAATTACACATTTATGGTTTTATTACTCCTATATTTTTATTACTTTTTACACTAGAGACACAATGCAATATTTATAAAATATGATTCTTATTTATTTCACTAATGAGGATAGTCTCAAGTTGTCTCCATTTACCTATGAAGGCCTAAAGACCATCCTTCTTCATAGCTGAGTAATACCACGTATTTTCATCCATTCTGTGGTTGATGGGCATCTTGGTTGTTTCCAAGATTTAGCTATTACAAATTGTGCTGCTATAAACATGGTTGCACATATATCACTGTGATATGACCTTTTCAGTTTTGCTGGGAAAATACCGAGTAGAGGAATAGTTGGGTTGAATAGAGCTTCCAATCCTAGTCTTCCGGGAATTCTCCATACTTATTTCCATAGCGGTTGCACCAGTCTACACTCCCACTAACAGTGGAGCAGTGTTCCTTTTGTCCCCGCAGCCTCGCCAACATTCGTTATCAGTTGATTTCTTGATGGCAGCTGTTCTTTCTGGAGTAAGATGAAATCTCAGTGTTGTTTTAATTTGCATTTCTCAAGTGACCAGTGATGGTGAACATTTCTTCATGTCTTTATTTGCGATTTGTATATCTTCATCTAAGAACTGTGTGTTCATCTCAGATGCCCATTTTTGGAGAGGGTCTTTGATTTGGGAGGCTTGATATTTTTCAATTCTTTATATGTTCTTGATATAAGTCCTTTGTCTGAGGGGATACTGGCTAAAATTCTTTCCCACTCTGTGAGTTTTCTTTTCACTGTGTTGGTGATTTCTTCTGAAGTGCAGAAACTTTTTAATAATACGAGATCCCCGTTGTTGATTCTCTGAAGTGTTTCCCGTGCAGTTTGCATTTTGTTCATGAATTTTTTGCCTACCCCTATGTCTCCAAGACTTCTACCTACCTTATCTTCCAGTAGATAGTGTTTCTGTTTTAATGTTTAGGTCTTTGATCCATTTAGACTTTAGTTTTGTGCATGGTGATAGGCATGGATTTAGTTTCAGTCTTTCTGCATGTGGAGAGCCAATTTTTCCAACATCATTTATTAAAGAGGCTATCCTTCTTCCAGTGAACATGTTTATCCCCTTTGTCAAATATCAGGTTGCTGAGTGTCTTTGTACTTAGACTTGCATCTTCCAATCTGTTCCATTGATTCTCAGGTCTATTTCTTTGCCAGTACCATGCTGATTTTATCACTGTGGCTTTGTAGAATAGTTTCAAGTCAGGAATTGAGATGCCTCCTGCCTTCCCTTTATTGGTCAGAATTGCCTTTGCTATTATAGATTTCTTCTGTTTCCAAATGAATTTTAGGAATGTTTTCTCTAGATCTGTGAGGTATGTCAATGGTATTTTGATTGGGATTGTGTTAAATCTGTATAACAGTTTTGGGAGTGTAGTTATTTTCACAATGTTGGTTCTTCCTAGCAAGGAGCATGGAACATCTCTGCTTTTTCTAATATCCTCTTCAATCTCCTTTTATAGCTTAGTATAATTTTCAGTATATAGGTCTTTTACATTCTTAGGTTGATTCCTAAGCATTTCATTTTTTTAGATGTTATTGTGAAGGGCGGTATTTCCATAATTTCTCTCTCAGTGAGTTTCTTGTTTGTGTACAGGAATGCTATTGATTTTTTAGCATTGGCTTTGTATCCAGCTACACTGCTGAATTTGTTCTACTACCTCTACTACTGTCTCTAGTAGTCTTTTAATGGAGATTTTTGGGTCTTCTATATAGCATATCATGTCATCTGCAAATAGTGATAATTTAACTTCTTCCTTTCCTATCTTTATTCCTTTTATTTCTCTCTCTTGTCTAATTGCCCTGGCTAGTGCTTCCAAAACTATATTGAATAGGAGTGGTGATAGTGGACATCCTTGTCTTGTTCTTGATTTTAACATGGAAGCTTTCAGTTTTTGTTCCTTTAATATAATGTTGACTGTTGGTTTGTTGTCATAGATGGCCTTTATAAGGTTGAGGTAGACACCGTGTATTCTAAGTTTCTGAAGAGTTTTTATCATGAACATGTGTTGGACTTTATTGAAAGCTTCTTCTGCATCTATTGAGATGACCATGTGGTTTTCGTTTTTGGCTCTGTTTATGTGGTGTATTACATTTATTGATTTGCATATGTTAAACCATCCCTGCATTCCTAGAGTGAACCCCACTTGGTCATGATGTATAATCTTCTTCATGATTTGCTGCATTCTATTTGCCAGTGTTTTATTGAGAATCTTTGCATTAATGTTCATTAGTGAAATTGGCCTATAGTTCTCCTTTTTGGGTGGGTCTTTCTCTGGTTTTGGTATGAGAGTAATACTTGCCTCCAGGAATGATTTAGGGAGGATTGCTTTCTTTTCAATTTCATTGAAGAGTTTAAGGAGTATTTGCATCAAATCTCCTCTAAATTTCTTGTAGAACTCAGCTGTGAATCCATGAGGAGCTGGGCTTTTCTTTGTTGGTAAGTTTTTAATTACATTTTCAATTTCAATAGCTGATATTGGGTTATTCAAAATTGCTATATCTTCTTGGTTGAGTTTGGTAGCTCATATGTTTCTAGAAATCTGTCCATTTCCCAAAGTAGATATTCATGATCTTTTGAATTTCCATGGGATCTGCAGTAATTTCCCCCTTTTCAGTCCTTATTGAGTGAATTTGGGTTTTTTTCTTTCTTTTTCTTTATAAGGTTAGCTAGAGGTTTGTCAATTTTGTTTATTCTCTCAAGAAACCAACTTTTTGATTCATTAATTCTTTGTGTTTTTTTAGTTTCAATTGCATTGATTTCTGCTCTAATCTTTACAATTTCCTATCTTCTATGAGCTTTGGGTTTAACTTGCTCTTCTTTTTCTAGAAGCTTGAGATGAAGCATTATGTTGTTTATTTGTGCTCATTCTGTTTTCTTGATATGACAATTTATTGCTATATATTTCCCTCTTAAGATTGCTTTCATTGCATCCCACAGATTACAATAGGTTGTTTCCACATTTTCATTGAATTGTAGGTATTGCTTTATTTCCTCTTTAATTTCATCTGTAGCCCACTGGTTGTTCAAAAGGCTGTTATTTAATTTCCACATAATTATGCAGGTTTTGCAGTTTCTTTTGCCATTAATTTCCAAATCAATGTGTTATGGTCAGATATTATGCATGGGATAATTTCAATACCTTTGCATTTACTTAAGAGTGTTTAAGAGGGATAATATATGGTCTATTTTGGAGAATGTCTCATGTGCAGCTGAGAAGAATGTGTATTCTGATGTGGTTGGGTGGAACACTCTGTAAACATGTACTAAGTCCAATTGCTCTGCAATTATGATTCAGTTCTATTATTTCTTTGCTGACTTTTTGTCTAGTTGATCTATCTCTTTGTGACAATGGGCTGTTAAGGTCCCCTGTTATAATTGTGTTCTTGTGTATTTAGTATTTCATGTCCATTAGTATCTGTGTTATATAGTTGGGTGCTTCTGTGTTTGGTGCATATATATTTATAATTGTTAGTTATTCCTCTTGAATTTTTCCACTTATGAGTATGTAGAATATTTACCCCTGCTTTTTTCTGGGTTCCTGCTGCATGGAATACTCTTTTCCATCTTTTGACTTTTAATCTATGAGTTTCCTTTTGGGTCAGATGTGTTTCTTGCATACAGCACATTATGGGATCATGTTTCTTGATCTATTCTATCAACCTATTTCTTTTGATAGGTGAATTGAGGCCATTTACATTTATGGATATCACTGATATGTACTGGTTCGACTTTGCCATGTTATGTTCCAATTGTTTGCTTTCTGCTTTTCCCCCTTATTTAATTGCTTGTCCTACCTGGTGGTTTCTTTCTGTTGTTGTTCTGGGGATTGTGGTCATTTTTATCTCTGTCTAGTATGTCTTTCAATGCTCTTTCTAGGGTGGGTTTGATGGACATGAATTTCTTCAGTTGTTCTTTGTCATGAAAGTATCTTGTTTTTCCATTAAATTTGAATGAAAGTTTTGCTGAGTACATCAGTCTGGGTTGAAAGTTGTTTTCTTTCAGGGCTTGAAATATCTCACTCCAAGCTCATCTTGACTTGAGGATTTGTGCTGAAAAGTGCTGTGATTCTAATGGGCTTTCCTTGATAGGTGCCTTGTGTCTTTTCTCTAACAGCTTTTACTATTCTGTTTTTATGCTGTATGTCTGAGTTCTTAATTATTATGTGTCCAGGTGTAGATTTATGTTGGTTATGACTATTTGGTGTTCTATATGCCTCACTTATCTGCATATCAGATTTTTTCCCCATGTTTGGGAAATTTTCTGCCATTACTTCTGTGAATATTTTAGTTATGTAATTTGCATTGACTCCAGCATCTTCACTAATGCCTATTAATCTTAAATTGTTGCTCTTGACATCATCTTGAAGTTTCTGGATTGTCATTTCATGCTGCTTTGTTATTTTTTAAATTTCTGTCCTTTCATGATCATTAATTGCGATCCTGTCTTCAAGGTCCGAAATTGTATCCTCAGCTTCACTTAAACGGTTTTGCCGCTTTGAATAGAATTTTTTGTTTCTTGGATGTCTCTTGGAGTTTGCTTCATGAACTCTGCTTGTTTTCTATATTGTTCATTCAAGGTTTCAATCAGTTTCCCATGCTCCTGTACTTTTTTCTCTATTTCTTCTTTAGCTGCACTCAACAACCCCTTTACTAAGGTTGTTATTTCTATCTTTACATGGGAGAGTACTTCTAATTTGATTTCCTCTATGGCTTCATGGAGTTGTTTTTTATTTAATTCGCTCTTTTCTGAGATTTCCAGTGTGTTACTTTTGGAGTCCCCTATTTCAATGTCTCCTGTACTTGCTCCTGGTGAATTGGATGTTTGAGATTGCATTTTGCTTTTTCGTTTTGCCATTTTCCCCATTCGAGTTAGTGTTTGGTCCTTCAGACCTGCTAGTGTCAACTGTTAGTAGTGTGTATCTTGGGGTCCTAATGTAAGGTTGATGTTTGTCCAATCATTGTGTCCCAAAATGAGTAGCTAGATCAGTCACCTGACTTCCTGCTGCAGGGCCTGTTGGGTGAGCCCTATATTCTTCCTTGGCTGACAAGCCTAGTAGTATTGATGTAGGTCAACTTTTAGTTCCTGCTAGTACTTTATCTTCAGGTTATTCCAGGTCATCAAATCTTCCTGTCTATAGTGTTTGTGTTTGCTGAGGCCCTACTGTGTCCCTATTGTGTGCCTGTGTGTCTCATAAGCCCTTTTGATTTTCTTCAAGTTAGGGGAGTCCTTTTCAGTACATTCCTCACTCTGCCTGATGTTTTCTGTGTGCAGGAAGGGGTCACCCTCACTCTTGTCAGACTTACCAAGGTCTTACAGTTAGTTGGAGGGAGCTTTACTACTGGCCCTATTTAGCCACTGTACACCTCTATTTTAGGGGCATACTCACTACACTGACTGAAGCCTGCTGAGAGCCTCTATTTAGGTGAGGCAGCCACTTAATCTCCCTTCAGTCTAGCACAGATAATCTGCTGTAGTCCAAGGTTTACCTGGAAGCAAAGTTCCAAATTTGCCCGTGCACTGGGATTCTGCGAGGGTGCAGGGTCAGGGCCGGAGGCGGAATTCCAGGCCCTGCTCACTGCTTGGAGTTCGCTGGGCATGGCCTGGTTAGGCCTGCTGGTTCCTCTCATGTGTCTTGGGGTGGTTTCACATGCAGGGTTTGGTCTTACCACCTGGGAGCAGAGTTCCAAATTTGCCCTGTGCACTGGGATTCCGCCAGGGTGTGCGGTCAGGGCAGGGCATGGCCTGTCAAATAATTTTTCAAAGTATTTGTATGTATTTTAACTTCTTATCAGAAAAAATGTATGAGTTTTATTGACTCTATTCCCTCTCTAATGCCTAATATTGTCAGCTTTCATGGTTTCATAGTGTGTGGAAATACCTCATGGTTAGCAACATTAAACATTTCTTTGTGTTTATTGCCCAGTTAGATATCATCTTTCATACAGTGCCTGTTCATTACTGTTGCCCATGTTAAACTGGAATTTTTATCACTTTACTGTTGATGTGTAGAAGCCCATGATACATTTGAGATTCTTTCATTTCTTTTCCAGTTTAATTTTAGACAAAAAATGAACCTTGACAGAAAATTGTAGGAGACAATTTCAGTGACTTCCCTTGAATGCACAACAATTGCTGTGATTTTGATTATAATGAGACTTATTTCCATATACTTATATATGCAGAGCTGACTATGATATTTCCTTCTGTCTTCAATTGGCTCTAAGCATTGCAAATAAGGCCAGTCAAGGTACTGTTATAATCTCTAAAGCCATCAGACAGTCTCCTGTTTCCTCTGTGAAAGACATGAGCACAGCAGGATAGTAGAGCCAGTCAGCTCCAGGAATGTCAACTGGGTAGAGCCTTGAGATAAAGAGGCTATGAGGCCACAGGACACAAAAGTTTACACATCGGAAACTGAAGTAACAGCCTCCAAAAACAATTTCGTTGTTACCTTAATTGTATTATGAAGATTGATCCTTCTGCATGTCATTCTCCCTGCATTTTGCAAAGATGCTTTTCTCCCACGTGGCTGGCCAGCTCAAGTTACTCATGTAGTTCCTGCCATCCTCACTGTCAGTCATCCTCAAGCCTCCTCCTTCTTCACAAGATAGTAAATTCTAGGAGAAGCCTTGGATCAGGGCCTCTGTCCACACATACTCACGGGGATTGAATTTAGCACACTTTGGCTGTCCTTCACTTTGAAAATGTCTTGGTGTCTTACTCTGGCCATGGGTTGCATTGGAGGTGGTAGATTGGAATTAACTTGCCAAGATTCCAATAACGTCTCAGTGGGATTATAGTCTTTTGGATTGTGAGGAAGGCAGAGAAAGAGATTACAATACTTGGATTATTGTTCTCAGTATTTGGGATTACAATAAAAATGAAGAAGTAAAAAAATACATCAGCCATCTAACATATGTAAACCAAGTTGCTGGGTAAACTTCATATGTTACTTAACTTTGTCCTCTAAACTGCTCTAGGAAATTAAATGTCAATGATCTCATTGACATTAAATGGAGAAACTGAATCTCAGAGAGACCAGGCTAAAGTCACCTAGCCCGGGCGTGGCAGAATCTGAGCCAGCTCTAATCCATACCCTGACCTGTTCAAAGTTAAGAGCCTTTCATCCAGCTGGGCCTCTGCTCCCTCAAGATCCTGGCTGATGGGGTTAACGTGACTTCTTTGAGCCCTTCCCTAAAGAAAGCCATTTATTCCCTAGTCCTGGCTTTCACCGAAGGACATTAATCTGCTAATGGCTCTTTCACCGGAGGCACATGTCCAACATCTTCCACCCAGGGACCACTTCTGTGTGAGCACTGGCTTTCAGGGAACTGCAGATCAATGCCTGTGACTCCATCTGAAAATTCTTGGCTCTGCAAAGTTTGCTTGCCTCTGGCAGATAAGCCAGGCCCTGCCTTAGCATGAACAGTAAATCATGTCTCACAGGCTCATCCCAGGAGGCATATGGCTGGTCTCCTCAAAGGCAGGAGCCTCCAAGTACCACGTGGAAACTGAAAGGAAAAGACTCCAGCACCAAGATGTCACATACACAGAAACTCTCAGGAGAATCTAATCCAGCCTCCTCCTGTCCCAAGCAGGCAACTGATGACAAAATCGTTGTCTTAACACAGTTTCAACAGTGTCATCCCCGTACCCAATGAGCCACATGCCGCTACAAGATACCACCACCAACAACAGCACTGTGTTCTATCAGATGCCACCCGCTGTCAATTGTAAGTTATGGCATTATTTTTTTACCTTAAGAAAAAAAAATCTGCCAACTAAAATGTGATACACAGTCTTGTGAGACATACAAATTGTTAAGCCTAGCATCTTGTTCTTTGAGATTTTTCACCTATTTTGAGGAATTTGACAACTTACAGCCTTCATTTGTAATGCTTAGTGTTTGACAGGCAATCATTTTGTACATGGCATATTAAGGAAATGCAATATGGAATCAATTATTAAAGGTGACTCCTTCTTAGTGCTCATAAGTACTTTGTTTTTGCTTTCAAGAGCTTGTAAAAATTTTCCCATTTATGTATATTTGCTTCAAATATTAATTTTAAGTCTACCTCCTACTGTTGTGTCCATGCCTTCAATAGCCCTGTGATCCAATCAGTCATAATGTATTTTTAAGATATTTTGAATAAGAACAAAATTCAACATCCACAGTATCAACAATTTGTAGCACATAAGTGAAGTCAGAGTAACACACACAGCTTTGCCTGAGTTCACACATGCACTGGCAATGGGTGACGCCCATGTCGCCCACTTGGCAGAGAATGTAATATCCCAGCCGCCACTTGTGGCACATGCAGTTCAGAGCTGTTATGCAAAAGAAGAAGAAAATGGCACAACTTAGCATCAGTGAAGCACAAAAATACAGACCAGCATTACTGCACATTTACTACCTAGTAGAAGTTTTCTTAAATCTTTTTCGAGTCAAAAAATCCAATTTTTGCAACTCTAAAGGAAGAGGCTGCCTACCCATTTTGATAGAGGGGGATGAAACTCCTATGTCTAGTACAAGTTTGTGTTCTCTAAAACTGCAGAATTAATTTTAGGAACAATGGAGGTTAAGAGTAGAATATATTTATTGAGAGAAAGAAAGCTTCTGTCTGACAGAGAGTCAGAAGTGGTCCAGAGTGGGTTGCCAAGGACTCTGTCTTTTCCCGGGACTTTTACAGAATAAAGGTTAAGGTGGGGAAACTGGGAACTCACAAGGCAGATGGGCATAAGGTGGGACAGAACTATGATTAGCCAATAAGATCAATAGTTCAGGTAAAATTGATTAAATTGTGGACAAATGGGGAAGAGAGTCACTAGAAAGCGGGCCTTTTTAGGGAGTAGTGACTTTTCCCTAAGGGGTTGGAATGGTGCCTACTGACTTCCCTAGGGTGATAGGGAACTATTTAGAATATCAGTTCTTATGATATAGGTGCATTTGTTTGATCTTTTGTCTTGCAGCTTGGCCCACAGCAGGAGGTGTCTGTCTCTCTCACAGTTGCAAGGTATCTGGACTTCTGCATTGGCTCCTTGGAGGACCTAGCCCTGTCTCACTGCCTATAATATTTCTAACTAACTCAGCTCCCTGCAACAATTTTATAGATAATGTACTAAAGCCTGGAGAAGCCAACAAACTTTCCCAAGCCCATATGGGTAGTAAATGGCAGAATTACTCATCAAACTCAGGCGATATTGTTCTGAGGTCTCCTAACCTTGCATTATATTGATCCTCTAAGCTAATTCACAAACTTTTGCATTCAGGTCCTACACTTAAACTTTCTCTTTCAGCGATGTGTCAACACCCTGCTCATCCCTTTTCTCTTTTTTAATTCCTTCCCTTCTATTAATGCACCTGGCAGTCTTTCCTTATCTTTCATTTTTCAATTTAGACACCACTTCCCCAAGAAACTCACCAAGCCAGCCCTTCCCAAACCAAGGTTTAGGTGCCTGCTCTGTGCTTCCATAATTCTTGAACTTTCTTTTATAACAGCACTTATCACATTGCTTGTTCTTGTTGTTGTTGTTGTTGTTGTTCCTTTACAGGACTCGAAGTCAGCTAATATGTCCTGGCCTAGAGTCCTGGCCAGCTGTCACTCTGACTGGACAGACTAGTCCTGTGTCAGGTTCTGTGGTGCCGACAGCTAAAACCATGTCTGCTTGTCTGTCTCATCTAACTGTGAGCTCTCTTCACATTGTCATCACAGAAACCTGTCCCCAAACATGTCAGGCGTATGATAAGAATTTTCATAGTAGAATTCAATTGAAATATGCCATGGTCACAGTGAACACACGGGATTAGTCTCTCATGGAGTCAAGATAGAGCTGAGATCAAAATGGAAGATGTCAGGTCAACTGTTCCACCCACTGCATCCCACAGGCCAAGAGGGCTGGTTGCTGAGTTCTTTCAGATGCATGGCAGGCATTGCAGCAGGTGAGCTCCTTTAAGTAGACTAAGAATTATAAAAAGACCACTTTCTCTTACAAGACATTTTCCTTGGCCAGGAAATTACTTGCTACATTTAGGAATGAGACAAGTAAATCAGACGGAGTTAAAAATGACTTTGAGCTGTGTGCATAAAGAAAGTGCCGATGGACTCTCTCAGGACAACTTTACTGGCTAACAATTATAAGAATCCTGCCAGAAGTCAGTCATCCTGAAAGACAGGCAGTGAATATAGTCCTAAAAATGGAATATGGAGACTGGGGTCAGCTCTGAATCCAACCCAAACTGGTAGGCAGCCAGAATTCACCCCAAAACATTAATAAGCTCCCCCAAAACTGATTTCTAATAAATTTGGGGTGAGAGAATGGAAGAACCCTAGATCTAAAAGAAGAGTAAGTGCATTAGTCCTAATTAGGCCTTAGTAGCTCGCAAAACTATTGGAAGAATTAAAGTGAATATTGGGGGGAGTTAGTGAGGAATCCACCCATCACTAGTCCCCAGGTTTTCCACGACAACTGAGTTATAGGTGCTACCACCCAAAATAAGGTTAATTCAGAGAACACCATTATTCCCGTACCCCTTCAACGCCCCCAGATGAGAAGTGATTGTTAGGCAAAACCTGAAGCCACTGAAAACCTCACTTTTACCCAGACCACACATTTGCCACATGGCCAGCATAAAAGGTCCTCTGCTCCCCTTCCTCCTTCTGCCCGATGCAAGTGCGTTTCCTTGAAATACCTAAACCATGTGTGGCCCCAGGCTGGCTGAGAAGTAACAAAAATATAGTACCCAGTCATCTCACCCCTGCAGTCCAGGAAAAGGTCCAGAGAGGGTGAGGTGTCACTGAGGGCTAGAGCTACATTCAGAATGATGGCCAAGTTGGCTGCAAAGCTTATAGTTTTCTACAAACTATCTTAACCTAGGAGGATCACATAGGAAAACAAGAAATAAAAGTGAAACTTTATTATAGGATGCTAAGTGGAAACATCTGTATATTACTTTTCAAAAGAATGAAAAGGAGTAATGCATTTTGTACCTTACTTTTCTAAATTAAATGGTAGTAGGACTACATATTACCAGGAAAATTGATGCATACTTGAGTTAATAGGAAAAAGAGTTTACAGTTCATGAGGATTTGCTATTGTCCGTATAACTATGTTTTTGGGAAGCAATGATTTCTGAACTTATGTACATGAATGGGGGAAGAAACTCAAAATCTTATACTAACAGCAGCAAACTTGTATAGCATCAAAGTCTGTGGAGTGATTTTATGCGCACTGCCAGATTTAAACTTCATGACACTCTCACAAGGGTTAAGACAGCACATTCGCCTACACCAAGTCACAGGAGAAATAAAGTTCTCTCAGCATGGAGGCCCACTTAGCACCATGCTAACATCAGGCCCTCTGGATTCCCAGCACAGCCCTCTGTCACCTCGCTTGTGTGATCTCGGCCCTAGCTGTCACCTTCCCGGAGCACTGATGCTGGTACATTTATTTACCTGATAGAATTGTTGTAAGGACCATCCATATCAACACAGTAACAAAACATCCATTCTGTGCTACATGCTGAATTAAATTTAATTATGCCTACGAGGTATAACCTTGGATAAAGTTGAAAGAGCTGAACAAGTGCAAACAATTAGCACATACCCTTTTCTTTGTCTCCTGACAAAAGCCAAATATATGGGAAGTTTGGCTTTGTATTCCAATTTCTTTTTTCTTATAAACAGAAACTAGGGAAAAAGAGAGAGAGAGAGGCTTCTGCCTTGGAAAAACTTAAGCAATAATGGAAAAGATAAAAACATGAGCAAATTGATGTTTTCTGTCCCTATTTCCTCTGAACCTTTCCAGGGCTAACGGTGCATTCCTTGCAAGGCATGAAATGCTGCCACACACGCGTGACCAATATATACATATGGTGACGACTTTATGATGGCCTCCAACATTACACTGCAGATGTCTTGAAGGCATAGAACCACAGAGAGAAATTAGTTTTGTCTTGAAAGACAATTTTTACTGATTGGCAGGCCTGCTTGTCAAGGCACAGTCCATGAGCCAGCAATATTGACATCACCTGGAGACTTACTGGAAATGCAGAAACTACTTGCCCATAATCTGCATTTTAGCATAATGTCCAAGTACAGAGGCCACTAACGTGTAATAAGTGCTGACTCTGAGAATGATGTTAAGAAATATTCTAAGGTTCTCAGCTTAAAAAAAAAAGCCTCAGTAGTTCCATGACAACAGGAAACAAAAGGCAATGAGTGTCCCAGGCTCAGTGATGACCAAAACATGTAATTCTGTGTGTCCCATGTCATCTAACACAGTTCCAGACAGAATGTATAGTAAATTCTCGGTACTCATGCAATGAACTCATAAGTGCTTTACATAGAACCAACATTACAGATCTCATGAAACCATATAGACATGATTTCCTTTACGGTGCGCACCACAGTATAACCATGGTAGGTTGTGTGGAGTTCACAGACACAGAAAGTAAACTAGAGGTGATGGGGAGAATGAGTGGTTAATGCTTGTTCATTACAAAGTTTCTGCTTAGGTCAATGACAAGGTTTTGGAAATAGCAGTGATAGTCAAATGACTCCATAAAAGTAACCAATTCCACTGAGTTGCACAAAAAATGGTTTACACTGAATCTTGATATTGATATTTTTCCACAATTAATTAATTTAAAAAGTAGAGAGAATTTCTATGGCTTAAGGACATTTGGTTTATGATGGTGCTGGGCTGTGACCCATAGGGCAGTGCTGAATCCAACAGGGCTCAAATCCTGCTGTCTACCCCCTCTTACAAGGTTCCAAAGGACAACAGATGTAAAAAGGACAAGCAATGCCAAGCAGCTTAGTACGGTACCATGCCATTTAATTAATATTCACACAGTATTAAAATGTCATGTTTTCTAAGAGAAGTGAAAGGTGACAACTTGGAAAGGAATCAGGTGACTGGAGATTGGTGGAGTCTGCGCCAAAAGCCGGGGAAGAGTGGAAGCCAGGATCTGGCAAAGAGATATTCCGTGTGCAGCCAATGAAATAAAAATGAGGATGAGCACACGTGCCGGTGTTTAAAAAAGACTAGAAAGTTCCACCATGGGACTGTTTCATAACAGGGGTTTTCAGTTGAAATAGGGACTTACAATGCTTTGACCATGATAGATCCCTATGCATTAACACCAGTATAAAGATTACTCACCCTTTAGCAGATGAGAAACTAGTTATAGCGTGAAAGCCAGTTTGTGGCACAACCTAGGTATGTTGTCTCCTGAGTACAAGTCCCTCGCCCACTACCATTTTGAGACAAATGCCTTGACAAGGATTTCTATCTATTGCAAAATATTCCTGGGACTCTCTTTGATCTCTGAACTTCCATTTCTTACAAGATACAATGACTCCCCACGAGAAACCATCCGTATAAAACTTTAATAGATTTAAAGAGTGGATCCTTCTCTCTTCTATTTTTGTATCACAGCCAACCACTTCTTGAGCCCTTTGAAGTCTAGCAGCAGTTGTGGCCAAAGACTAAAGAGACAGAACAAACAATTAGCAAATGCATGAATCTGGGCTCTCTTTATTCTTTCTTGTGAGGGATAATCATGTACTGACTGAAGTGAGATCCTATGAGTCAATTATTTGTTGACTGAGTAAAATCACTGTTATGAAATCCCAATGTCATGATTGAAGCATGTGCAGAAATTCGAACACATCACCCTTTACTCCAGAGACAAGTGATGCTCAGAGATGATCACTCCCCATCAACCCAAATCACCATCTTTCTCAACAATAAATACGCAGTAGGTACACAGGAGTGAGCAGCCAAGCCAGTTACCTGCTTGGAGAATCCTCTAGATGTGATACTTCAGTGCTAAGACCAAGAAAGTCCCAGGCTAGCTGGGACAGTTTACAAATGTACCCTGCCAGGCTTAGACACATGAAGCAGTGCAGAGAGAAGCAAAATATCCCACTGTTGTCAAAGGCACTGTAGTAGTGACGAAAGTAATTTTAATGTTAATGTGCCTTTAACTGCATTCCATGTAAGTGATCTTCAGTCTCCTCACTCAAAGGCACCCATCTGCCTCACCAAGAAAGTAGGGGGATGTGTGTGGCTAGAATTTTAGAAGCAAGATGCAAAGGGAAATAGAACACATTTGTTACTCATCTTTAAAACAAAAACAAGCAAAAAGATAAAAATAGAATTTTCAAGATAACAGTTTTTAAACTTCTCACTTTTTCAAGATTGTTATGGATTAAAAATTGGTGGTTAACTTAACATCAGCTGAATTAAATCAACACGGCGCTGAGTATAGATGGCCCACCTAAGGAAAGTTGCCAGCATAAAAGAAGACGTGGAGAGGAAGAGTATAGCATTGTGGGTTCTCTTAAGGGCTGTTTGGAGCCATTGGTTCTCCTGGAAGAGCTTGTCATGGCTACTGCCCCTGATATGAATTTGGACATTATCATTGAAGGAGCTCGGGACCTTGTCCCCGAGAGTGGCTGTGGTTCCCTTTGGGGGAGCTCTTGTCCTTACTTTGAGCATCACTTCCTGGCTCTGGAGGGGAAGACCTTTGCTGTTTAATCTCCAGGAGAAGCTTGTCACGCTGGCTTTTTGATATATACTCAGCTGTTCTCATCGTCAGAGAAGCTTGGGACCTCATTGTCCCTAAGATAGCTGTGATACTTTTAAGGGGAGCCCTGGTCTTTATTTTGAGTGTTGCTTCTAGGCTCCAGTGTAGAACCCTCAACCCACTGGCACAGATCCTTCACCTCAAAGGCATAGAGTCTCTAGTTTCTACCGCTGACCTTTGGGCCTTCGCAGCACAGATCTGTAAAACGGACTTGGAGGAGTCACTGTTAAGGGCTCTGGGCCTCCAGGTGGACTCAGAGGAGGGACTCTCATGGGCTCTAGGTTTTCAGCTGGACTCATGCAGGACATTGCTGTGGGATCCAGGCCCTCTGCTGGATTTTCTAGGTCTTTAGTGTTGTGGACAGATTTCCTGCACTTTCTTGTGTTTAACTCTGGGTGACCATCATAAATCATATCATGAATTCTGTGTGTGTTCTCCTTGAAGCCCCTGACTACAACAAAGATGTATAGTGTATAGTACTTACGCTCCAATTAACATATCAAAAACTAGGCCTGCTGGTTGGAACATGGAGTTTTTCTAACAATGCACAAAGAATGCTTAGGACCTGACACGGTGGCAGACCCACTTGGGAGGCAGGACAGTGACCAGCCTTTCCGTCCAGAGAATAGTGCATAAAGGAGGACCCAGGTGGGGACCAAGTAATCAGACCCATGGGCAGAGTTCTACTTTAGAATTTCATAAGAGGATTGTAGAGTAGGGCTTTGCTAGACTTCCTTGGTATCTTGGTCACATCCTCCTTGGTCCCAACATAGGCCAGTCACACAAGTTAGACTGGTGAGCTAACAGTCACAGAAACAGCCTAAAGCAGCATTTCTGAACCTCCCTTGGCCCTGCCCCTCTCTGAATATAGAATGGACCCTAAAGCCTGTTGCTTCGGAAGGAATACAGAAGGTGCCTTAACCAAGAGCCACAGCTGACCTTACAAGGCCATGTCTTTAGTCTGCTCTGGCTTTCTCTACAAAATACCAGACAGGGCGTCTTAAACAACAGCAGTTTACTTGTCAGCATTCTGGTGCCTGGTAACCCTAAGATTAAGGTGTACCTGATTTGGCACCCACTGAAGGCTCCTTCCTTGAGCTTGCATGTGTGTGTATGTGTGTGTGTGTCCCTCCCTCTCCCTATTGCTGCTTCTCTCTGCCTTTCTAGTTCCTTCTTTCTCTCTTTATCTCTCCTCTCCTCCTAAGGCCACCAATTCTATGCTCTTATGAGCTCATTTAACCTTACGTACCTCCCTAAAGGTCTTACCTCCAAATACCCTCACGCTGGGGCTTAGGACAGAAATTTTGCAAAATGAATTTCCATCCATAGTAACATCTTCTACCAACTCATTCATTCTTTTCCATGTTGTCTTGTTCTACTTCTCCCTCCTCTCCCGCCATTCTAGTTGCTTGTGGAACTAGACAGCCTTCGTGCTCTCTTGTATGCACTGGTCCTCCAGCCTATAGCTCCAGCTCCCAGACTTCAAACATCCAAATCTGTCATTGTGCCCAGTAAAGTTAAAGGTCCCCCTTTAAGCGTTAATAGGCTGTACATATGCTCCTTGTATAGACCAGTGCAGAACTTGGAGTGTACATTAAGTGTGGCACCGTCTGCTTCTCTATGGCCTCACTGTTCCTAATTCTTTCTTCTGGAATATATTAGTTAGCATTGATGCAATAGCACATTCTTTTAAAATCCCCAAATCTCAGCGGCTTTCAGCAATAAATACTTTTCTCACTCACAGGTCCACAGGTCAGCTCCGATGGCTGGAACATCTACTTGGGGCTTTAACCAAGCTCCATCTATTCCACGTGTCTCTCATTTTGGGATCAGCCGCCACCTGGGATTTGCTCTTCTCCCAGAAAATGCAAGAACCAAAGCCAAACTGCACAGACTTCTCTTTGCATCAGAGCTGCTCACATGGTACCAGTCAAATCCAATTACCTGCCAAGTCCATCAGAAGAACAGGGAAATGTATGCTCTCCCCTATGGGGTAAAGAGTGGGGTGATCATGACAAGAGGGAGAGTCAAAGAGGAGGCATCTATAGACACAATTCAGTCAGCTACATAGGTTAACACTGGAAAAAGAAGTTCCATAACCCCGACTGTCTTGTTGTCCTAGACATTTTGAAGTGGACTGAACATCTCTTCCTAATTCAACAACTCAGACAAGAAACCTCTTAGCGTCTCCTGCGTCACCTGGACAGCCCGCAGAAGAGTTTGCAGAACGGCAGGTAAACTGTGCCATGGTGTGAGAAGAGACAGGAAGCATGGATGTGTGGAGCACCAGCTTCCTACAGCCCGAAGGTCTTAGGTCACCGTGTCCTTCTCACAGCATGGAATATTACAGTCAATGCCAAAGCTTCTTGTGGCCAAGGGCCTCGTACCCAGGAAATGCTGCCACCTGTGTTTCTGGCAGCACTCCAAGTTCAGACAGCAATTTCTCAGCATATTGGAAGTCATCGCAGCTTACTCATAGGGAATCTATGTCACATCACAGCGTCCCTCATCCATCCTCCCTCAGGCGATGGAGGACTCTTTAGCACACCCTTGACCAGATGATCCCCCCACTTCAATGCATCGCTTGCCCAAAGATAAATGCCCGCCTCTCCGAGGAAGCCCACACATCTTTGAACATCTCTAATGGCTCTGACTCAACAAATATTTTGTTTCATACCTACACACTAGCCTCTGACCTACGTATTTGGATGTGACAATAGCCAGCTGTGGGTTTTCCCCTCCCGAGGACTCAGTGTGGTGGAAGGGACCTGGGGCAGCTGAGTGAGGTTGAATGGCATTGTGCGAATTGAGGACATGGCCCGAGGAAAGGCATGATGTTAGGCAGCAAAACCTCTTCTCTATGCTCAACTGAGGTTTTTCTTTATGTAGCTTCTATCCATTTGTCCTAGTGGCTCCAGCCCTGTGAGACAGCTTCCAGAGAGCCTCTGCCTAATACCTAATACCATATACCTAAATTTACTGATCGCTTCTCCCCAAATAAGCGAAGAGTAGAGAACTGGGGGTGAGTCTTAATTTACCTGAATGTTTGGCTCTGTCGACAGCAGATATTTAGGGGCGGTGGGATTTAGAGTCCGATGTTTCATGTGAATCTCCTAAGTTTCAGTGCCCCTCCAAGCTGATTTCGCAGGACCTTTATTTCCTGAAATAAAAAAAGTGCAACTGTAGCATCTCCCCATAGTGATGTAGTGGGCACTGTATGAGCTTCAACTGGTCCTTACCTCTCAGTTACTGGCATGGAGCAAGCATTCCAAAATCTGTGCGGTTCTTTCAGTGTCTGTGCTAACTGTCCCTAGCAAGCAAGCATTTTTGGCCTTCAATAATAGCTTCCTTTGATGGAAGAACTGGTTATCATTGCGCTTCGCCACCAGGTGGCAGTGTCTGAGACTGTTAGGCGTTCTTCCAGCAGCTAAAGCAATAATGGGGAAAACAGCACAATATTAAAACACAGCAAGTGAATGATAATCGACTTCCAAAGCAGAACTCAAACATAACAAATATTTTCTCATAAAGAAGAAACTACCAGGAGTGTTAATTTGCTTTACAACTGTGTATTGCAAGATAAATTGCCTCTGCAGCCTGCTGGTTTCTGAACACAGTTCTAAGCTAGGAGGAAAGAAATGATTTATAAGAAATGAAAAGCAGCAGAAGAAGTAAAGAAAAAGTCGCCTTGGGGCTAAAAATTAAAGTACATTTAATTTTTATCTACCACCTATACAAAAGAAAAAATGAGAATCAGAAATCAAATCCCACATGTTTAGGGATCTGTATGAATAAAGCCAACCATAAATACCTCTTTCATATACGAAGTCAGATGTGGAGCAGATTCTGTCATTTGTTTTCTGCGTATTGAGTCAACAATATTTCCCAGTGCTCTCCTATGTGGCAGGCCAGGATTTAATGACATCTGGTGCAATGTGGAAAGAACTACAGTATCAGATTGTCCACAGGACAATCACGAAGGCTTCTCCAGGAAGGCGGCATTTTAGTAGCACCCAGAGGGAAATGACCTGTCCCCATGAGTAGATAGTGCTGAGGCACAGGAAAGGGATTCTTGGAGAGGTGCTGAGACAGGCGGAAAAAGTCCAGATGGGAAGAGCAAACTCTCAAAGGTGTGGACAGTCATATTCGAATAACAACATGGATGCAGAAGATAGGAGAGGAAATGACAGGGAAACGGGCCAGAAAGCTAAAAAAAAATAGCCCCATTCACCAACACAGCATGAACACTATGCCTAACAGGAATGACCAAAAATTTGTAAGGCAAGAACAAGACCTGTCTGAAGGGCAGAATGAGGGTTGGCTTGAGTGAGAAAGACTAGAGCTAAAGAGGCCAGGTAGAGGGTGTCTGTCCTGGCTTCAGTGAGGAATCAGACTAAAACAGTGAGGATAAGAAGGAGGTTCAAATGCAAGAGACACACAGGGGCCTGGTGGGTTGCCTGTGTGGGTTAAGGAAGGAGAGGGAAGATTCGAAAGCACGATGGTGGTCTAGTTTGGGAAGGAAAATAAGAATAAGGCAAAAGAGTGGGGAAGAAGACAGGCAGAGATTATTAGGAACACAGAGATGTGTGCAGACTGCTAAATGAGTTGATGACAAACTGTGGGCTTGACTAGGATGAAGGACAGGTCACAACAGAGGATCAGCCCTGCCTGAAGAAATGCCCCCAGCCACAAGCCCTTGGAGTGCCCTGTCAGACACAAGTGCTCATCCACCGGAAGGCTGAGGTCCGTACCGATGGCCTGTGCTAACAGTGTCTGCACGACCGACCCCCAGCAATACTCAGAGACAAAGGCCTAGGTGAGCTTCCAGTCTCCAGGACTCCACAAGTGATGCCTCCTGTCATCACCAGGCGCGTAACTACATACAGCTGCCTGAGTTCCCCAGGAGAGGACCACCAGCAGCTCACACCTGGATCTCTCCTGACCCGTGTGCCTCCTCTCTTTGCTGATTCTGACCTATGTCCTTTCACTGTGGGTGCCCTCATCCTCTGGGCTACTGTAACAGGGTACCCTACGCTGTGTGGCTTATAAACAACACAAATGTGTTTCTTGGCTGGAAAGTCCAGGCTTAAAGCACTATTAGGTTTGGTGTCTGGTGTCTGCCTGCTTCTTTATTCATGGCTGTCTTCTTGCTTTGCCTTCTCATTACAGAACTTAGGTAGGGACACTCTTTGGGAGCCTTCTTCATAAAGGTACTAATCCCATTTATGAGGGATCCATTCTCATGAGTTCTTTCCTCCCAAAAGATCCTCTCCTAATATAATCGCCCTGGAGCATTTGAATTTGGGGGGACACAACCATTTTGTCTCTAGCACTGTAATAAATCATACTCATGAGTAAATCAGATTTTCTGAAGTCTGTCAGTGCTTCTAGAAAATCACAGAATCTGAAGGTGGTCTTGGGGCCCTCCCAAAATGCACAGACAGAGAAATGCAGTGCCAGCCACAAACTGGAAGTCTGCTCAGTAACAATGACTGCACCCCAGCCTGTACCGATGTCTTAGCTGACACAGTGTTTTATAATCTTCAAGGTAACCCATCTTACAGGGATAATTATTTTGTTTTATAAGTGAAAGACAAGGTCATACATGTGCCCCAACTGACAAATCAATTCCTTGCAGTTAGGATTCAAACTGGGTTGTCTGACTTCAGAGCAGATGGTTCCAACATGATTTGGTTTCATATAATGAAATGGGAGGGTTACTAGTGTAGATATTAACAAGATTTTGTTTTGTAGACCTCCTGATTTTTGGTACCCTAGGATCATTTCCCTGCATCTAAACCCTGGGTAAGATTCTCAGTGTTTTTGGCTCAGGGATGAAATATCCCTATGGAAAGCAGCAAGATGAAAGGGTCAGAAGGAGGAGCTGTGAGGGCTGGCTATTCTTCAAGTTTCCTTGGGACCATAGAAAGATTCCCCAGGCTAAGGTAAGGACAAAAGAGAAGTGAAGAGATGTTGGGTCCTGCCCTTACCCTAGCAAGTACTGATAGATTTGGAAAACCCAGAAGCAACCAGAGCTGGGGGGGGGGGGGCATTGAGAATGCCCTGAGGTCAAGCTCCTAATGGCAAGGGAGCAGAAGAGATGTCTGTGGTACCTGGGCAGGCCTGAGGCAGCAGTCTCATGGAGTCCCCAGGGCCTCAGGATGCTGTCAGCCAGAAAGATAAGGCTGGA
Organism: Dolichotis patagonum; assembly: GCA_004027295.1. Taxonomy (NCBI): domain Eukaryota; kingdom Metazoa; phylum Chordata; class Mammalia; order Rodentia; family Caviidae; genus Dolichotis; species Dolichotis patagonum. The sequence continues at coordinate 221,433 of PVJX010000301.1, forward strand.
AAGGGCATTTCCTCTACAGCAGACTGGGCCTGGGGCCACATGAAGTTTTCCTTCCCAGAGGGCCAAAGAGGGACTGAGTCATGGTCAGTGGTGAGAGAGGACACAGGAGTAGAGGACGCACATTGGAAGCTCAGATGGGAAGTCGGTCTGGAGCAACAGCAACACAGGGTTCCTGGTCTTCTCACCACTCAGTAGCCTGGAGGTCAGCAGCCTTCCCAGAGCGAAGCAGCAACCCCGGGCAAACATGCCCACGTGGATGGCAATGGTGTTTCCACCTATGCTTGGACCAAGCTAGACCCTCTTGTAGAAAAAACAAAGGAAGTCGCATTTCAGGCGACCCTGAGGTCATGCACCTAGATTCTCACCAACTGTTCACTGCCAGGAGCACAGTGGGCCCCCCCGAGGCTTCAGCACAAACCTGTCACAGGCGCTGCGGGTACCACACACTGCGAATATCTTTCTCGGCTGCTCTGTGAAGCAGATGGCTCCGCTGTGGGTGATACCCCATGGGTAACACTCTTTATTTAGTCTGCCAGGTCCCTGGGTACACATTTCTGTTTCCTCTGAAGTGTCTGCAGGGACTCCCCTGGCAGAGCATCTGGGAAGAGTCTGCTGACCCTGGAGTTAGGCAGGGGGCACAAGTGCTGTAGAGACCCCCAGCCAGGGCCCGAAAAGCCTGGGCTCCAACCCAGTTGAACCATGGGCAGCACCAGAAACCTGTTGGCCAAATGAGTCAGCCTCAGTTGGCTTCCTGTCTTAAGACAGAGATGTGCATCTCTTTGCTGCTTAGTCACAGGAGCCAAGCAAGGAACAAATGAGGTCAGGGAGGGCACAGAAGGGCAGTGTGATGGTCCCCTGGTCCTTCGTCTTCTCCTCCTTCCCTCCCCCACTGCAGGTTTCAGGGCTGAGTCTTGGCTTTTTGGACCTCCCTTCCCACCCCCTAAGAGGTCTCTCCAGCCTGCAGCCCCCTACCCAGAGTCCTCTGAGGGCTTCCTGTTATTATTACTATAGTCAAGCAAGTTCCAGGCTCCTTCCAAGGTCTTCACTGTGCTCTGTGGGACCCGAACCTGTGCTCTCTGTGCAACCTCATTACTGGGGATAATGTTTAATAGCCAAATCTAATACCCCTACTCACTTTTCTTTACCCTGCTCTCGTTATTTCTCATGCCACTTAAATACAGAATACTTTTGGTGTCTTATCTTTTGAAAACTCAGGGAAGCAAGTAGTGATCTGTATCTCTCCAGCACTTACAACAATGCCGACTCTATCAGTGGATAATGAAAAGCAGTGGAAAGGATAGAAAGTTGTATGATAACATACAACGTGCATGGTACACACATGTATGCACACACATGCATACACAGATACTAACATGACCATGTGCGTATGCTACTGTAAAGGGTTTTTCTGAATTTGAACTGAGATGATACATAGTTGTCAACCGCTTAGCACAACACCAGTGTATTGCTGCCTGTGACTGCTGTAACATGACCACAGATTTGGTGATTTTAACCTATAAAGAGAGGCCAGAAATCTGTAATCAACTTCTTTGGATCAAAACAAGTTTATGACAGCTGTCAGCGATCCATGGCTGTCACTGTATCCCTCCAATATTTAAAGATGATGCTCTCAAGTTTTCCTTTCTGTTGTCACAGTCACATCACCTCCTCCTTTGCGTGCATAAATTCTCCTTCCGCCTCTCTTCTGAAGACTTATGTGATTGCCTTTAGTACCCACCAGGACAATCCAGGATAATTTCTCCATCTCAAAATCCTTAATTTCAACATACCTACTAAGACCCCTTTTTGCCCTGTTGATGGTAACATTTACAGGAACTAAGTAAAACTAAGACATAGACATCTTGAAGCTATTTGTCAACCAACTAGATACACAGGAAGTGTTCAGAAAGTGCTATCTGCAGTTATGCAGCTAATTATCACACTGTGCCCTATAAATTTATACAACTAAAGTAATACTTCAATCACATAAGCCAAAACTAAATACAGAAATATATCTGAGTTGTAATTACAAGTCCATTTATTGCATTTTAAACAATAAATCCATTGGTTTTTATTAAATGTCGTCTGATGGTCTGATGGTAGCCCACCCAGTGTTTTACATTTTGAAACTCTTAAATCTAGATGAGATGTAGAAGTAAAGTGTATTCGGAATGGGTAGCACACACATTTTCATGTCTAAAATCAGGACATTAATAAAATGATGCTGTGTCTTATAAAGTAAAACTTAGACTTGAACAAACATGTTTTTGTTAAGGGATTGAACATCGTACTATGAGGGAAAGATAATGGAGTCACATTCTTCTCCCATCTGACATATCCCTTACACATATGCACATGTGCACACACAACACACACTCACAGACACTGAGTTGAGTGTGAAGAACATGAAGCAGCCAGATTATAGTTGGTTCCACAGTACACAGCTTCAGAAAGCCTTCTAGGTTAAGGGAAACCAGCTGAGTATTAGGAATCAGGGCTGTCAACACCTCTAGGGAAGAGCTTTCATCGTGGGGTTGGAAGCAGACTAACAACGCAATGAAGACAGCAGAAGTGTCCGGGGACAAAGCTGGTGGGTGCCCAGCCCCAGGCACAGCAGTGGGCACCCCATTTCTAACTGGAATGGAGTCTGAGTCTGTGAGTGTGCCACAGGGGCACAGAGGTGGCTGATCCTGTCACCTCATGCATGGATGAAACAAGAGCCATCGTCAAGCAAAAGTCACACTGGGGGCTCAAGAGGCAACAGTAACCCATAAGCGTGTTTTCTTTGTTTCATACACAGGTGATGGAAAAAATGGTGAATATTTAAATTTTAAAAATGTACTGTAGTAAAGGATATATGGCCATTCATACACCCTCCTCAAAATGTTGTGTTTCACTTTGCACAAACTTACTCCATTGCTCTTGCCACTTTCTGAAGCCATTCTGGAAGTCCTCCTCTGTGAGTGTCTTTACAAGGTCGATCAGAATTATGGTGAATGTTGCTGCCGAGTGCCATCCAATGGAAAAGCTGACAGGTAAAACATCAGAGTGTGTCTTTATCCATCATACTCATGGATCTGGTGCAGTGCAACCTCGGCATCTTCCCCTAAAGTCAAAATAACTGAAAGGGAAACATTTTGAATTGATTCGGGCCATCGAGCGGCCACAACAGCACAACTGAAAACATTCATGTATCAGGGTCTTGCATGTTTCATTTAGTCATTCCAAATTGGAGACTCCATTTGTCTTTTGATGTACTGATGCAGGCCACTTGCTGAACAGTCTGGGCTGAATCCCAGACCCCTTTACAACTAGAAATTGCCCTTCCTCCAGCTCTGCTCCATCCCAACTCATACAGAATTTGAGAGACTGGTTCTGGGCTGGACACGTGCACGTCACACATTTTCCCCATCTAATGCCCTACTCTCACCCCTTCCTTTCAGGAGAAGCAAATATATTCGTATTTTACACTTGAGGCTCTGGGAGGGTGAATGGCTTGTCTACAGTCAAGGGTAGAGCCTTCGAGAGAAGGGTGGGCCCTGGGGGATTGACAGCATTTGTGCATGTTGGCTGGCAGAGTGGCTAGCGGGGCTGAGGAGACGAGGGCTCCCAAGGCTGAACACTGAAGCACAGGCATTCTATTCCTTCAAAATAGAGAATCAAATAACTACAGAGAGGAAACTGAAGAATTCGACAATCTGTATTTATCTCTGATGGAAAGAAATGACCAAAATGGAAGCTAGGCCAGCAGAGGCCCATCTGGGACAGAGATGAGAATAAAGGATGCTGTGAAGTCACTATGGCAACTGAAGATGATCCAAGAAATGAAGGGCTAAGATGGACTCCCAGTCTTTCTCTGCAACAGGTTGGGGTGAGAAGACCTATGTCCAAATGTGGTGCATCAACTCTTATCCTCTTCTCTTTCCAGAGATGGCACATCTCATCCTGCATATTAAAATTGTGTTAAATGATCACTGACCTAACACAGTCCCTGATGTATCAGAGACAAAGAAAAATAAAGTGTTTGTTGAAAGAGGGGATAAAGTCTAAAGATTTGAATGATTATTAAGAATGAAATTAAACTAAAAGAAACATAATTTCAGAGTTCAAAGCTTATCAAATCTCTCTATGTCACCCCTGTCAGAAGATCATCCAGTGTAGATCACACTGAGGGATAAGAACTCAGTTCCTTCCAAGCAGTCAGTTCAGTCTTCCGTAGAGATAGAGTTTTTCTCTCCTCCCCATGACTTTTCTAAAACAGCATGAGCAAGGTTTTCCTCTGCTTCAATCCCTCCTTAGCTCTCCATGGTTCCCACCAAACGAAATAGTGCAAACTCCTCAGCAGGGCTTCCCACCCTTTGAAATCTGCCCCTAGCTTATTTTCTCAGGAGATCTCTACCCCAACCTCCACTCCAGTGGGTCACAAGTGGCTCTTAGTGCCAAGGACTCACCACCCCACCCTTACTAGGCAAACAGTGGCTCATCTTTAAGTTCTCAGTTTAAATACAGATCATGTCCACATCCAGCCATCATGCCTGCCTTCCACACACACATTCCCTCTCATACCCTGTAACTGATGCCAGCACTTTGCAGCTCGACTCCTACAGACTGTAGAGTAACTTTTTTATTAATATTATTTTAATTGGCAAATCAGAATTGTACTGCATTTCTAAAATACAGTATGTTTTGACACATGCATACAATGTGAAATCATTAAATCTAAGAGAGAAAATTACAAATGTATGTTGAATAATTTCCTAAGTGAAGGGATGGATTTGCCCAGTGACTTGCAATTTTAGAAAACATTGAGCAAATCTCTCTACCTATTGACTGCCTTAGTCTTTCTGTTATTTCTCCAAGCTTTGAGATGTAATTTACAAATCACAGGTTAAAGGTACAACGTGTGTGTGTGTGTGTGTGTGTACTTGTACAGTGAAAGGTTTACCACTATCAAGTTAGTTAACACATCTATCACCCCACATAGTCACTATTTTTGTTTGTTTTTGTTTCATTGTGTGATGAGGGCATTTAAGATCTGCTCAGAGGTTTTATTTGGGGTCCATACTTTAAAATGAGCAGTGACAACCAGCAGGCAATCAGGTATTTTAGAAGAATCAGAGTTGTTGGTTTCATCTTGGTTTTATAACTGGTTCTGTCAATCAAGTTTATTCATTTGGCTTCTCACTTATCACCTATAGAAATGAATCCAAATCTAGAATCCAAACTACAGATCCCCTAGGGATTCTTCCAGCTCTAACAAGATAAATGCTTAGCTTCTTTGCTCAAAAGGTTTCTTCAACCCTCCATTCCACTTAGGATTTATCAGACCTAAAGTCAAATGTGTATTTTGTAAGACCTTGATGAGCAGACAGGTAAGTGGATGAGGGAGGAAAGGGCTCCTGTTTACTCAGGATCAGTGCCTGATACTCCTTTGCAAAGCACATGACAAAAGGCCATTTTCCTAGCACAGCAATTTTTCTTTCCCTCAAGTTCAATGAAACAAAAGAATTTTCCTTAAACTAACTAAGTTAGGGAAGGATTTGGATTCTAGACAGATCTTCCACACACATATGGCTCCGTTTGAAAGACTTTCCTATTGTTTTTGGAAGCCTTAAGGAAATTAAGCATACGCTCAACATTTTTTTAATAGCCCCGTGAAAATGAGTCAGTTTACAGTGTGTTTTGAAGTGAGTTTTACATTCCTGTGGGCTTGTAGCTCTGGAAATTGGTTAGAACCTACCTCCTGAGTTTGAGCAACTTGAAAAACACTGATTCTGATTTGTAAAAACCAGAAGGCCACGTCTCACGGTGCTGAGGCTGCTATAACCCAGGTCAGCCTGAGTTCCCAAGTGGGGAGCACTTTTTTTAACACTCTGGGTCAATTACCATCCCCCCTGCCATATACTATGGCTTCCTAATCAGCCACCCCCAAACACAGCGTCCTCAAATAATAATTTGCAACAGTGTGTATGGCACACGGAAGGGGTCTGCAGGAATACTGGTCTCTGTTCCACTCAGCATCACCTGGGCAGCCTGAAGACTGGAAGCTCCTGGATGAATTTGTTCTCTGGGCTGGAGAGACTCAGACAGCAGGGAATGGAACTGCCGGGACTTCTCACACCCCTCTCTTTCCGTGTGACCTCCCCATGCATCTTCTCTAACGTGCAGCTTCAGATCATCCTGCAGGTGAAGAAACATCACCCATGTGGAGAACATGGAACACTTCCCAGGAGAGAGTTCCAGGCAGAAGCTGTGTGTCCTTTTATGTCTTTGGAAGTTGTGCAGACACCTCTGCCATAGTCTGTTGGTTAATGCAGTCTTGTAATTCTGACAAAGCTCAAGGGAAATGGGCAGAGAGCCCACCGCGCAGTGGAGGTGTGCCAGGTCGGCATGGGTATATGAGCACGTGGCGTGGGGTAGATATTGGTGCTGCTGTCTTTGGAAAATGCAACCTGGTGCACTCCTACACTATCAGACAGATCACGGGCCCATGGACAAATGCCAAGAGCGAGGATAACACAAGCAAAACGACTTGTCGCTGGCTATAAAATCAGTAAATGGCAAAGTCAGCACCAAAAGAGGCTTGGAAGTTCAGGGAGTAAAGTGCGAGGCTCCCCAACCATGCGGAGTCACAGCAAGGGAGGAGCAGACAAAGGCTTGGCAGGAAGCAGGAGCTTCGTTGCACCTCAGTGAGGGTCACGGGGCAGGAGCTGCTGCACTCACCTCTTCACCCCACCAGACTTCAGCACAAAGGGACAGAGTGATAAGGTGACAAAAGCACAGGGTGGCAGTTTGCTCTAGGTTGAAGCTGTGTGATCGTGATCAAGACTCCTGACCTCTCTGAGCTTTAATTTCCTCACGTGCTAAATAGGAAACAGTTTAGAGACGATTCAGGATGTTTATGTGTGGCATTCTTGCTCTGTAACAGGAAGTCAGTTAATGGCCTTTATCATTATTTCACAGATATTTACAAAACTGAAATACATTAAGTTCTGAGAGTTGAAGTTTGCATCATTGCTTGGGCAGGCTCAGGTACATGGAATGCTGGGATCTCTAATATTTGGGCTGATGGGAGAAAGAAACTGGGTCTCAGCAAAATGGCAGAGAGAGAATTTTCAAGTTCAGCATAACTGAAGCAAAGGCCAGATGGGTACCAGACACTGGACTCATACCTCTATATGAACTCCATCAAAGTGCTTAACCTATCAAAGCACTAATTTTCTTATCCTTAGGGATGAGATCACAGTATTGACCCAAAGATATTGGTATATAAATGACATGGTCAATAAAAACACTAAGCAATCTGCCCGGCACTCAGTAAAATTTCAATATGTATTCGTTCTTTCCCCTCTGTCTTTCAGAGCTGAGAAAGAACAGTGTTTGTGTAATAATTATATTAAACTGTTCACGATCAATAAAATGGTGAAGTCAAACTTACACCACCCCTCCCAATGGGCTGATTTTAGCCACACTCAGAGAGCATGTTATTTTTTTAAGCCCCAGCTCTGCAGAACCAGTGCTGGCTGCCCAATATGTAACTAAAAGCCCAACACCAGTCACGGCCCTGGACAGGTTACAAGGTGGAAGCAAAGACTTGGCAACACTGTCTGGGAGGACTTCTGAGTTACAGATGGCAGGAAGCCTCTTGTCTACTCCTTGTCATCACTGTGAAAACCTCAATCTCACAGGTTAGCCCGTGAGCCATGAACACAAGCTCCTGCGTGTGACACCTGGCAACCTGGAAGGAACTGCTCCCTGAATCAGAGCTCAGGAAAGTTGGTAGCAACAAGCATCCTCCTGCTCCCTGCCTCACCTCAGCACAGCCTTGGCAGCAGCTCTAGAGCCAGGGCCAGTAGAAGGAAGGGTGAAGCCGATTGAGAGCCAGAGCGAACCCTCCTCCTGGTCCTCCTTCTCCTCCTCCCTCCTTCTCCTTCTCCTAACTGAAGTGTTGATACTTCTACTACACAATCTTACACTTCCCTGGTTGGCATCACAGCTCCACAGGAAGATGGGATTAGGAGATGAGCTGACCTGCTTAATCTTAATTGCCAGATGGAAGGGATAAGATCTCCTTTCTGGAGGTGATGACCTCTTCAATGGGTTAACTGATAGCTGAACAAGGGTTATTAGGAGTTGGCCTGGGTGGAGGAACTATGTCATAGGGATACGACCTCTGCGAATATATCTGCTCCCTGACCCCTTCTTGTGGGCTCCTTCCCCTGCACCCTCCCTCCCAGATTCCATGAGTTCAGCAATTTTCTTCCACCATGATATTTCTGCCCTGGAGCAGGCAACCATGGACTGAAACTGCAGAAGCCAAAGAAATCTCTCTACCTTGAAGTTGCAAGTGTCAGGTATTTTGTTCCATCAGTGGGAATGCTGCCCAAGACACAACTTTACCCAAGGAAGAATGTCTCTGTTTTCAGAAACCAGGGCACATGACTACCTCATAAAAAGGAAGAATCCCCTTTATCTGAGTATGGAAGGGAAGCCCAGACAAGTGTGCAGGAATTCTGTGACAAGGGCTGGAAACAACCAAAACAGGGCTTGATGAATGCTAAGATTCTCTTTCGAATTATGAAATGGAGGGTTTGTCCCTTGCCAAGAGAATTTCCTGTGTCCTCCTGCAAGGTGAGGATTAAAGGGACCCTTTAAAAAGTCGGAGGTTCCCTACCGGCATATGTACACTGGGATTGGGGACCCAAGTAAAAGGAATGCCATGTAAACTATGTGTTGAATTTTTAAGTTATATTTAAATTTTAAAGTTATAAAATGTTTTGAATAAATGCTAGGAAGTTCCAATAAGGGAAAACAAGGAAAATAAAAACTGTCCAAATCCCATAAAAATTGTCAAAAAGTAGTGTCTTAGTTACTTTTCTCTTGTTGCTAAGACAAAATACCTGGTGCCCGAAATTAAGAAAAGAAAGGTTTATTTAACTCAATTTGTAAAGGTTTTAATTCACAATCAGCTGACTCCAAAGCAGGGTGGCATGGCAGAGGGGCAGCAGTTCATGGTAGTAGAAGACAGCAAAAGCAATGACAGCTAAAAGGGGTGGGAAACAAGTCTCTTTATCTCCCTTTTAATAACCCGCATAATTAAAAGGAATAGTGTAGCACTCACACTGTCTCCACTTATGCAGGTTAAGGATGTTAACAAAATGAGGTTAGCTGCCCTAGCTGCCTGCTGCTGGAGCTAGAAACACCATGACTCTGTTTCCTAGGTGAGGACATGAAAAGAAGAGGTCCAGGTTTAACCATCTGTCTTTGAAAAGCCCACATGAGGCTTTGGGGGAACACCCAGATGCAGATAACAGGTAGTAGTCTGCCAACTCTAATAGAAACAAAATAGTCTTAGAACTAGTTCCAGTTCAAATGCAGTTTCCATATCCAGCAACTGTCTATGCATGGAGAAGTTTTTTGACTTCTGTGAACCTCATTTCATGGATCTAAAAATGATAGTAATAGTAACTGCCCTGTGACAATTTTTTCAGGCATTTAAGAGACACAACACATATATAGTTAATATCTGAGACATCTCCAAAATGTGTTTCCTTTCTTTTCTGCTATCTGTTCAAACATAGTAAATACTGAGTATTTTTTCAAATTTTTGTCTCATTACATAAAGTCAATAGTAGCAGAAATGTATGTTTGTATCTGTATTCTATTTAGCATCTGTCATAATCATTTTGTTATCATAGTCTTCACAAACAATTTTCATGGTTGTGTAATTCTTTAGCTGGTGAATACACCATAACAAATGCAATGTTCGGAATTAATAGATTTCTCTTATATTTATAGATAGAGAAGAACATTTTATGACTATGACCTTTTTTCATTTTGAATCATTTCTTTAAGAAATGTTTTTGGGGGAGAAATCACTGTAGCAGAGAGTGAAAATAATTTAAAGACTTTGATTCATAGTGTCAAATTCCTTTCCAACATTTCATTTTTATGTGTGAGCTAATATCACAATTAAGTCTTTGTTAGTTCTTATAAATCACAGGCTGCTTGAGGACAGAAGCTATAGTTCTCATCCAATTCCACCTTCTATCACAATGGCTGACCATATGATATATTTAATAAGCATTTTTAATTAATCAAATGATCATACCTACTCACAGTTCCACTGGTACAAGAAGGTCTGTTTCACCACATCTTCACTTTACATGAATAATGTCAGATATGAGAAGGATGAATGGATTCAGAGGGCAAATTCCAAAGCAAATATCACTTGTGGCCTTTCTAGAACTCGTGGTCTATCCCAGGACCTATAAAAACTGATAGAACCTATGTTCCAGAGTTCTGTTCCTTATAGATCCTTCTTCGTATGTGTGCACATCTGGAAAAGAAACATATTTTTTAAATGTCTTTGACTAGTAGTGAAAGCAGGAAGCTTTCTGAAAAATGTTTATATGTCTCTATGACTTGCAGCAAATCACCCCAAAGCTTAGTCACCTACAAATGTATTCAAGTCCTGATTCCGTGAGTCAGTACTATTTGCCCTGGGCCATCCATCTGGTCTTGACCAGCTTCCTCGTGTATCTGCAGACAGTGACTAGATCAGCTCCTGGCTTGGCTGGCTAGGTAAGGATGGTGCGTGTCACCCCTTCCCCACCAGCAAGCTAGCCCCTGCACGGCTCCACGGTGTCTGGAAGGGTTTCAGAGATACAGAGCGGGAGCACGTAAGGCCTGTAGGGGCCAAGGCTGAGAAGCAGCACACTATCTCTTGTGCTGCATTCCACAGCTCCATGACTCAAACCCTGTCACCTGGCCAGCCTACATTCCAAGGCTTAGGGATGACTCCACCGCTCAGACAAGGTGCCTCAGAGCCACACTGCACAGCTTGTGAGTGCAGGAAAAGAAGGAACGGAGAACTTTGCCGTTTGTGCTTTTAATTGCAGTGGTTCCCTATGGAGCAGAATGAATGGATCGACTCGGTCAACCTCATCTCGTCTATGAGGAACTTGATGATCCTTTTCTCCTCGGTCATTTATGTGGTGGCTCAGAGGTTCAAAAGATTCTAGGTGATGTTGCTTCAGCTAATTTCCTGTGTATGGGCACCTCAGGCAGGATGGGCACGGGTCCACTCCTCCGGTTTTGGTTGAAGATGAGCCTCTGGGGAGTGTCCATGGGTGAGAAGCAGGTTAAGTCCAGCCTGTCCCTCAGCTGTCCTCTGTGTCCTGATCTCAAAGGGAGTCTCTCATCTCCTTATTTTCAGAACTAAAAACCACTATTCCATTCATTTCCAAATTGCACCTATTATTCAGAAGTAAGTTGGAAGGGCTGGAAGCAGCTAAAATTAGGACAGACGCTGTCACAATCCATTTTCATTCCAATCCCCTCATATTACCCCGAGTTCTGGCAATGGTGGTTTGAGTCAGACGCTAAAGAAATATTAATCTCCTGTGTTTGTGCCCAGAACACAGACCTCCCCCAAAGGGCTCAGCATTGCTTACTGAGCTCACTGCCAGCACGATCTCAGGAGGCAGAGAGGGGACAGCTAGGTGTCCCAAAGCTACCTGCCAAAAATTGCCTTGATATAAGACCACTTTACTCCTTTCATGGTACAAGTCTGCTTGAAGGTGTAAGCCACCAGGACACTAATTTTTATTATTAAAATTCCATGCTACATTATGGAATTATGTATTTATACACAATATGCACATTTCTTGAATGAGAAAACAAACCATGCTTTTCACAATGAGAAACATAAATGTGTTTAATCAAAGTCATTATTAGTATATCATACAGTTAGGTATTTATGTATATAATACATATCTGTAATATATCTTAAACTATTATATAACATTATATTATGGTTTATATAATGATAAAATGTAATAGTTCTATATAGTAACAATTATGACACCATTTTTCATAGGCAAAATACATGCGACCCTGAATATCAGCCAGTGAAAGACAGTGATTCCAGAGAGATGAGAAACACATTAGCTGAGTCTTATACTTGAGAGTTTGCAGGCATGGAAAGGGGATTTGTACTCAATCCCTGGTGTGTGCCCTGAACTCACAGAGGGTCAGAAGTAGAGGGTCCAACCACAGAGTTCTCAATCCTGACTGTTAACATATTTGGCCTTTCTATATTCTATTCTGCGCACCTCTTCCCACAATCAAAAGTTTTAGCATTCTATATCAGGCAGAGAAAGTGCCACAACAAAAACACAGCTTCTGATTTGCAGGACACTTTATATTAATATCACTTCATTTTAGACTACACACAAAACCTTTTACATGCACTGTCTCACTTGCTCCATATAATTGCCCAATACATCATTCAGCATACTTTTAGCTCTAGGTAACAGAATCACTAATTCAATATGGCGCAAACAATAATGAGATTTATTATGCCCAACGTCTGGCACTAAGGGAGTTTCCCAGTTTGTTTGTTCAGTTCCTCAACAACATCACGAAGGCCCTAGGGGTCCCCCATCTTTCTCTCCTCTCACCCTCTGTTGTATAACCTCATGCATCAAAGCACGAGCTGGCTGACGTGCATCCAGACGTGCCATGTGGACACAACAGCATCCTCCAGAACAGACACAGCTCATGTGGCTTCTTCACGATCCCTGTTGTGAGGAAGTAGCAAAGCACCCCCGAAATGCACATCCCTTGACTCAGAAGTCAAGGGTGCTCTTACCATGCTAGGCAGACATTTGGATGATCCTGCCTTGTTCAGGTTAACAACCAGGGCGATTTGTTGACTCATTTTTCAGCAGGGAATTTAAAGCAGTAATTATCAGGTATGGTTTCTCCCAAAGAGGAAGTTTCAATTTAGCTTCTACCTGCAGTTCTACACTATGACTTTGAAGCAGATTTATTCAGCATCACATAGAAAACACCAATTGTGTCACATAGTTTGGGGATATACTAATTATCTACTCTTGCAGCTGCAAACACTAGAACATACCTAATTACAGTCTGAGGAATGCACGCTTTGTTTGTGACTGTGACAGAGAACCCAGACAAGCTGGGCACGTCTTCAGGCTCATTGTCCTGGCAAAACAGATAGTCATCCTGTTCAAGCTAATAATTTATTCCGAGAACAAAAATGTGTTCTTATGCCTCACTCTCCTGTTATGTAGAGAAAAAAAATAGAAACGAAGTGGTTGTCAGTCCTCAAGTGTTCACTTGTTACTGTCGGGGACTAGAAGAGAATATAGTGCTGTGGTCAAGGACACAAATTGTGGCATCCAGGTGTCTAGGTTTGAATCCTGACCCTACGTTTTTTTAGTTCTGTGATTCTGGCGGACATGTTCGTCTTACTCCTCACATGAAGTCCAGAGGTCTTACTTTCCTCATCTGTGAAATGAGGATGTTGATTATAAAATTGTCTGGCCAAGAGTATTCACAGCGCTGAGAACTCCCTGGGCACCTGCTAAGTGCTAGGGGTCATTATTTCACCTGTTTCCTCATTTACTTGAGAGTTTCTAACAATTCACACAATGGATGAAGTTGCAGTGTAGGAGCTATTTTAAGGATGACTAGAGATACTGTGAAGTATTACGTTAATGGTTCCAAAGGTCCACCCTCCCCCATAAGAGACCAGGTCCAGGTAAGAGAACTAGACTATTACCCAGACAACACGCAAAATACCATTTTTTCCCTTCCCATCACCTCTGCTCCAAGCTCAGCCCTGCTCTATCAGCATTCAGCTCTGGTTGCTTTTTACTCCGAGAACCAAGTCCTGGCTCTCTACCTCTCCTCATGCTGTCCTCTCTTACCTCGGCCCTGAACTTGCTCTCATCCTGCCATTTGCCTTCTTTTCCTCTCGATGCTCAAGTTCCTTCCCACCCAAGGACTCTGCCCTGACCTAGAGGTAACCTCCTCTTCTTAGAACACGATTTATGTGTCACTCTTCAAAGTTGCCCTACTTAACCTTGCACTCCAAAGAAACCATTCATCATTCATCGCTAGATTGCCTTATTTTAATTCACTGTAGAATTTATTATCTGATCATTCCTTTGTCATACTTCTTCATATAAAACTTGTGCATATAAGACCTATGAGAATAGGGACCTTGTCTAGTTACATCCCCAGATTCTGGAACCATCCTGGCATATCATAGACATTCAATTCCAGTTGAATGAATGAATGAGACATGAGTCTATCTTTTGCTTCCTAACCCACTGTTCTTTCTCTTATTCTTATGATGGCTGCTTCTAGTGCAGGTGGCTCTATGGTGGGCAGTTGAGACATGTGTCCCTTGCATTGCTTGCATTGTAAAAGTCACCACCTGGGGAGACCAACTAAAAATGGCTCCATATTATGGATATCATGAAAAACAGGGCTCTCCTTTGGCTGATACAGCCTGGCACAGAATCTCATTCTTGATTCATAACCACTTGCAGGGCACAGCCAGCACGGTGGGGTGAACATGTTTGTGTGGGGTGGGGTGCCATGTGCATGAATCACTTTGAAAATGCTTCCCATTGGGGAATTTTTAACCATTGCCAAGTTGAAAGTCATAAAATGTCAGGGGTGATCATGCATTCCTTCTCCCTTTCTTAGACATGAGGCCTAGAGGACAAAGAATGACAGTGAGGTTTTTATTCCTAGAGTGGTTCAGACTATATCTGGGGTGTGTTGTCTGCTCCGAGCATCTTGCTCAAAAAGGAAGAAATTGGAATGTTCCCCAGGGAAGGCTGCCTGAAGTGGCAAAGACCACAGCCTGGGGATGTTTAACTCAAAAGAGTTCTGGGCAGTCCTGGTAGCTGTCTACAAAATCTTGAGTGCGGTGACAAAATGGACAGACTTCATTCATTCATTCATTCATTCATTCATCAAATCTCTGTCAAGTACCTGTGGCGTGTTCTCTATGCTGGATCTATAGCCTTGAGAAAACAAATGATAAAATCTCCGCTGTCATAGCACTTCCTTCTAGTTAGTGGAGACACACAGTAAACAAGCAAATTAATCATACAATGGCATCCCATATTGGATACCGGCGAGTGTTATAAACAAAGCAAGTGGTTGGGAGTGGGAGCCTGGGAGGCAGGTATTTAGTGAGATGAACATAAAAGACAGCAAAGAGATGACAGTACTTTTGAGGCTGATGTGAGGAAAAAGACCTGACTTTTGCGCTGTGGAAAGGCCGTCAGAGCTGTACATATACAAAAGCCCTAATACCAGAATGAGCTTGGTACATTCAGGGAACTAAAAAGTCCGGTGGGATAAAAGAAATGGGACCATTAAGCAGGTAGGAGCTAGAGCCCATAGGGCCAAGAAGATTATCCCAAAGAGGCTTCTTTTTCTAATTTTTTTAAAGCAGAAGAGAGATTCATATCCAATTTGTATCTTTAAAGATGACTTGATTGCTAAGGGGTGAATGAATTATGGAGCAGCAAGAGCTCTCTGTATTCTTGGAATAGAACAAATGTCATGGAAGAAAGTCACAGGAGACAGAGTTTAGTCAAAGATAGGGGCTTCTAGATCCCAAGAGGAGAGAGCTCACTGAAAGATGGAAAGTGTTCTCCATGGGAGGTTCCCAAGACAGAGCTCAGAGAGCAGGGTCTGAGAGGTAATTTTTTCTATCAAATTGGCCCACAGGGTGCCTGGATCCTTGGTTAAACCTCAGTCCAGGGTGTCTATGAGTGTGTTTTGGGTGAGCTTAACATTCTGAGAGTGAGCAAACACTCTGAGAAGAGAAGATCACGCTCCACAATGTGAATTAGTCTCTACCCACACAGTGAAACCCTGAACAGAACAAGAGGGCTCAGTAAGAGAAAATTCCCTCTGGCCTGCCTTCAAGCTGGACTGTCTGCGTTCTCCTGCCTTCAGGTTCAGACAGGGACAGAGAGGTACTTCAGTGGGTTGTACAGTTCTTGGTCCTTTGCCCTAAGGCTGGAACCATACCGCCAGTTCTCCTGGGTCTCCGGACCACTGACCAATGACTGCTGTCTGCCAACTGCTGCTGATGGAGGGATTTCTCAGCCCCCATAATCATGCGGGCCATTTCCTTATAATAAGTCTCTTTATTTATTGTGCACACATGTACCTCTTTCTCTGGAAAAAGAAGCTAGACTAATACGGTAATATAGTCAGGGATGTGACAGTGAGGGTGTTTGGCGTCAAATGAGATGCTGACCTAAAATCCCTGCACCTAGCCTTCAAGGCTGTTCTTACGGTAACTTCATTTCCCCATAGGTCTGAAATGCTTGCTTGCTTTTTTCCACTTCCTCTTTCCTCTTTCTGAATTAAAAAACAGTAGTATATGAACATGGTGAAATACTCAACCATACAAACAGCTTCTCATTTGAAAGCAAACTCTTTCATCAAGCCCTTTCCCCATAGCTAACTACTATTTACAATTCCTTATTTGTCCTTCTATAAAAATTACACACTGTGTCAGCATAAATGCATATATGGATCCTTTCACTTAGACACATGGGATCGCACTCTGTAAGCTGTTTCATTCCTTGCATCTTTTTGTCGTGTCAAAAAATAGGCCTTTGGGGTCATGAATTTTGGTGCTGCTATATGAGAAGCATAAATATGATAAAGCCATCTCTGTACTGGTGGAAACTTTTTAAATTTCATCTTTCTGGGGAAGTGGAAAGTAAGAAACAGCTCATGTGCAACAAAACCCTATTTGGAGCCAAGTGCTGTCTCTGACATTGCTACAAGGCCGACCAGCCAATCAGCCTTGTGAGGCCCAGGAAAGCCCCTTCTTTCTGTCTTTCCTTCTCTCTTTTCCTCTCTTTCACCACTTATTTTAATTCCTCCTTTCTTTTTCATTTTGACAGTCTTGCTGAGTCCAGCAATGAGATAAAGATGATTTGGGGTTATATGTGGAATTGGTCAAAGAGCATGAACTTTAGGGTAATACTTGGATTTGAGTCCTGAGCTGGTCGTGAATTAGTTATGTGACTTTGGGCATATAAATCACTTACCTACCTGCAGCAGGCAGCCTCCCAGATGCTCCCCATTGATCACTTCCACCTGCTGTGCTTACCTATATATAACCCCTCCCTGAAGTAGAGACTGGACCCAGTGACTTGCTTCTATGGAATAGCATATGACAAAAAATAATTGATAGTCACAAAAGACTGACTTCTGTTTTTCTTGGGCCCTCTCCCTTTCCTTCTTCCTTACTTGTTCTGATGAAGTCACCAGCCATGTGGAGAAGCCCACACGAGTAGGACCTGAGGACCTCAGTCCAACACCCGGAGGAACTGGATCTTGCCAACCATGCGAACCAGCTTAGAGGCCAGTCCGCCTTCGTTTCTGAAGCATCTGGATCACATCCTGTGAAAGACCCCGCGCCTGCCTACCCAGCTAAACCACGGCCAGGCAATTGCTCACAGAAACTTAAGAAAATACATGCCAATTGCTTAAATCACTAAGTTCCAGAGGGCATTTTTTTGTACATTAATAGATCACCTAGAACACAAACAGATGGTTGGTTTTTTGTGGTTTAACAAAAATAGAGGGAAATGTACTAATCCAAGCAAGAGGAACCCTTTCTTTTTGTGCAGTACTTTAAAGGGTTCTGATCTCTACCTCCTATCACATCCCTTTTAACTGCAAAAAGGGTCCCAGAGGCCAAAGGAACAGGTCAACCCTTTGTTTTTGGGGTACACAAGACTCTAGCTTTCTCTGGCTCTCAGACCTCTGAGACTGTCCCATAAGGGTAAGGGTAACTTCTTCCACCTGCATACACTCCTTCCATGTCATCTGTCTGTATGCAAAGGTTTGTACACCAAAAGCTTAGTCCACCATGAAGTGGTATTGAGAGGTAGAGGACCTTTAAGAAGTTTGGACCATGGGAACACCACCTTTGAAGGGCTAATGTTCTCCCATGGAAGTGGGTCACATATCCTGGGAGAACAGCCTGTTCTAAAAGAGGGAGCCCAGCTCGCGCGCGCGCTCTCTCTCTCTCTCTCTTTCCCTCATTGCCATGTGTTCTTCACCAGAAGCCAAAGTCAGGGACAGGCTCTTAGACTTTTAACACTATGAGCTAAGTAAAACTCTTCTTTATAAAGTACTCCGCCCAGTACTCTTTTAGCAACACAAAACAGACTAAAACAATGTTCTTAAGACCCAAGCAGTAGACAATGGACAGAGGTTGGACGTATGGTTAAGGTACCCGCAGTTTATTAGTCTGATGTTTTACTTTATACACTTAAGCCTTGTCTGGTTCCTTAATTAGCACTCTCATCTGAGTTTCACAAATCTTAGAGGTAGCCTTAAGTAGAGGTGACAATATCTGAAGACTGAATGAAATCACCTTTCCAAAGTACCTGTTGTCAAGCATGACATGCAGGGAGTGACCAGTACAACACAGCTCTCCTCTTACTCCCCAGGTTTCTGGTCATCGTGGCAGAAAACCCACTGGATTTGCCACAGGTATGGCCTTTCTCCCCAGAGGCTTTCTGCTGACCGGGAAAGGCATTTCTGGCCTTGAGCAAATTCACAGCTTTCCTAGAAAAGTTCTGGTCAGCAACCATGAACATGCATTTCTTACAGTTTGGACCAGTGAAGGCTGTTGTGGCCCAGCCTCCAAGCCTCTCTGGAATTTCAGCTATGGTATTAGGATTTCTTCTTACCAGAAAGTGAGAACCAGTTCCTTGGAAGATGAAAATTTGCTTACTTATCTTCAAGTTGTTACTTATTTAGCAAATAAGTTTTGAGAAAATATAGAAAGGGTAAGAGTTATTGCTGTGTACCCAATTAATGTCAAAAGATCTAACGTTGAGAACTGGGCTTTGCTTTTCACTAGCTGTGGAGCAAGTTATATGATTTTTCTCAGCCTGCATATCCTCATCTGTAAAGCAGGGTTGAGAAGTCTCTACGACACTGTGCTATGGGACGAGGAGGATGGATGATTGCTGTATAGCGCTTAGGACAGCTCAGACTCCTACCTGGGAAAGGTGGAGAAGCAGTGTAACCCCTAAGGGTGGCTGTGTGAATGGCACTAGGTCATGCACACTTGATCCAGCACCTGTTACACAGGAGGGATGGGTAATACCTGAATGAAGATGGACTTATCTTTTGTGAGGCACCAGTGCCATGCACATGCCATCACCAGAGTAAGGACAGTCAGACCCAAGCCTTTCCCCATGAGGCAGTGCCATTCGTGGACTGTGAGGGGGGAGAACAAACCCCCACCAAGAATCAAACCCCCTTGTGAACCAGCACGGTGCACCGGTCACTGTTTCACAAGACCCCAACCCCTTCCAGCACACAGGCTGGCAAGCAAGAAGTACCACCCCACCACACCCCCCATAAGCAACCAGCTGATCCAGAGAAACACAGGCTGTGATGACAGCTATTGAGGTGAAATGCAGTTGGATGCTTGTGGTGCCTGGTATTTCACTGACCTTGCAGGTCTAGGGCCAGTGGTTTGATCATCTGTTCAGAGGATAGCGGTACGCAGTGTGGCATCTAGGGGGCATCTCCTTCTGAGGGTGGTAGCCATTGTTGATTGCCTATCGTCTTGTTTTGAAGCCCTGTATCATTTTCATTGTTTTATTGGGTTGGCGTTTATTCTCTTTTGTTTTTCTTGGTTTTGTTAAATCCGATGGCAAGAGCAGCTATTTCAAAGATAGCAAGATACATTATGGTAGTCCTTTTGGATTTGCTATTGCCTCATTTTGAAGTCCTTTATTATATTCATTGTTTTGTTTTTACTGTTTCTATTCTATTCTGTTTGATTCTTACTATGACTGAAGGTATCTGCAGCTATTTTGAAGATATCAAAAGACATTATGGTGACTATTGCTGATTTTATAATGTTTTGAAGTCCTGTATCACATACACTGGTTTGTTTTGATTGGTTTTTTCTTTATTTTCCTTGATTTTATCCTCTTTAAAATAAAATTCTAAAAAAGTTAAGTCCATCCAGAATTTATGCATATAGTACTATTTGAAAGAAGATCTTTACAGAGACAAGTAAATTGAAGATCTCAAGATAGAATAATTCTGAATTATGGTGATCCCTAAACCCAGAGAAGAGGGAAAATCTGACTTTATGCAGAGAATGAAAGACTGACTTTGTTCAGCCCAAAGCTGAGGTGTGTGCAGAGCCATCAGAGGCTGGGAGATACAAGGAAGGACATGGCTTACGATGCTGGGAGGGGCCCGGCCCTGGGGGTAACTCAACTTCAGAGTTGTACCCTCCTAAGTTCGTGAGAGAATAATGCCACCATTCTAAACTACTAAGTTTGGGGCCATTTTTACAACAATCTTAGAAACTGATGCAAGGATTAATAAACGGACTCCATTCCTGCTGTCTGTTGCTTTTCTTTGCTTAACCAGGTTGGAAAAAAGCTTTCTAAGAGAGAAAACTTCAGTAAGTTGTTTGGGCTGGAACACAAAAGGAGAAGGTCCCTCTGGTGCACTGCCCTCTGGTCCTCTCCCTGCCCTGCTTTTGACCTGTGCTAGTGGGTTGCCCTCTGGACTGCCTCTCCACTGGGGTTTCTGGGGCTGACAACGCTCCTTGAGCCAGGAGATTCCAAGCTGCAGTATGAAGGGAAGAATTGTCAGTGAGATCCCAGATTGTTTTGTCACATACACTTTGCAATATGACAAGTAGGCGTCCAAAATATGCTCCAGGAGGGAGGAGAAGAAATTTTCCCAAAGCATGCTTGGCAGTCAGAGTCGCTGTGCTGAAGCATCATCAGAGTTCTTGGCTTCCCTCCTTATGCCACATGACGCCACGTCCCTCGAGGTGGGGGAGTGTCATCTGAGTGCCACCAGGAAAGGAAAACCTGCCATGGGGCTGGGTGGGAGATGGAAGCATCAGCTTGTCTCTACTGGCTGTTTTGGGAGTCTTTTTTTTTTAATAACATCATAATATCTGCATTCCTATAATCTTAAAAATCAATAGTGATTAAGTACTTTTCCTGCACAAGGTACTATAGCAAAGCATTTAAGGGCTCTCTGTTCTCTCATCTTCTTAATAATTCCAAGGAGTGGGGATTATTATAATAATGATCTCTGCTACAGAGATGCAAACCAAGGAAGCAGGAGGTTAAATTAGTGGCCCAAGATTTCATTTCTAAGAAGCCGTGGAGGTACAAGACCAACCGTCATCAAACTGTCCACAGGACTGGTGATGTGGGCTCGGACTGTGCAGCCACTTGGTGTCATATTTTATGGTTTGCAGGAGTAAGGACTGCACTGCCCTCACTTCCTCAAGGAGACAAGGACCAACACACCAGAGAGCGATTGCTTACAGGTGGAACAGACTCCCCAGCCTGGCTATCCCAGATAGGAAGTGAGTAGGTGAGACCATTAACATGTGGGGAGTATGTGTGGCATAACTAGAATTCTTTATTAAAGCAAGACAGACCAAGACTATTCCCTCTCCAACCACTTTTCCTGGAGCATGGCATATATAAGTGCTAAAGTAAGAGAAGGCCTTCAAGGTCAGGATCAGGAAGGAGATGGACATTCTTTCTGCCCAATATGGTATAAAAGAAATTCTAGTGATAGGTTAATGTCTGTAGCTCAGAGATGTTACCTTCCCCTTTCTACTCCTGAGATCTCACTATTGTGTGTCCACTTAGCACTCATTCCTCCTTCTTCCTTTCTAACAAAACTGAGTTTTGTTCTATCTCCCCCACAACAGACTCAGTGGTTATAGATATCACCCCCAGTTCCAAAAATGGGATTGATTGGTCTAAACACAACCTATACTCTCTGCCAAAAATAAGGTGAGAGTGGCCATCCCCCAGTTCTAGCCACTAAACCATGAAAAGTCTCCCATGGTGGGCTGAGGCTCAGGCACTTCTAAGGGAAAATGTCTCTGCTTGTAGGAAAGATGCACAGAAAGAAATAGATCCCTTCTTCCTGTACACTTTGTCAGGTCTGGATATGGAGCTCAGAACCGCCATCTTGACACCAGCCTGAGAAAGATAGCAACGCATGACTGCAGAGCAAAAGATGAAACCGGTCCAGTGTTGAATGGCTGATTCAACCAGCCTCAGATCTGCCCTCCCCCCTGGAATTCCTGATATGTGAGATAATAAACTCCCTATTGTTCAAGCCAGTTTGAGTCAGGGTTTTGTTTCTGCCACCAAAAAACATCCTGACTAATACAAAATTCAAACCAGAATCTCTTCCCTCTCCTCCCCCACCCAACTCATTGCCACTGAAAGAACCAACAACACGTTGCAGAGGGATTGGGGATGGAAGAGGTAGATGCAGAGGTTTGAAGGAAGGAGATATGATGAATGTGAACAAAGGCATGACGGAAACTGGGTGTGCTCAGGATGCTAGGGCGAGGCTCCATGTCCATGGGTCAGCTGGACACCTTCGAACTGCCCTTCCCGAATGCTCAGTATCCTACTACTTTGCATGTGTGGACCATAAGTGAAGATCTGGTTGAATAGTTTCCATAGTTACATATGGAGCTTCCCTGGCAAACAGCTAACCATTCTTTTTCATGCATATCACCCACCCTTTCTTCCACAAAACATGGTGTTTTGAGGTTACATCTGTTGACGCCAGTGAAGTTTTAGAAGGCCATCTAACCCAACTGCTTTGTCTTGTGAATGGCATCCAAGACCAAGAAGGGGAAGTGATTTCCCCGAGGTGATGTAGTATGTTTGTAGGGGAGCTCCATGGTTGGTCCTCAGCCCCCAGGCAGAACTCTCTGCAGTACAGCATCATTTCCTCCAAATGCACACCAAGAAATCGCCAATAGATCCGAGCCATCAGAACAGTTTTGAAATAACTTGGGAGATGTTATGCTCATGTTAGTGTTACAGGCAGCAGAGCTAGTTAGAAATATTACAGGCAGTCAGACAGGGATAGGCCCTCAAGCAAGCCGGCACAAAGGACCAGATATCGGATGACGTTGGAGGGGACTCACACCTCTTGCTGTGGGCCAGATCTCAAAACAGAAGGCAAAAACAAATGCAACCACACCCTTAAGTATAATCCTTAGGGATTAAATCTGGATCACCTTGAAGTCAGGAGTCACCATTCCAATCCCTAGGGAAGAGTCACTGCTCTCTAAGAATGCCTACTTTCTACGTGGCTCGTTTCCCCATTTGTCCCCAGTGTAATCAATTTTACCTAAACTATTGATCTTATTGGCTAACTATAGTTATGTCCCACCTTACGCCCATGTGAGTTCCCAGTCTTCCCCCACCTTGAACCCATGGTTTTACTCTATAAAAGTCCCTGGAAAAGACAGAGTTCTGGGCAACCCACTCGGGACCCCTTCTGTCTCTCTTCAGACAGAAGCTTTCTCTCAATAAATATATTCTACTTTTAACCTCCATTGTTCCTAAAATTCATCCTTCGATTTTAGAGAACACGAGCTCATACAAGACATAGTAGGTCGAGAGTTTCATTCCCCTATATCATTAGGGCCACAGATGTGGCTCAGTGGTAAAGCATTTATCTAGCATGCACAAGGCTGTAGGTTCAATCCCCAGCACCATAAAAAGAAAAAAAATTAATGTTTCTCAAACTTAAAAAAATCGCTATGAAATATTTTAAGGATTTTTCTCCTGGTGCAACATCCCAGTTTTTTGTTTTCCTTTATGTGTTTGTTTATCAAAAAATGCATGTAAAACTCTAAAATTGGAATACAGTACATACTCTTTCTTAAGTCCAGTATAGATCATGGGATCATTTTTTTTTCTCTCCCAGACATCTTCTTAGGTAGTATTCTGTAAATCACATATTAGCAAATGTGCATCCTGAAGCTTCCTCTGTAAGAAGAGAATGTAGTCAAAAAACAGAGGGTTATCATGAATGAATGAAAAATGAATGGATAGATTGATGGAGAGAGGGAGGGAGAGGAATGGAGAGAAAGGAGGAGGCATGGATAGATGGTCAGAGTGTGACAGGCAGCTGAGCTAGTTAGAAATATAGGCAGTCAGACAGGGTTAGGCCCTCCAAGAAGCCAGCACAGAGGACCAGATGTTTGATGACCTTGGAGGAAACACACACCTCTTGCTGTGGGCCAGATCTCAGGACAGAGGGCAAAACAAATGCAACCACAGCCTTAAGTATAAGGATTAAGTCTGGATCACCTAGAGAAGCCAAGAGTCACCATCCCAACACCCTATAGGAAGAGTCACTGAAGTGACTCGCTTCCCCATTTGTCCCTGATTTGGTCAATTTTACCTGAACAATTAAACTTACTGGTTGACCATAGCTCTGTCCTACCTCATGCCCATCTGCCTTGTGAGTTCCCAATTTTCTCCAGTTTTAAACCCGCCCCACTTCATGATTTTACTCTATAAAAATCCTGAGAAAATACAGAATATTTGGCGACCCACTTGGGACCCCCTTCTCTCTCTCTCTCTCAGACAGAAGCTTTCATCCTCTCGATAAGTATTTCTGCTCTTAACCTCCATTGCTCCTAAAATTCATTCCTCAATTTTAGAGAACATGAACTCTTTCCGGACACATAGTAGGTTGGGAGTTTCATTCCCCTATATCAAGAGAAAGGCAGCATACCTTGAATATTTAACATAAAGCAGATTTGTTACACATGAGCCAATAATTTTATTCTGGTCATCGAGGTTGAGTTGTTTAATGATCAGGTATTCATGTTGTTCTTGTGATAATACTAAATGATAAATGGTTCCCAAATTTCAGTGACTTACATGAAATGTTCATATTGTTCTCTCAGGTCAATTGAACCAGGCTGGATCCTAGACATCTGTTTATGTTCACATCTTCTTCATTTACTTTTTGCTCCAGGACCTGGACCAAAGGAAGCAGCACTACTTGGTATATGCTGTTTTCATGGTGTAAGAGGAGATTTGTAAGAGCTGGGGGAATTTTTCTTCTGAAGACTTCTGCTTGAAACTAGCAGTTAATCATGTTCAACCACATACCATTGGCAAAACTAACCTTACTGCCAAAACCTAATCTCAATTCAGCAAGAAAACCATACTGTATTCATAGGAGAAGTAAAGGGAACAGGAAGAAAAGAATAATCATGCTGAAATATTTTAGCTCACCAAAAATTGGATATTGTATGACTTATAACCCAAGAGTCCTGAAACTTTCAAGCAGCTAGTTAGCGTGTAGTTCTTGGTAAAGCACACTTAACTTACAGTGTACTTTATAACAGGGCAAAACTGGGCATTTACTAACAATGACCCTTTCTAAGTCCCAAAATATTCCTCTCCCATCTACTTGTCCTCATCACCACCATCTCATGAACTAGTGCTTCTCTTTCATGTATTGAACCCCCGGTCTCACAGCCATGCTATGGATGAGTGATTCAAGCTCTTCCATGATGAAATGATCCAAGAAACAACTCAGCATTGGTAGAGTGGTCATATCTGTACAGCAATGGCTATTTGTTCAATTATTTCAATGTTTCTATCAGTCATTGTTTTCTGAAAATGAACTGCATTGGAAAGAATGATCACACTGACATTAACAATGAAAGCCTGGGTCTCATAAACTCCAGACATTTGTGACAGACAGGCAAGGTACTAGGCATGCTCTATGTTAAGGGTCTTGAGCCTTGAGCAGATCCACTGCATATTTAATTATGAAGGAAATAAACAAAATCCAAGACTGTGTCCATGGCTCCAAAACCATATGGTTGAATACTATTGTAAGACTGCAAAGTTCTAAACTGCCTTATTAATTTTTAATAAAGCTCAATGAGGTCTTTATCTGTTCCCTATCTACACTGCCTCCTGTCCCTACTGAAAGGTTCTTCCCCTAATATAAATTACTGTACAGTTATGGTGGTGGTCTAACATGGTGGAAGGCCAAAGCGGGAACACTTACCACTTCCTGCATCTTCTTCAGCCCTAATTGCAACTCCCCTTCCTGTTGCACACACAGAGAATTCTAATTGGTTCCTCACACATCTTCAATATCTGCCCCATGCGCCACTTCAATCAGAGGTCATATAACTCTGCCTCTCCGTATCTGGTCGAAGGAGACAGCCCAGTCGCCATGGGTTGTGTGCTCCTTTCCACTTCCTCAACTCAGTAAACCTATTCATTTTGTACTTTTGCTTCTCTATTGCACCAGAATAGTTTAACATTATGGTGTCTTGAGACTCGGAAGGCAGAGTGCGCCAGGTCCTGGGAGTCACTCCCAGTTCAAGCTACCCTTCCTGTGAAACACCTATTTTTTCCTCTGGGACTGTTTACTTGCCACCGCTAATCCGTATGCAACAGGGACCTTCCTCACTCATCACAGGTGAGCTGCCGTCCGGGGTTTTCTGTTTCTGTTCCTAAAATTCGCAAGCTTGTGTCAGGAAACCTATCCGTTTTTGTTGCCCTCCCTGGACAGCGAGAGCAATTTTGACGCTCCTTAGCCTGAGGCAAAACTGTTATTTTTGTTCCCTGGGACCCTGCCCAGGTGATGGTCAGGCTGAGAACGGGTGTTGGGACCTTCATGTCACACTTTCAAAACAGGTGATGATTTCTTTTGATAGGTGTGATCCAGGACAGCCCCCACTTTCCTTGGGGAAGAGCTAAAGCTCTTACGTCCTGAAGTTGTTCTCTCAGCTCACTTATAATTTGGTCATGGGGACCATTTCCTGTCCCCCCAAAAACACACCTTTGGTGTGCCTTGTTCATAACCTTGGTGCTCTTGGCCTCAAGAAGGCTATAAAAAACCAAAAAGTGGATATTTTATTTATACTTTTGTCACAGTGGCGGCAAGTTGGCAGAAACCCTTCATTTTAAGGCCTTTTTCACTTCGAGGATGTGTCCTTCTCTCATTCTGTCTTGTATAATGGCCCAAATACTTCTGGCTCACTCTGCTCCACCAGGAACTCTGCCTCCCTCCCCACCAGACCCCTTAGATGATGCGTCTCCTGTCTTTACGGCTCCTCCCCTGTAACTCCAAGACCAAATCCCACAACTTTCTCAGCCAGAGGTTTCTGTGCCCCCTGTGCTGTCCTCTCCCCCTTCCTCATCCCCAGTAGCCTCTAATCCTTCCCTTAGTTTCTCTCCCCAGTCTCAAATTTCTCAATCCCTTCCACCATGTACCATATATTCCATCAGACAGCTCTTTTTGTCCCCTACTCCTGTGTCACCATTTTCCACACTGGCTCACCATTCTTGGTCTTGTGCATTTCAGTCACCTAGCAGACCACATGGTTCTCAGCAGCCATCTTGCCGCATTTCACATGGAGGACAGCTGCCATCTTGCAGCCCTCCACCACGTGACAGTGCACCATCATCTTGTGGTCCCTCATCATGGGACCTGCAGCAGCCATCTAGTTGTGGATCTCATGGTAATCAGTCACCATCTTGTGTTTCCCTGTCACATGGTGACGAACAGCCATTTTACAGTCAATTACCCAGTAATTTCCAACAGACACCTGCTGGGTAGTTGGCTGCTCGGTGGCCATCTACACCCCCAGTCCCTATTCCTGCTTCAGGAACAGGCTGGTCCTGAGGGACTAGTTCATATTCATGTTATTTTTTCCCCTCTCTGACCTATCTTAGAGTAAACATAAATTAGGTTCCTTTTCTGCTATTCTTATTTCAAGAGATCTCTATTAATTAATCTACAAAAAGGTTCAAGCTAGTCTATTTATTATAGTTCAAATTGGCCAAATATATTTCAGTGCACTCTTAGTTTGTAAGGTGTTTGTCAGTCTATATATCTGTTGTCTGTTTGTCCAGTCTGTTTACACTGTATAGATTGTCTGTCTATATTTGTCCATTTGTTTGCTCTGTAAACAGTGGTTCCTTTTTATTTGAGCTCAACAATCACTTTTCATTTTTCTTTTGCATATTCAGATCATTTATTCAAGATTTACTTGGGTTATAGATTTAAAGTACATGCTTCCACCTTGGATGCCAGATGGTAAAAATGATGATAAAACTCATTAAACAAAATCCCTTGGGGTGAGGAGACATTGGACAAGACTTCAATTGATGAATAAGAAAGTGTCACCTGGTAACTTTAACCAGCTCTTATTCATTAATCAGAGGCCCCAATGATCTCCATTCATGCCTTCAAATATAAAACTGGGATGGTTTATAATGATAAATATTTTCTTTCATATTCATACATCTGCCTTTTTGTTGTGCTACAGCCAAGAGATTCAAATCAAATCAACACAAGGTCATCAGTCAAATGATAATTTTTAAACAAAACTTTATGTAATGTCCATCAACAAAAGGACATAAGAGTCAATGAATTAAAATGGCTATAACCTAAAAGCAGTTTCTAAACTTAACTGTCAGCCCTACTGCTCATGCTTTGATTATACATACTTTATACTTTGATTAGGCATGCTTTGATTAAAGTTTATTCTTGACTAAAAGGTGCCGAATCCCAAGGCATTATAACAAATACACTAAATTCTTTTTAGATTCCTTTTACTGAGATCCACCAGATCTTTTCCAGAAAAATGTTATATGATGCATATTGGGGCCATAACGAACTATACTTGACTGGCCTTATATGACACCACACCACAACTCTCTCCTACATAAAAAAAAAAAGGTAACATTAATAAAACAGGCTATCCTCCAAAATCAGATGACAGTACACATTCTAAAAACACAGGAGATAGTTATACAACTGTAAAATCTAACTGTGTGTATGACAAATGAATGATATATCAGTTTCTAAAATTCCCTGGACCTTATCCTTTTCCTCCTTATGGGAAGCCATTACTAAAATTATACTCATAAATATCGTGTTGATTCTATTATTTGACTCCTGCATACTTAGTTGATTCTTTGCCTTGCCTCCTTTAGACTTAAAGCTGTATATCTATCCAAGATGAAAATGCCTGCTATCTACAGAGAGCCACTAGTTAAAAGCTCTGCAGTGTCCCTGACTACTGTTCAACAACTTCAACCCCCTTCAGCCTGAAGAAGCCAGATCGGTCACCACCCATTATCCCTCATGGCAGTTTGGGTTACTTCAGAGGAAAAATGCTACAGGCAGCTAAGTCAGTTAAAAATATTATAGGCAGTCAGACAGGGCTAGGGCCTCAGTGTAGCCAGCACAGAGAACCAGATGTCTTGTGACTGTGAAAGAGACAGATGCCTTCCACTGTGGGCCAGATCCCAAAACAAAAGGCTAAACTTGGCTCTCAAACCCCACAGGGAGACCTTCTTAATATGGCTTTTCATGTTTTCAACAACAGACATAAAAATCAAAAGGAAAAATAACAATCCGATCTTTTAGCAGTGACACTTGGAGCTCTATGACAGATAATCTGAGACAAGGTGGAGATGCCTGAGCCCCTTCCCAGACCATGCTTCAAGTGCAACAAAAAAGAATGCTGGACAAGAGAATGCCCCTTCTGCAATCTCAAGGGCCATTAGAAGAGTGACTGTCCTAGCCTCCAGAGAGCGGGTAAGCCATCCTCTTAACTCCTTGCCCTTACAGGAGATCTCATCATCACCAGATTCATCGATGACTGATATACTTGGACCTGCTGCTGAAGACTGATGGGGCTTGGGGTCCACAGCCCCCATTAAGGTATCCTTCTCAGAGCCCCAAGTCCCACTGGAGGTTTCAGGTAAGACATTCTCTGTACTTGTGGACATAGAGGCCATATATAGTGTTCTTCCTGAGTTTTCAGGCCATTGTATTAATTCCTCAGTCCCTATAGTGGGTGTTGATGGCCAACCTATACAGCCCCTGCAGACAGGGCCTATTCCATGCAGGTTCCAGACTCTCTTCTTTACCCATAGCTTCCTAGTAATTCCAACATGTCTCACATCCCTTTTAGGTAGGGATCTTCTTCAAAAGCTTAACTTCTCCTCTACCTTCTCCCTCCCCACAGCTCTTATCCTTCAGATACCCTCACAGTGAACTATAAAGCCTTCACTTCCTCTCCCTTCTTCTCTGGTCAATCCCATGGTTTGACATACCTCCAACCCCACCTGTGCTACCCATGCCATGCCTATTTTAATTCATCTCAGGGATCCTTCAATTTTTCCTTGCATTCCCCAATATCCTATCGCTTCCAAACATTTACGGGGACTTAAACCTATAATCAAGTGTCTTTTAGACAATGGTTTTCTTAAACCTACCCATTCACCCTACAGTACTCCCATTCTCCTCATACTCAAGCCTAATGGGTCTTATAGTCTGATACCAGACCTTAGGGTAATCAATGATTCTATTACCCCAATTCACCCAATGGTGCCAAACCCTTGTACTATGTTCTCTCATATCCCTCCCTCTACACTCATTTCATAATTCTAGACCTTAAAAATGTCTCTTTTTAACCATCCTCCCTATACCCTGATTGCCAGGATTCTGTTGTTTTTATGTAGACTGACCCAAACACTCTGAGGTCTCAACAACTTACACCTGTCATCTCTATAGTACAACCTCTCCTCAGGGACACATACCACCCCCTTCTTTTCCTATTCATCAATTTCACAGATATACCCCTGGTCAGGACTGACAGGTAGATTTTACACACATGTCCCACCACAAAGCTCTCAAATATCTTCTCACCTTTGTTTGTACTTTTTCAGGATAGATGAAAGCCTTTCCCACAACCAGGGAGCCTGCTGATGCAGTTACTAAAGTTCTGTTACAGGAAATCATCCCAAGGTTTGGTTTACCTCAGAGTGTCAGTCAGGTAATGGCCCAGCCTTTATTTATCAGATTTCTCAACAGGACTACGACTAAAATGGAGTGGTCCCTACCTGGTCTTCCTCGGAACTTCAACAGTGGTCGACGGTGGACTGCCATCCTGGTTCCACATCACTTAAGCTAAGCAGTACCCACCTAATGCTATCTTCCCTGACTAAACATTCTGAGTGGTCATCTCATCTCCTATTTCCTGTCTCCATCTTACCAAGGTCCCACACCCACAATTTTCAGGCTAGGTCATGTTTTGTTTTCTTATTTGGTTCCTGATCCCTTACATTCTATTAGTTAATTTTTTCACTATAACTATCTTAGTTCTCTCTGCCCTCAGCTGTTTAGTTAAACATGAGACTCCTGTAGGTCTAAGGTCTCATGTCACTCATAGTGACACAGCCATGGTCCTCCCCACAGGTACTCTATAATTTCCCAAACACGATTCAATCATCAGGCTTTATATTTCTCATGTTTCTTATTCTTTCCAGCTTAACTCCTAAAACAAGGACAAGTCCTACCTACACTTTTAACTTTTACCCTTTCAGATGGAAAAATAATTACCTCTCGTAACTCCACCCCTCCCAACTCCATGCTTATTTTTCAGATTTTTCCTCCCCATGGCCCTGATGGAATGACACATTTGGACAAAGGGCACTTTTCCTTCTACCTTTCCTGGGTCCCTTAATTATGATAGTGATCTGCTTCCTCATAAACCTTGTGTTTTTTATTTCTCCAATCTAAGATGCAAACATTCACCAATGATTAATTCCTTGTCCTGGCTAAAACACCTGGTACCAGCTTCTACATGGACATCAACTGTCATCCTGTCAGCCTTCCTGAACCCCAATACAGTGCCCCCTTTCAGCAGGAAGTAGTAAGAGAGAGACTTTGCACCTTTCCTAACAATACAAAGATAGGAATGAAAGGTTCTTGCCCTCCTATAAATCACTATACAATTATGGCAGTGGTCTAACATGGTGGAAGGCCAAAGAGGGAACTCTTACCATTTCCTGCTTTTTCTTCAGCTCTAATTGCAACTCCCCTTCCTATTTGCATGCACAGAGAATTCCAATCGGTTCCTCACACATCATTAATATCCATTCCATGTGCCACTTCAATCAGAGGTCATAAACCCCCTGCCTCTCTGTATCTGGTCAAAGGAGACAGCCCAGCTGCCATGGGTTGTGAGCTCCTTTCCACATCCTCAACTCAATAAACTTGCTCGTTTTGTACTTTTGCTTCTCTATTGTACCAGAATAGTCTAACACCTACACTAGTATTTTACAAAGTTACTGCGAAGTTCAAAGAGATAACAGGTTCAAAAATCCCTTGAAACTCTGCGACCTCTGTACATGCTGGATTTGTTTTATACCTGACCTAAGTCTCAGTGAGAGCTGATCCTTCTACAGCATTCTCCCTTTTCCTGCTAAACTGAAGACTTGTTCTTATGTTGCTGTTTTAACTCAAAACCTGATGGGAACGTTTCTGGGAAATTGCCTTTGTAGCTAGTTTAAAAGTCAAGCGAGAAAATCGGTTTTATGGCCTCACGGACAGCCTCCATTTCATTTTGGTGTTCCAAATATGGTATTCT
This sequence comes from Dolichotis patagonum, assembly GCA_004027295.1. NCBI lineage: Eukaryota > Metazoa > Chordata > Mammalia > Rodentia > Caviidae > Dolichotis > Dolichotis patagonum. Next base: position 253,558 of record PVJX010000301.1, read on the forward strand.
TAGAGCCTGTTCTCCCATCTTACAAGAAGCAATTCAGAATGAATTATGTCTATTTATAAATATTCAAATCCACCCTCAGAGTGGGAAGATTTGCCTCATGAAAACTATCAGAGGAGTCTGACATGGTGAAAGAGTTTTGCCCTAGAATAAATTATAGGACATGATGGTATTGGTCTAACATGGCAGAAGGCCAGAGCTGGAACTTACCCTGATGGCCACTTCCTCCTTCTTCCCCTTTGGCCCAAATTACAACTTCCTCCTTCCTTTCCCCATGCAGGGTGAAGAAAATTCCAATCAATTCCTCATGCGTCATAAATACCCACCCCAAGTGCCACTTCCAATCAAATGTCACATATACCCCTAGCCCCCATATCTGGTCAGAGGAAAAAACCAAATCATTGGCGGTTGTGGGTTCCTCTCCTCGTCCTCCAATAAAGAGTCCACTTTCACTTTCTCTTTTATTCTGCTTCTCTGCTGTACCAGAAAACACCAACAATGGGAATCTGAAAACAACATCATCATTTCTCAGTCACATTTTACACACATGAAACTCCAATGATGGATATGTCCCCTTGTATCAGTCGAGATGATGAATGGGGCTTACCCTGTTAACAGTAGCAGGAAATTCATCCTCAGAATCATCTTGGGACTGAAAAGCATCTTAGTGATCATGTTATCTAAAGCATTTGATTCATTCAGTCCTTCAGAAAAGTGTTCTGAAGCAAGTTTAAGAAACTCTTCCCAGAGTTTAAGAGGATAGAGAACAACCTACCCTCAGAACACTCACAGTTTAATTAGTGAAGCAGACAAGAAACACAAAATACATCAAAAGCTTGGTGCAGGCTCTGATAAAAGCACGTGATTATTGGGAAGCCTGGAGAGAGGGGACCAGGAAAGACCAGGTCTTTCTGGACAGGCACCAAAGCTGGATTTGCAAGAGCCACTGAGAGTTAGGGAGGAGTACATGGCATGCAAGGGGAAGAAGATTTTATATGTACCCATGCCCATGAAATGGAAGGATGTGGTACTTTGAATGACAGCAAAACTGAGGCACCATGCAAGTCCAAGGTGGCAAAGACAAGGAGGATTGGCTCTGCCCTGTAGACCTCCACATCAGATCCTAAACCACTGGACAATATTTCAAACCCAAAGTGAGTAGACAGGAAAGGACCCCACCGTGTGGCCCAAAGATTCTCTACCTGGATTTTAGACAGCTTAACCCTTAGGCACATGGAGCGATCTGCACAGTGCCGGAATCTAACAGCCATAGGCTCCAAGCATTAAATATCTTCAGCACTGCACCATGATGGTAAGAGTGGGGAGGGAAAGTATTTCTCACATATGGAAATGCTCCCTCAGAAGCAGCACCATGCTGAATTGTATTAGTCAACTTTTCTGTTTCTATTGCTGAACATTTACAATTTAAAGAGAAGGTCAATTCAGCTCACATTTTAAGGAGATTCAGTCCATGGTCGCATAGCTGCAAAGCAAAAACATCATAGAAGAAGAGTATGGTGGGCAAAAACTGTTTAGTTTTGGCTGCGAAGCAAGGCAAGACATAGTGCCACAGAGGAAGGGCCAAGGGACCAAATATAGACCCCTACACTGTGCCTCTTGACCTATCCAGACACAACCATCTATCTCCTGGGCAGATGCCAAACCCAATCAGTTGACACTATACCTGTTTATCAGCCTTATGCTACAGACTAAAGCTAAAATAAGAGGCACTATGGAACATTTGTATGAGCCATTCCCATAATTCTACAGTAATCCTGCTGTTAATCATCTGAGACTAACCATAGATTCTTTTCTGGGGCTGCTCACGCAAGTTCTCTCTGCTGTTACCCACTGATCCTCCTCCTATGCTTGTCTCCTATCCCTCTAAGTGTCTGGCACTTGGTCAACACTCAATATGCATTAACCATTCTGTGTACTGGCTCTGCAAAGCCAACTCAGCCTCCCTAAGGAAATAAAAACACATTTCCCATGCCCACTCTGATTATGGTTACTCCATAAAATAATGATCATACTATGCTGCAATCTTTCATCTCCTCATAGAAGAGTTCTAGTAGATACCTAAAAGCATGCATTCAATGAATAAATAAATAATGTTTTAATTTATCCAGGGATCTATACTCTGAACAACTCTGCAAGAATGCAGGTCAGGCAATATTTCAATTTTCCTAAGAAGAAAACTATAAGAACCTACCACTACTACCAAAAAACTACTACCATTTATTGAATGCTTAATCCATGTTTGGCAGTGTATCTTTGTTTTAAATCATCACATGATTTAATAGTAAGTGTAGGAAGCTGAGTGGCTCTCCCAGAGTCACAGTCAGTAGGCCAGGAAGGGAAGGCTTGAGCTGCACACAGAAGTCTTCTGCCTTCTCTGAGGCTTGTCTGGGGCACAGAAACTAAAGGCAACACAAGTCAAATCCAAAGTGCGCACTTTAGGATGCATAGAAAACAACACATTAGGATGGGAACGCTCTTTACCAACAGGGTCACAGCATCAGCAGTCAGCAGCATCAGCAGCAGCACCAGCAATGTGGGAAGTGCCCTCTCCTTTAGCAGCTCCCAACGGTGGTGCCTGTAGTTCTGCTGCTCTAATTGCAGGGAGCTCACCTGGGAGAGAACCCCGTGCTGAGGGAGACCACAGGCTATGCTTGGCTCCAAGAGGCATCGCTTTGGGCTGAGGTCAGGGGCTGCAATTTGCATTTGCCTCGATGTCTGGGTGGTCTTCAGGGCCGGTGCCAAGGAGCACACATGGAAGCAATTTAGCAGAGAGACTACAGAATTGGGTTAGGGCGGCAGAGTCTGAAGCGGGTTGGAGATCGGCTCCACACCCCACCCTGCCAACCGCCCCTTGCCACCCACAGAAGGAAGAGAAACTCTGGACCTGGTGAACGAGCTTCCTCCAGCGCTGACCTTGCACTGGTCCACCAGTCAGTGCTCTCCATGTCCCATGTTACTCTGCTGAAGAGCAGGAGTGAGGACGTGCACACTGCAGTGCCACAGGAAGGCGACGTGGCATTTCATTCCACGCTCTTAGGAATAAAGTCAGTGGCAGAGAGAGGGAACAAGCTGTTTTCCATGAGCCTGGAAGGGCGCACAGGTCTATCCACCATTCCAGACCTTTCTGGAGACACAAAACAGGAAAAGGTAACGGCCTCAGCTTTCATAGGTCTGCTGTGAGGCCTGGGTCCCATTTTCCTTCGGCGAAGAAGGACCTGAGGTAATGAAGGGGATCAATGCTGAGGACCAGCTTGATGTGGCACAGAGCAGGCAATAATTAATATTAATAAACTGGCACAAAAATAAATCAAGAGTGTGTCCTATGCCTACATGACTTGTGGTAAGACCAGCAAAAGACAGGTTAGGCCAATGGCCAGAATTGAGACGAGCAAACAGTCTGTGAAGTTTTGGTGCCTCAAAGCAAGATAACACGGCAGCTGAGGATATTTGTAATTCTCAGCTAAATTCCTCCCCCAGGTCAGTAGTCTAGTTAGCCAATAATCAAATTACTAGGTCACCATGTTCTGTTCCTTTGTGCTTTTTCAAACAAGCATTGTTCCTCAATTCTTGAACCTTGACCACATCAGCAGTTCACCCCCACCACTGCCTGCAGCCCACCCAGCACACCCCCCAATCAGCTGTGCACCTGATAAAGGCCAAGGACTCCGTGCCTTGTGGTCTTTGTCCTTACTGGGCTTTGACCATCTCTTGGAACAAAAAAATACATTTCGTCTGTGTTTTGTTCTGTCATCATATCCCTGAGCGGGAGATTGGTGAGCCTAGGCTGGCCCCCGATAGATGCGGATGTGAGAAGGGAGCATGCAGCCTGGTTGGGGAGCAGAGGCTGCAGGCGCTGAGCCCAAGAGCCCCCACACCAGAGACCTGGGTCAGATTAAATTTGAAATCGCCTCTCAGAATCAGTACCGTACCACAGATGAGGGCCTGCCAGGTGCCAGCCCCACACCAAGCATAGCAACTGCATCACCAGATTATCGGCAAAGTGACCTTTGACTGGACGCAAGCATCCCTGGCCCCATTTTGAAGGAAAGTAGCTGGTTCTGTGCACAAGCAAGGGCGTGAGCTTCTGAAAGAGTTTTTAGCATAAGCCTGAGTGTCCTCATCTGTAAAGTGAAAACCACGCATAGCTCCCTCCCAGGTTTATTTCGGAAGTTTAAAAAGCAAAATACATTTAACTGCTTAGAACAGGGTCTAGATAATCAGTGGTGGTTACTATGATATGGTAGCTTCAAGATAAAATGCATCACATGTCCAAGATGTCATGGATGGTTGACAAAGAGCTTTCCGCCCATTTTCAGCCATACCTGACCTCTGTCCCCCCTGTACCTGGCACAAAGTAAGCATTCCAAGTGCAGTCGATGAATTTATGAGCTGGAAGAATGAGGAGAAGTTGGTACACTTCCTGTAGCCCTGGATTCTATTATCATTTTGTGCTATATTATCCTTTTGCAAGTGTGAGCTCAGCCCTCCCTCTGAGAGACACACACTAGTCATTCACATTAACTTCTCAGCAATCTACAGATGCCAAGAGAGAGAAGATGAATTCTGAGAGCCACTCAAGCCCAGCACCCCTTGGCGACAGTGCAATTACTTGCCAAGCGGAGAGTCAAGCTGACAGCTAGAGCTGACACTCTCCAGGCCGCCCGCGGGCCCCTGTTTCTTTCTCCTTCACCTGATGGTGACCCAGTGATTGGGCTCTCTGTCCCTGGCCAGACATTGCTGCATCTCCAGCCAGAGCAGCAACACTCCAAGAGTCAAAAGGATAACAGGAAGAGCTCTAACCTGAGCAAGTATTTCTTTAATGGACTTATGCGTTCATATGGCAGCCACACAAAGAAAGGAATAGGCAGAAATAGCTACTGCAGACTGTATCCCAGCCAAGCTTCCCTTCCAGGAGATATGTATCTTTATGGAGCCAGTGCTTGTCTGGAAAGGCCTGACCATCAGTGCAGGGTCAAGCAAGGCTAGGAGGTACACTCCTAGGGAGCCAGCAGCTGCCACAGCTGGGAGTGTGGTGACATCTTGGAAGCAACCTCTATTCACACACACCTACACAGAACCCAGACTGGAGCAGGCATTGCTTCTGAAAGGAAGGTCAGCGTCTGCTTTCTCTCTCTCCTTCATGTCTATTTTCGCCTTTCTGAGACTGATTTGCTACCCTACGGGTCTGGATCTAAAAGATCAATGTTACTGCCAGACAATGGCATTCTCTTCCCTCTCTGATAGAAATTAGGATTTGATTCAATGGAGCATATTTTCAACTCCAGTTGAACTCAGCAAAGCCTGAGCTGAAGGCCAGCTACAGGCCAAGTGTCCTCGCTGGGCACTTGAGAGACAGGGATACATTCTCCGAATAAACTGGATTCCCACTAACTATCCTTACGAGCATAACTTAGTCAAAGTCTTGCCCCAGGGAAGGACCCATGACTATATCATGACTTTCCAAGCTCCTCCCATACCTTAGATTTCATTAATCTACTGAATGCTACTGAATGCTACTGACTCAATTCCGTTCTCTTGGATCCTGGCAATTACTCTCAACCCCTTGCTTTCCTTTAGGAATGGGTTCAGACCATTTTGGTTGCTAAACTGTTCAGAAATCCCCCCCTCTCCATAGAGTCCTTGTGTCAGTGCCCTGTTCTACTCTTGCGACTTTCACGCAATCTTGTGCTAGAACCTCCTTACTGGGCTCCTTCACTGCAGGTTCTCCTCTTTCTAACTCTTTACTCTGCATCCAGAACCATCTTTCTCTGACGCAATCTCACCACTTCACAACCCAGGCACAGTTGACTGGGACCATTCCCATAACATGAGGGCTGACACTTCGTTTCTAGTTCTGAAGCTGAAGGTCTCTGTGTAGCCAGCAGTGTTTGGGGAAGGGAGTGGTCAGATGTCCTAAGGTCTAGGTAGAAGCCTGGCCAGAAGATTAGGAAAGATTGAGATCATTCACTCCTCTTCTCTACTCCCAAATACATTCCCCAGAAATAGCACCTTTCAACTATTTTTAAAATTCACATATGAGAGTAATTATAAGTGTTCACAAATGTTCTCATATTTTCTCTTGGGTTTATATTAAAACTCACATGTTTCCTCCCTCCGTCTTAAGTTCAGGCACACATGAGATACTTATTCAGGCCCATGCAGTGTGAGCATGGGGCGGCACCTCGTCATGGAGCAACATTCTCGCTGTGGAAAAGCACCCTCTGGGAGCAGTTCCTCACCGTGGAGCAGCCACAGTGAGGAACTGCTTAAGTTCCAGCCAAGGAGACACGGATGGGCAGCACAAGCGACAAAGAAACGTTAGTGGGATGTTTCTGCGGCACAGTCTAGCCTAGTCCTGATTGATAATCACGGTGGTTATTACAACTATGATGAAAACTAAAGCACGGGAGAAATACATGCTTGAAACTCAAATGATTACAGTGTTAGGCACTAAGCGGATAAATCAAGGATGATGCCTTTCCTGTATCTCCTCCTCCTCTACCAGGCTCAGGTTTTGCCCTTGGCTCTGTCCCCAAACGTAAGAACATAATTCCTATTGTATTTTAAGGGGGTGGGGCCTCGGGAAGGTAAGCTGTCTGCCCCTGCTGGGCCAAGGCAGAGACAAAGGATGTATTTATCACTGATACTGTTTAGAATTTCCTACATATATAATAATAAAATATAGCAACTCAATTTAATTTTCTAAATTGTGTACAGACTGTACTCACACTAGGCAGTCACTGTTCATCACTCTGTGTGATTACCTTGCCTGTCTGACTTCACCTCTAGGTGCAAGTGGATAAATTTAGGGAGTTCTGGGGAGTTGGAGACCAGGGTAGAGAGCAACTCACCAATTAATCTTGAAATATTAACTACTACCTACCCTCTGTGTCTTGGTTACTTTTTTCTCATTGTCGAGACAAAATACTTGATGTCCAAAACTACGGAAGGGAAGGTTTATTTAGCTTGCAGTTTTTTGGAGGTTTTAGTCCATATTCAGCTGGCTCCAAGGCAGGGTAGTGTGGCTGAGGGGCAATGGTTCATGGCAGCCTCAGATGGCAAGAGCAAAAAGGGCAAAAGAAGAAAAAACATGCCTCCTTGCCACCCTTACATTGTACGCTGGCTCTGCCCCTAGGCAAGTGTAGCACTCAAACTGCCAATCCCAGGGCTAGACAATGAACCAATCACAAACACTAGACTCAGCCATCTGCATGACAGCTTGAGGCTTGGGGGGCCCCCCAGATGCAAACCATAACACCCTGCTTCTCTCACCAGGATAGTTTCTATTGCTTCCTTTGATTCCCTAATCCTTCTTCAAGGCTCAAGACCAAGTCCATATACCTCCAAGTTACATACCTCTTATGTAACACTTTCTGTATTACCTAAGAACAGTTGAGTTACTGTCTCAACTATGATGCCAGGACCGATTACACACACCACTGTTACAAAGTGGCAGTTGTTGGTTTATATGTCTTTCTTTTCTACTGGGTAATGAATTCCTCAAGGGCCAGGTATGTCCTCTGCCCTGGAGTGTACCTGTGCTGAGCTGACTAGCTGGTACAGAGTGGGTGTTCATTGCTTATTTGTGTTGACTTTGCAAATATTTTTTCAGTTCTTACCATGTGCCAGCCACTGTATAGGACCTTGTGGAACAAATATACACAGACCACTGGGTGTGAGAGGCACTTTGAAACCTCCCTGGGTCCCCAATTTGAAAAGCATTGCTCTCTTTGTTCTCTTTGTTTCCTGTCTGTTGAAGAGCAAAGTCACTCTCTCATTTGGAAACTACGTCATGCATCAAAATGCAGTCTGCTTTATGGCCTAAATAATCTGCTTTCCTCAAGGTTGGTAGGGGGTCACTGAAGAATGTCTGCTAGCTAAAAATCTATTTTGAGTGAAGAGAAGGTCATTCAATCTTTGCAATAATTATTTCCTTCCAGCCACTGGGCTCCCCGAAGGCTGAGCCTCCATGCTCCATCAGCATCTGTGTTTTGTTCCCAACTGTGACTGTCACAAGCAATGATCTGGACATACTAGTGGGCTGAAGGATTTTTATTTTTATGGCTGATTGGCTGTCATATTTTGAGTTTTAGTTATTTTCTCATTGCTGAGACACAATATGTGACACCAACAACTCTAAGGAGGAGAGGCTTATTTTGACTCACAGTTTGCAGAGTTTCCACAGTTGGCTGGCTCCAGTGCAGGAGAGCATGGCAGAGGAGCAACAGTTTGTGACATGGCACAGAGAAAAGCCAGGTGAAGAAGCCAGGAAGAGAGTGCTTGTCAGAAAACGAAGCAACCATAATCCTGATAACGGACTCCGAGCCTCCTGAACACTGAGGAAATTAACTTCTGCTGCTGAGGCCTCCCTCCCAATCTACATAATTTTGTTATGGCAGCCTAACTAGACTGCAGATGGTTTTTATTTTTAAGTCTCTTAATATGGTGAAATACATCTTTTGGTTTTCGAATGTCAAGCTAAGTTTCCATTCCTGGCATAAACATCACTTAGTTAGGATGCATTTTCCTTTTTATATGTTGGTGGTTTTTCTTTTCTAACTTTTGTTAAGGATTTTTGCCCCTAGATTCCTGAAAGATATCGGCCTATGGTTTCCTTCCTTTACCATGCCCTTGGCTTGTTTTAGCATCAGGATAATATTGATCTCATAAAAATGACTGAGGATGTTGTTTGTTCTTCTAGTTTCTGAACAACTTTATATAAAACTATTCCTATTGCTTCCTTAAATGTGAACAGGATTTACTAGGACATTCTCCAGACCTGGCATTTTCTTTGCAGGAAGGTTTTATTTCCTCTCAGGAAAAAGGAGTTTTTTAACAGTTGCAGCAATGCGATTAGCATGCTCTTGGGCCAGTGCTCTGGGACCCATTTCCCACAGAATGACACCAAGAGGGTTGAGGTAACATTTTTAATGTTGTGAACTTTTGTTGTGCTAGAGGGGAGCTAACCAGAGCTTAGGGAAACAGATTCTTTTGTCATGGGCACAAAGGACACTGACCTTCGCTACAGAGAAAGACATTCTCTGTAAAACAATACAAAACAAACTTGTCCTTCCAAGCTGTATTTTCTAAGACTGTTTGCTGTAAATAAAACCTTGCAGAGATTGTTCAGAGTCAAAGCAGCACCTCAGTTATAAGTCACGCAGGAGCAGAAGAGACTCATGAAGAACTGTCTTCCAGCAAGCTGTTAAAAGGCACAGTCCTCATTGTATGACCCTATATTCACATTTTAGAAAGAAAGGGAACGTACATCTCCTCTTTCCACTGTTTGTGAAACCTGCACTGTTCACGTTAAATGCTTGTCTTTAAATCTGTTTCTGATGCTGACTGTATGCACTAAGATTTGTCTTTCAGTTTTTGAGTGAATCAGCAGGGCCCCATTCAGATTTTTTGTTCCCGTTCATCTTGAGATGCTTCTTCCACCATGTGTTTGTCAAAGCTTTGCAGTGATTAATCCTAATAAGAACAGTAATGGCTCAATAGCTTTATAAGTGAGATATTGTACCAAATTTAAAAATTGCAACAATCATTTGTCATGTATTTGGAAATAAAACCGAAACCATATCAATGATTCTTCACATCAGTAATATAAACAGTGTACTTCTGGTGGGGTTTTTTGGTTTTTGGGTTTCTTTAGACAGGGTCTCACATCTCGCTGTGCAGTTCAGGCTGGCCTTGGGCTCACTTTGTAGCCCAGGCTGGTCTGGAACTTGCAACGATCCTCCTACCTCAGCCTCCCAAGTGGTGGGATTACAAGAGTGCACCACCACACCCCGCCAAAACAGTGTACTTTTGTTACTGTCTATATAAAATTAAATTATTTTTCCCAGAGTTGTGCTGTTCTGATGGTCAGTTCTAAAATTCCTATCATACTTGGCTTCTGCCCTGCATGGTTCCAGGTAAGAAATCACTCTATAGTGGTTTTTACCACAAAAATAGCTTATCATTTTTTTCTGGTTTGGAAGTTTTGTTTTCGTTTTTGGAAGGTGGATTTATGACATTTCTTAGGTTGCTTTGTTTTGGCCCTACTTGAGGTTTTCTCAGCTTCTTGGGTCTGTAAGCTACATGTTTCACCAAACTCGGAAGTGCCCGGCTGTTGTTTTATTGAATACTTTCTCAGTTCTGCTCTCTTCCTTCTTCTTCCCAGGCTCTGATGATACAAATATTAAGACTTCTGTTATTAGCCCACAAGCTCTCTTCAATTTGTCTTCTAATCCACTGTTTCCTGTGGTTGAGTAAATCCTGCTGCCCTGTCTTCAAGTTTGGGCCTCTGTTATCTCCACTCTACTTTTGATTCTTCTGTTTTTCCATTCCCCTCCCCTCCCTTCAAGCCCTCTTCCCCTCCTAATTTGTAAAAGTTTCCCTTTTTTTCTTTCTTTTCTCTTTTTTCTTTTCCCTTCCTTCCTTTCCCCCTCTTGCCTGCCCTAGTTTCCCTTCCCATTTGAACGCTATCTGCCTATTCACTGTATCTACTATGCATTTTGATCCTCCTTTACACTTTGTCTCTCACACCAGAGAAACAATGTGATATTTACACACGTGTGTCCAATTTATTTCTCATAAGAGAGTGTAGTCTCAAGGTGCATCTATTTACCTAGAAATGTCTCAAGTTCATCCTTTATGGCTGAGTAGTACTCCCTTGTATAAAAAAAAACCCGCATCTTCTTTATTCATTTATTGATTGATGGATATTTGGGGTGTTTCTAAGATTCAGGTATTATAAACTGTGCTACTATAAACACAGGTGTGAATATGTAGATGTGGTATGATGCTTTGAACTCATCCAATGAGGCACTTGTTTTACTGAATGTATTTTCAGTTCTATAATGCCCACTTAGGGACTGGGGATATAGCTCGGTGGCACAGTGCCTGCCTGGCAAGCACAAGGTCATGAGTTCAATTCCTGGTAAGTATATATAAATATGTATTTTTCCAGTTTGGCTGTTTTTTGGTAACTTCTATTTCTTTGCTACACTCTTCTATGTTTTTCATTTGTTTTGAAAAAATTAACACTTGCTTGTGGAAGCATTTTTTGATGGCTGCTTTAAAAAATCCTCATCAGGAAATCCCACTGTCTCATTCATCTCCGTATTGGCATCTATTAGCTGTCTTTCCCATTCAAGTCGTGATTTTCCTGATTCATGCTATTAGCGATGTTTCTGCTGCAGTCTAGACATTCTGGATAACACGTGGTAAGACTGCATCTCATTTTATCTGCTCTTTGTGGCAGGTGGTCCCCACTGGAGTGTCAGATGCAGGGCCTGGCGGCTGTGTACGTGTTTGGCTTCCTGCTGGGCCCCGTGCAGCTGACTTATGTTGCCTCATGCAGACAGAGAAGCAGAAGTTCTGCCCCACCTTGGACCTGCTGGTCCCCTCCAAGGGAAAGTGAGGCATCAGCCTGCACCACCTACTTTGCGGTGGGGTCAGCTCAATTCGCCACTGGGTCACGCTGCCACCAAGAAGAGAAGACGCAGAAGGCTGACCCGTAAGGCTTTGTCGCTGCAGTGAGCCAGGAGAAGCTCAACTGCTTGCTGCTCCTAGCTGACACCAAAGGAGAGGAGAGCAGCAGCAAACTACTTGGTGTCTTACATTCAGCCTCTCATTAAATCTCACTTACACAGAGGTGAGGGGAAGCGAGTTCCAGGCCTGACCCATCGCTCACGGCCTGGCTGGAGCACTATAATGAGAGTAACCATGGTTTTCTGTTTGTGAGCATTCAACAAGATAATATTTATAAAGTGCATATTTTAGGGCTTACTAAACAGTAAACATTTATGAAATTATAGTTGTTATGATAACAGTTGGTCTGGAAAATTAGTCAATTAATTAATTCAGCACAGGCTCCATGGTAGCAACTGGAATAATGGGTGAACAAAATGCCTTATTACCCTTTCAGAAGACAAACAACACGAATACAATGTGTCAGATATGAGACTAGCAATAAAAACAAGATGCTAAGAATGCAGAAAAGGGTAGTTTTAGAGAAAGTGATATTGGATGCAGGCCTTGGAGAATGGTAGTTTTCCAGGTGGCAGAGAAGTTGTGGGAGGGAAGCAACATTAAATTAGAAGGACTTTTGAGACCAGCTTCACAGAGTGGTTGTAGCTGTTTTAAAATGTGACTCCAGGATTCTTTGTCTTGTCAAGAGGTGGAACCGATGTCCTCTGCCTGGAGCCTGAGTTCTGTGACTACTTAGGCAAAAGGACACAAGGACATGAAACAGCTGATCCATGCCCGGACCTTAGAAGCCCAGGCCCTGAATCTCTGACTGCTCGCTCTAGGATCTCATTTGTGCTGTTACGAGGAAACGAAGGACCACAGGGAGACGCCAGGCAAAGCTCATCTTTGTGACAGCTCCGGCAGGAGTCTCAGCTATCAACCAGCACCAACCAAGAGCTGAATGCACCTCTTGGAAGCAGAGCCTCTGGCTCCAGTTCAGCAGCCCAGCGGCTACTGCAGGCCACAGAGATGAGCTTTCATGCAGAGTCCTGCACAAATGCAGATTCATGATCTAAGTTAGTGATCTAAGGCCACTTTAAACCCTTAAATTCTGTGATGACTTGCTATGAAGTCATAGTTGAGAATGTTTATGGACCAGTGGATACTTTGATTGGAAGGAAGGTCAGATGCAAAGCAGAGAGTGACAGAGGAGGCCAGTGAGATATTATTCCATGTGGAAGAAGGTGAGGACTTTACCCAGGTCTGAACCATGAGGATACACAATCATAATCAGTGTGAAGTTACATTTTCTGACAGTCTGCCCTAGACTATTTCTCATGCAGTGGTCCAAAGAAAATACTCTATGGCCACATAAGTTCCATGGTCACCAACAAAATGTATTAACACATTAAAGATTCTTTCCAAATACATTTTACCATCCCATAGCCTTTTGTCTCTGGGGAGTCTGATAGTAGTAGTGTTCTGTGAAATCCACATGAGAAATTCTGCTCTATATGCTCTGTGCAAGCATGAGAGCACTTCAGCACTCATCTCATCCCCTGCTACTTTGAAGAAGTCCCAGTTGTCCAAAAGGATTCATGAAGAACCCACATAAAACCTCCCTTCCTTGTCTAACCGTTGCTTTAGGAGTGTCTGACTCAACCTCCCAGCACAGTCATACAGAAGGAGTCAGGGCAAAGAGGGTTTATGTTTTCCAAGAATCAAATCACCACCAGCAACACTTTGACTCCAGAATGTCCACGCCTTGCATGGTGCCGTGTCAGGTACAATCTATTTGCTGACTGGTTTGTCCCAGGAGAAGCAACTTCTATAAATATAGGCACTTCATCTGTTTCACTTATTTGCATCAGCTGGGTTTCCCAAAAACTCTGTATATTGAACTTCTACTGATTTCTTACAGGTTCTGGACAAACAAAACCATGTCTACAACCCCAGCCTAATCAGCCTTTGTGGACACAGAGGAGAAGGAGGCAGTCTCACGTGGTTTCCATAGATTAAACAAACTTTCTAACAGAACACTGGGGAAGGGTACGGAACACGTTTCAGGAAACAGCACAAATGAAGTACCTGATGTCACAGGGAGTCCTTGGTCTAATGGAACTTACAGTCTAGGGGCAAAGATAGGCCAACTCAAAGGAGGAAACACACGCATGTAATTATAGGCTGTAGAAATTACCTTGAGGGTAACAACCAAGATTCCGAGGTAGAAAATAATGAAGCAACTGGGGTCAAGTTCAGACATGGTAATCAAGCAAGATTTATCTGAGAAGAGGACAATTGAAAACGACAGGGGCAAGAGTATTCCTGGAGGCTTTGACAGTGTCTATTGTTTTATCAGACCAGCTGTGCAGTTTTATATGCTCTTACCAAAGGCCTATTTTGATTAATATTCTTGGCAGTGAACTAAAAACCAGTTTTGGGGGCCCACATTTTCACTCTGTTGCAAAGTCTCTTTGGAGGTTGAGTGGCCCAAAAACAGATCCTAACACAAAAATGCACATGAAAATCATTTATTAGGAAGAATTTATAGGAAAAAACAACCAGAACGTGTAACCTGAAAAGAGGAAACCAAACAAGGGCTCATTATCAAGCACAGAGGGAAGTGTCACAGAGGGAAACTTGGGTTCCATCCCATGGGAGAGCTTTAGAGACAAACACAGGTCGTATTCAAGGTGCCTCAATCAGAGACACAGGAGCTAAAGTATTAATCCTCTCCATCCTCCAGCATGATGGGACTTCTGAGTCACTTCTGGTCTTTGCAGGGAACAGGCCGAGCAATCTCAAGGCACCTCACGGACAGAGATTCATTTTGCTCACTGATCGTGCCACTGGAGCTCGAGAGACTCATTTTGGAGCTGGCTGCTGGGAGTGACATTGCAGCAGACTTCAGAGTAGTCACAGACACATTCAGCCACAAATTAGTTAATTAATTTATGTATTTATTAACTGCGATGTCTAATGTTTAGTATAGTCATTACTGACTGTTAAGAGAAACTAATATCTAGTTGAGCTCCCAGGTATCCATTCCTAACCTCGATTGATACTCTCACAGGATTTCATGATGAGGAAAGCACTAAGCATTCTTGAGGTACATTAAGAAGTGATCACCCTTATCAGGGTGGTGAAGAGATCCCAGCAAGATGATTTTTATATAGCCAATGATTGTTCATCTTGGGTCCACATTCAAGAAGATTTCATAGAAAATAACAAACCTGTATAAAATTTTTAACATTATCCATCTGCAAAATCTTGTTACTAGGATAACTGAGAAAGTTTGTGACAGTGCACGCACCAAGCCACATATCCACCCCTGCTGACTCCAGCAACTGGGGATCACAAGAAAGGTGGAATTGCATTGGCACAGGAGGGAACTCCGACCACCTCTCTGGTAATGGCTCTTAGTCCAGTTCTCAGCCACTTACCCTCTTGGCTCCTTCAACGTATTCCGATAAGCTTTGAGAAAGCTAAGATATCTAAATCCCATAAGCATTCCTACTCTGGAAATAAATTGGGCACATTAACTTCTATTTTTTTTTAAGATGTATTAGCTAGTTTTCCATTACTGTGACAAAAGATCAGAGATAAGGAAAAAAAGTTTATTTTGATTCACAGTTCTGGAGAGTTCAGCCCATGGTCAGTCTGATTGTTGGGTTGGGCCTTTGGTGAGGGACCACACTGCACACTGTGGTAGGGAAGTTAGGCTACAGGACAGCTGCTCACCTCCTGGATATTTAAACAAGCACAGACACAGTACAGAGTACACAGGAAATTCACCTGCTTCCAAGATAAAATTTGTAGCTTAGTGTTGCCTACAACTTGCCTCAATTTTCATAGTATTTCCTGGGAAAGTTCCAGAAGTGCAACCTAAAAGCCTGTTAGTCCTCCTATAAGGGAAGAATGGTCATTCAGTAAATTAGGAAACTGGAATCCTGAAAGACAAAGGCTGGGGGCTCACTGAGGCCCTACACTTGGGTTGCAGGTGTTCCACAAGAAATCTGTCTTCTCACTGTGAAGGTCAAACCCTCTGAAATCCTTACACATACTTGTGCAACTCATGCATCCTCTCAGAGACTAATACCCACTCGTGTGGATGCACAATGATCAGAGGCCTATGTCTTTGAAAAAGAAATCCATTACTTTGCATATGAAAAGTGAAAACAGGGGCTACCTGTGTGTTCAGCAAGTATTTATTAAATTCCTACTGCGCACCCTGGCACTCTATAGGCACTTGGAATACAACAGTGAGTGAAACAGATTAAATCCCTGCACCTGTGTTGCCTTATTTACATGAGGTTGGTGATACTTTTTTCTTCCCAAATGCTGGAACAAGAGCCAGAGAGGATGATACACATCTATGCCCACACTTGGATATATTTGCCTTTGGGATATTATTGTCTTGGATAAAATGAATTCTAGAGGCTGCTAAACTACACAGGATCTCTAAAAATATGAGCAAAGCATATTTTATGCTCAGTATCATTTTTAGCCTTCTAATTGTTTTCTGAACTTGCATTTCAGACTTATCATAAAGTGTGAAAAAATCCAGTCATAGCATTTGAAAAGCAATTAACGATATACTAACGCAGTCTAGCAGAGTGGGCCATCACAGCCCTCTGAGACCTTCCTCCCCAGCCCACACACATCTCTGGC
This sequence comes from Dolichotis patagonum, assembly GCA_004027295.1. Classification (NCBI taxonomy): domain Eukaryota; kingdom Metazoa; phylum Chordata; class Mammalia; order Rodentia; family Caviidae; genus Dolichotis; species Dolichotis patagonum. The sequence goes on from PVJX010000301.1 coordinate 269,704, forward strand.
CTTCCACTGAGGCAGGAGCAGAATCTGGCTAGTGTGTCCCCTGTGCGGAGCCTGGCACTTGTTACCTGTGGAGGGATCTGGAAGTAGTGGGACATTATCTTCTCAACTACTTGTTAAGACCCCTCAGAAGTTATGCCTTCCAAATGCTTCTCTTCTGGCTCTGAAACAATTGAACTTAGGCATATCATTTCCCTTCAGAATTTAGACAACTAAGGAACAACAGAAAGAACTGAACCATTATTGATGGTGATAAACAGTAAAGATCTTAATAGCTTTTCACTTTTTTTACAGCACTTTACATGCTTATTATTTCTGTTATTTCACTCAGCCCTGTGAAGTGAACTTGGTGAGGGTTGTTATTAATTATTACCCACTAGTGGATGGTAGGTGGATAGTAGCTCTGATTTAGTACAGGACTATGGGATCTATTTCAGTTTTTCAAACAAAACATTCAGTATAGGATCTCACTATTGGTTTTAAATTTTGTAATATTATAAAACACATTTCTATGGTTGAATTTATAGTATGAAAAAATAAGATAAAACACAGTAACATCCTAAAACTTTGCAAACCACACATAACCCACTGTGTGATGAATAGTCGTTGAGATACTTCTTAATATATAGTTGTAAATATGCACATCTGTATTTCAAAGGAATGCATAGTGTTTTGTATATTTACTCTATACTTATGATTTTCACTTAATAGTTTGTTAACATTTTCCATAAAAAAATAAATACATACAATCTTTATCTGGTGCATTATATTGATGAACCATAGCTTATTAACACTTACATTTTCCATTTTTTTGCTGTTAAATATAATGCAACACAGGTTGGTGTGCTTTTATTGATACATTTGTACAAATATCTACTCACCTAAGATTATTTCTTAGAAGTGAAGTTTCTAGATCAAAAGGCATGCACATGTGTGTGTGTATGTGTGTGTGTCTGTGTGTCAGCTATATTGAATATAATAATATTTAATGCAGAATATACTTGGACTAGCTATTTATTATTATGCTCCTCTCTTCAGTCCAGTCACACACTAGACATTAACAAAATATCTATCTATATTCTTAGGCTTGTCTGCTTCCATCCGTCCCAATAATTCAGACCAAAATCCCTCGGACAAGCCTAATGATGGAAGTGAATGAGTGAGCATCTAGACTCAAGTGAGAAAAGCAACCCAGTGGGATTTCAGCCCAGAAAAGTTAGGAGAAGGCTTAGGCTTTGGAGGGAGGAAGAGAAATATGAACAAAGTAATACTAAAGATAATAGGGAGAGGTTTCTCATTGTCACCGAAGGAGTTACAAATATAAAACAAGATGTGATATGTTGAAATAAAGGCTGAGAGAATCCGGAAATCTTTTTCTTTTTTCATTATATATCACATATTGAATTTTGGGGTTTTTTCTCTTTTTTTGTTTTATTTAAAGAGAAAAAAACCCAATCAAACAAAACAGAAAAAGGGTAGCAACAATACAGAATTCCGAAGGGAAAAAATAAAAGAACAACAACAACAACAAAAAAAAAACACTAAGAAATCACTACTTGATAAGTTACATACTGTCATCATTGGAAATATTTGTTCAAGTTACAAAATTAAAGCATACAAAGTAGACATTCAAATAGTGAGACTGTTAACAGTTCTGCTCAACATCTAGCAAAAACAGTAATATGGTCATCTATCTTACACACTTAAACATACATGCAGTTGTATCCTTTCGAGCACTTTCTTTTCCTCTCTTTTTTACAGTAGGAATTACACATTTTGGGCTTTATTACTCCTACAGTTCTTATTACTTTTTACACTAGAGACACAATGTGATATTTATAAATATGATTCCTATTTATTTCACTAATGAGGATAGTCTCAAGTTGTCTCCATTTCCCTATGAAGGCCTCAAGATCATCCTTTTTATAGCTGAGTAATATTCCATTATGTAAAAATACCACATCTTTTTCATCCACTCTGCAGTTGATGGCCTTACTCCCAAAACTGTTATATAGATTTAACGCAATCCCAATCAAAATACCATTGACACACCTCACAGATCTAGATAAAACACTTCTAAAATTCATTGGGAACCAGAAGAAACCTAGAATAGCAAATGCAATTCTGGCCAATAAAGGCAAGGCAGGAGGCATCTGAATTCCTGCCTTGAAACTGTACTACAAAGTCACAGGGATAAAATCAGCATGGTACTGGCAAAGAAATAGACCTGAAGATCAATAGAACAGATTAGAAGATGCAAGTATAGGTACAAAGACACTCAGCCTCCTGATATTTGACAAAGGGGATAAACATGTTCACTGGAGGAAGAATAGCCTTTTTAATAAATGGTGTTGGAAAAATTCGCTCTCCACATGCAGAAGACTGAAACTAGATCCATGCCTATCACCATGCACAAAACTAAAGTCTAAGTGGATCAAAGACCTAAACATTAAAACAGAAACACTAAATCTGCTAGAAGATAAGGTAGTTAGAATCTGGAAATCTCGCACCCATATCTTGCTTTCTAAATATCTTTCTCCATGAAGTGGAACCAGGGCTCCCTCAAGAAACGTCTAGTCCAGGGCTGGATCAAGAAAATGTAAGATAGGTCTGGGGTATCTTGTGGTAGAAAAGGGCTAAGGTGCTCAAAGAATAATAAAGACATATCAAAGGAGCACAGGATCCAGCTAGAAGGAGCTCCAACTGGCCAAATCTAAGAAAATTTGAGTATTGAAATGAAGACAGTTACTGATGATATGCCATTGGATAAATTAAAAGTCTATGGCCTAGTGTTGACAAAAACACATACATGAGTGCATAAATAAAAAGATAAAACTCTTCATTCAATAAAATGCCAACTAACATAGCAAGAATTATGAAAACAGAAAATCACCAGTGAAGCTAGGGATGCTGCTTGATGAAGGAAAGCAGGAAGGAGAGAAGGAGGAAGGTAAAATACCACTTGGCAACTCTCTTAAAAGCCTGGCACTTTGATTAAATTATCAGCATTACATCAGCAGCTATTCAGAGCGGTTAAACTTGCCGCCTGATGGGAGGGAGTAACAGGGCCACTGCACCATTTCTGCGACATTCCAGCCAGAAAGGCCTCCTCTGAGTCTAATCATCACGATACATCAGGCAAACTCAAAGCAAAGGCCATTCCACAAAATAAATGCCCGGAGTGCTCACAATTCCTTTAAAAAATAATCATCCAAGACGAGTCAATGAATCATAAGGAAATGTTAGACATTTAAGTGAATTTTCTAGTCAAAATTTTGCAACAGAACTTGAACTTGGCTAACATCTAACCTCATTTCCTAATAAGCTTATTGCTTATTGGCATAATTGCTGCTATAAATTTAAATAAATGTCATATTTAAATGAAAAATATATGTTGAAGTCATGGATGTCAAGGCAGGCCTGAGGGATTGTTTCAGCACGAAGGAGACAGGATGAGACATAGCACCCAAGTGTAACTGTGATTCTAAACTGGATTCTTTTGCTACACAATGTACCACTGGGATGTTCGGTGGAAATAGGGTGTATCCCTAGGGACAGAAATATCAGATTTTTAAAAACTCTTCTTGCTACTTGCCTCGAAGTTTGAAATTATTTCAAATAAAATAAGTAACAAACTATTGAAGAGTATTGAGGTCATACACTCCCAGGGAGCATGACTTTTTAGTATAATTTTTTTAATTTTTATTTTTATTAGTACATGTTTGCCTTCAAAAGAGGTGGTAGGGGGAAATCCCCCAGATTGCATATATTGCATACAGTCATCCTCCTAAGAGATGCTCAGACCTCTGGCTCCCATTTGCTAGTGAGGGCGGGGGGGACTGCTTACCAGGGAGGTGAGTGGGTTGCTTTCTTGCCCAGCGCCCTGGGTTCCAACATGGCGGGATCTCAGGAGACGCTGGCTGGTTCTCTCCCTGGGTCACCAGCCACTTGCTCGAGCCATGGCTGCTTCCCAGGGAGGTTTGCTTCCAGGGAGGGTTACTTTCTTGCCCTATTTTGCTCTTTATTATACTTTGGGTTTCCCTTTTAAAGAAACCATGTATTATCTAGCCTTCTGTGCCTGATTTATTTTGCTTAGCATTGTGTTTTTCAGATCCATCAATTTTCCGACAAACAAGTCAAATTTATTTTTCTTTATGACTACTCCATTGTGTATAGACACATTTTCTTTAAATGGTCATCTGTTGATAGTAGGAACGTAAACAACCACTGTGGAAATCAGTATGGAGATTCTCAGAAAACTGAAAATAGAAATGCCATTTGTCTCAACTATTCTCCTTCTGGGTATATTCCCCCCAAAATTTAAAATAATCATATTATGAAGAGACGATACTTTATGTAAGACCAGACATGATAGTGTGCACCTGTAGTCTTAGCACTTAGGAGGTTGAAACAAGAGGATTGCTGCAAGTTCGAGGCCAGTCTGGGTTACTAAGAGAGTTCAAGGCCAGCCTGAACTGCAAAGTGAAACCCTGTCACAAAAAGACAAAAAAAAAACCTTTATGGTGATAATTTCTTATCTTCCTACCACACTACTCAAACTAAAGTCCTCTCTTGCTACTTATCTAAAGTTATCTTTCAACATATACCCCTTTTAGTATCTCCTAGGCTCTACAACAGTTCCTTGAAAAGTGCCCATCTGGGCCTTTTGCCTTGGATCTAACCTACATTATAGTATCCTGACTTCTAATGCCTGCTATAATAACTGTAGACCACACTAACCCCCAACAAAGAAGCTTGCCTGCCTCTTCACTTAACCTAGACCAGAGGTTGCCAGCTAAGCATTCATATTACTATTTAAAGAAATTGGGCTGATACAAAGGCCCAGGGGAGAAGAACACATTGAAACAACTGTCTTACGAGGCAGTGTGCTTAGTGCAGGTGCAGTGATTACCTCCTTTGATCCTCACAAGCCTATGATGGATATATATTATTTCCACTTTATATATGAAGGATCATTGCCTGAAAGAAGCCAAAAATAACTTTTGGTTTGAAGAGCAAGTACAAGGGAATCAGATGAAATTAATCAAATCAGCATATTTATTTTCTCCACATAGTCGATTGGATTGGCTTATATTTGAAACCCAGCGCAGAAATTAGTGCAAGAAATAACTGCCATCTTCATGGAGGCTATTGTCTTATTTTAATCATGGTTCTGTGGTTGATAATAATAGCTACCACTGCTTGAACACCTACTGTGTATCAACCACTGTGCAAGAAATGCTGGTAAATATTACCCCATTTGTAAAATGTTGCTGTAAGCATCCACTGATATGATTGATGTTTCTTTTGATTTGTTGATGCAATAATTATTTGCTGTTTACTGATACTGAAGCACCCTTGCATTCCTGCAATCAATCCTGCTCTGAGGTGTGCAGTCCTCTTGGTATATGTGCTACGTTCTATTCTCTAACAACTTATTGCCTTTAGATTCATAACTGAGACTTCTTTTTTCTATACCATCCTATTAATATAATGTTGACTTTTATATGAACAAATCTAATTCTCATAACAATCCTAAAAGATACATACTCTTCTACCACACATAGAAAACTGAGTTTAGAAATCACTAGTCCAGAGTCCACATTGCTAGTGCAGTTGGTATTTGAGCCCAAGCATCGCTCCTTGTACTTTGGACAGGCTCTGCTTCCCATGTACTCTCCACTTTCTAGACATAGAAAGAACCCCACACCCAGAGAGAGTGCAGCACACGGTGTAGGATATCAGAGACCTAACCCAACTCTAATTCTCAGGCCCAAGAAATGGACAGGACACCGCCCTCCTGGGTCTTGGTTTTCTCCTCTGTATATTGAAGGAGTTCGTAGACGTAACCACAAAGATTTCTTTTAATTCTATAGGTCTTCATGCCAGAATTCCTTGTTGGTAGTTCTTAGCCAATCTCTATACATTTTCACTGTAAGAATGGAAACATAGTATACACTAACTTGTGTGTGTGTGTGTGTTTGTGTTTTCAAGGAAAGAGAAAGAAAGCGAGGTGAGAAAAAAAGGTTTATAAAAGAGCATCCTTTGCCTAAAGCGCTTATTTGATTTTTACAAAAAGTTACAAAAATCTACCATGCATCCTTTCTATTCCCACTCTTTTCTGTGCATTCAGCTCGCTCCTGCAACACATTTCCAAGGACATATAGTAGTACAGCTGTGGGAAGAAATCACTGATGCTGCTCACAATAACTGGAATGCTGCTTCCAGCTTGCTAGGTCCCCGTGGTGCTTGACTTCATCCTGCCCAGCTAACAAACTTCCGTGACCTGCCCCTCACTTCTTGGTGCTGTCTTTTGGAATATCTTCCCTTGCTTTGCCCAGAGTATTTTCTCAGAACCTGAGTTCATCCTTGACTTCCAAACACCACCACTGTAAGAAAGTGACTCTCTTGCCTTATTCCCTAAACCAAAGAGAAGGTTTTTTACCTAGAGGAAATGATTAGATGTCATAATCCTCTCCCTGTTCTCCTTCTTTGCTGTGATGTGACTGCTTGTAGCCCCTCAAAATTCATGTGCTAAAATCTAGCCCTCAGATCATTATATTAAGAGGTGAACGCTTTAGGAGGGGACTAGCTTATAGGAGCAAAGACTTCATGAATGTAATTAATGCCCCAGAAAGAGACCCTGGCAAGCTGCCATGCTCCTCCCACTATGTGAGGATACAGCAAGAAAACACCATCTACAAACCAGGAAGAGGGCCCTTAGCCATCACCATATCTGCTAATGCCTTCACCCTGGACTTCCTGTCTCTTGAGCTGTAAGATATGTTTTATAAACCACACAGTTTATGGTATTTTTCCTATGACAGCTTCCATAGATTTTATCTCTGTGCCATGACGGTGGAGTTAAAGAAGTTTAAGAGCAAAAATAGTATCAAGCAGGTCCACCTAACGACTAGATAATAGGTCAAAACATTGGCCATCTTGGCTCACAGGCAGGAAACTGGAATGAAAGCCCAGATTGCTCACTTCCTTCTAGAGTCAGCTGAGTCACTCTATCCCAGGACATCTGGTGTTCTACAAAGCTGGGAAATGTTCAGAAATCCTAACTAAAGGATTTCCTTAGAAGTCACAGAGTCAAGCAGCTCAAAATCTCTACACTTCAATAAATCAGGTTCTCATAGAAAGTAGACATCTAACTCTTTGTTATTATCTGATTTTGTTGTTGTATTTCTTTCCAATGTCTTTCTCTGGTTTTCTAATCATGACCCCAAATTCTCCTCTTGTGAAGAAGCTCTTGACCACAGCATTACCTCTGTGAAGACACTGGGGTGGGATTCTGCTTTAGCTCTGCCTACTGTTGGAATTGCATGCATTTGGCAACAGAAAATGGGCTAAGAGAAAGTCACTAATTCACACAGGATCAGATTTCTTCCCTGGAATTTTTACTGAACTCTTTGTCTGCCTTCCCTTCAAGACCAGAAACACTACTCTCTGTCTCAGCAATCTCAGCGTTTACCACTGGGCTGCTTCCATAAGTAGGTGCTCGGTACATAATAGATTTTGATGAATAGAAGGATTCACAAATAGTGGTACTTTGGTTCACAAACCTCAATTCACAAATTGCAATTCCATTGCAACTGGAATTGTGGAATGAATTCTGCGACCAGAATCATGGAAGGAATCGAGTTCATGGACTGAGGTATCATTGAATTACCTCAGGGTGTCTTTCAACATTCGGCTTGTGCTCTCTGAAGAACATGAATGTTTGTGGTAAATTTACCTATCCTGTGCCCTTCATGATCTCAGGAAAGTTGCTTTGCTGTATCTAGAAAAGAATCAAGAACCAAGAAACAGGATTTCACAGAAGTACAGAACTTTAACCAGAACTTCAATTCTAGTTATCAAATAATGTGTTTGCATGCCTCCTTTGTGTCAATGCTGAACCAGAAATACCCTTGGCTTCCAAGAAACTAGCAGAATTTAATTTTTCTCATGAAGTGTCACCTTGAAATAGATTGATTTATTCTGATTAGTTAAGGCTTTTTGAGCTTGATATACCCTTCCTTTGATGTATGTGTCAAAGTTGTCTTCTACCAATATATGTATTGATGATTAATTCACAGTGCATTAGGAGCCTTTGGCTTGTTCATGCTTGGTCACATTTCTAGCTAGTGTATTATTCTGAGTATTACAGCTTCAATCAGCCAGTGATTTATTGTTATTTTAAAAAGAGCACATCTTCAGCTTCCCTGATCAGCACTTCGGGAGGTCTCCTCAGCAGTCTATCTTGTCTTTCAGTGCCTGCAGACAGGCTCAGCAGTGTCTGATCAGGACAGAGTGTTTGCAAAGCAGAATGAAAGAACAAAGGCCCTGCATCTCATCGAGTAATGGAACGTGATCTGTGTCACATCCCCACTTGGACAGAGCTCAGTGATACATGAGTTATAGGCTCCCTCATAGAGAGCCCTTCATTTCATCTGCATGATGGAGAAAATTCAAGAAAAGGAAAAAGATTCTGCATTTAGTGCAAATGTAGCCCACAGCTATTTTGGCATCAAATATCAGCTATGCTACCAAGGAGCAGAGGAGGAATTGCTATGCCTGCGGTACAAAGATCAGAAGTCCAGCAGCCCAAGTAGTTAGGTTCTGGTATGCTGTGGTGTTGACTCACAATGAGATGTTTCTGAAATCACAGCATCTTCTTTTGGTCTTAGGTTTCCTTATGCATAAAATGGGGATAAATTGGGCAAGAGGCAATCACACAAGTGATCTTTAAAGTCTCCTCCCTGAGAGTCTGTGACCACACTGCTAAGAGCACAGTACTTTCCAAGTCTCCAGCTTTCCTGGGACCTTGAAGTTGCAGGGTTATCCTTCCCCCTTTGCCTGATCAGGTCACTCACTCCTTCTTCATGGTGGATATTTTACATGGCACCCCTCTCCCAAGCCTCTTATATCTATGTTTCTTCCCCTCACTCCACCAGATAGCTTGTGTTCACCACACAGAAGAGCTAGAAGCAATCAGGTGCAAATTCCCCAAACTCTACCCACCATCCAGAGCTTATCCCCTTCCTACCTGGCCCACCAGAGGCTCATCACAAGGTCTCTCTGGCCTGAGACAAATCCTAGGATGGTTCCAACCCCCACAGCTTTCTTGGGATATTTGTGATTTCTCCCTCTCTCTTTCCTTTTCCCTCTCCCTCTCCCTCCCCCTCTCCCTCTGCATCATTATCACCATCATCCCTTCCTTCCCTTCCTGCCCTTTCCCCTTAGACTTTAAACCTCTCAGCAGTGAAGCTCTCTTTTGGGTTCACAAGCCTTTCTCAGGTACAGCCCCCTCTTCCTCACCTCTTTCACAACCTAGCATCGTAAATGAGCTGTCTGAATTTGCACCCACCTCTGCCTCTTCGCCTGATACCTCCCTCCTAGCACACAGACTTCTGCCTTGGTTGCTCCACCAACCCCACTCTTGACCCATGATTCTTTTGTTGCCAAAACCAAATGGCACTTTTCATTACCAGTCTCTGTAATCTCCATACCACAACTTCATCCTAATCTCTAAAATCCTCCTGCCTCAGCTTTGGTACCATTAAAATTATCTGGTTTTCCTCCTTTCAAGAAAGCCTCCCATAGTGTTCCCTCCAGCACAAACAAGATGCTTATAATAGGACTCTCCAGAGAAACAGAATCTCGTGTGTGTGTGTGTGTGTGTGTGTGTGTGTGTGTGTTTCTACTAAGCTTGGGAAAGTCAGTCTTTTTGTTTTATTTGGATCACAACTGACTGAGGCCCCTTTAGGTGAGCAATTTTCTGTGTTTAGCCTACCAATTTAAATAAATTTAAATTTCATCCAAATTCATCATCACAAGAACACCCAGAGTAATATTTGACCCAGTATCTGAGCATCCCATGGTTCACCCAAGTTTACACATAGAATTATCAGAGTGGCCTTTTGAATTCACCTTTTTCATTATTTTTTTACCTATTTCTTTCACCAAAATTTGGATGTCTTGGACACAGTATTTCTACTCCACATGTCTATATAAGCTCTCACTATATGCTTACATTAGGCTTGTATAAGGCTTTGAAGGATAGGCCTTACTCTGTTAATATCTATTTTAAAACCTTTGTATATCAATTATATTTTTCAGTGTTAATAACAGTAAATTAAATTCTACTTACCAGGTACTATTCTATGTGATTTTTATGTATTAATGTATTCATTTCAAAGCAATATTGGAAGTAGATATTTTTATTACCCCTCTGACTTACAATTGCAAAATATAGCATTACTACTGTTACAGTTAGTAATTTGGATCCCTGTTTGACTCTATCATCCATATCTCTGTTATAGAAAGACAAGAGAAGACAGGACATGATTGATATTCACACCCATTAGAGTTCATGTGAAGTACACTGCATCTATACTACATCAAATTCCATATTTCATATGTTTATAAAGCAGATACCATCTATTATTAATTCTCAATCCTTACAAATACTTTACTATCAAAAATTTTCATAAACATCATATGAGAATAATTGCACTCCTGAATTTATTGGTAATTCATGTAGATAAGAGCTATGAATTCAGACATGTTTTGGATTCATTTGCATTTAATTACATGCAATGGGATCTACATTTGTTTGAAAGATGCTCATAGGAAATAATAAGCAGTCAAAAATACTTGGCCCTTTGCCAAGAAAATGAACCTGTTCGTGATGATTTTATTCACTAGATATAATGATGAGGTTTGTTCACCAAATAGACTTACAGCTACCTTGTACTGACACAGTGCCTCACACCTCGCCACTCTGCCAGGAGCCTGTAACTTATAAGCAGGCAGTGTCCCCGAATGTCAGGATACAGATGACCATGTGCTCATGCCGTGGTGCTCAGTGAGCTTGGCCTTGTCTGTTGCTCATGGCATCTTCAGGAGTCAGGGTTCTCTAGAGACACACTGCCAACATGATCCCCATGCACACAAGGACACAGCGAGCAAGAGAGGGAAACAGACAGAGAGATTGATCTTCAGGAGTCATCGAACATGATGCAGGAGCCAGCAAGCCTCAGTCTTTAGGTCAGGCTGCCAGGCTGGATTTGAGGCAGAGTTGTGTTTTAGTCTTCCAGCAGCATTCCTTCTTCTCTGGGAACATCACTTTTTCCTCTGAAGTTGTTTCAGCTGATTGGATGGGAAATCTGCTTTGCATAAAGTCAACTTGTTAAGCATAAAGCACATTTGCAAAATACCTGGATTAGTGTTCGATTAAATAGCTAGTTACTCCAAGCAAGCCAGGTCCACTCATGAAGCTCACCATCACAGACACTCTTCTCCATTATTTTATGCACAATGCATCTACCCAATGCATAATGCATAAAGCCATCTGCATCAATAGATAAAGATTACTTCAGCTCTGTGTCTGCTTCTCTTCTTTTGGCCCATTAGTGTAGCCTAAATTTGGAACCATGAAGGAAATAATAAACTACTTGATCTACTTGTGATGGTTCAAAAAGATGGGCAAGAATATCTCATATTTTTTGATAAAAATAGCCTTTTTGCCTTTTGCCAGAAAGTATATCTACTCCACTTAGCAAGCTAGTTATTTCACACAAAAAATTTTAAACATGTAAACTCATAAATGCTCTGTATCGCAAGATCTTTTGAAACTTGCAGTTCAGTGTGGGAAAATATTTATAAGTGTCTTTGATGGGGAAAATATTGGCATTAAACCAGCATGTAATGAATTCAAAAAGCTTTCTGCTTCGCTGTACAGTGTCAGTGTCTTGGATGAAACTCAAGATTCAAACTCATTAAGCAACAACATGGCCAGCATCTGCCAGTCATGTTTGCAAGGGGCAGCCCATAGATTGTCTCAGACAATGTTTGACCAGAGCTTCTCCTAGTCAGCAGGCAGCCAAGCAGGTAAGACTCACTGCTTCTTTACCTTGGTTTATTCTGCCTGCCAGACTTCCGGTCTGTGATACTGCACGCCTCAGACCCAACATCCCTCCTATTTCAATCTCCAGTCCTATCCCTTGGGGACTGACCTCTCCACACCACTCAGTGTGATCCACCTTTGCCAGAAGACCCTCCTTTCAGTCTCCAGGAAAGCTCTTCTCAGCCCCCACCACAGGACCTATGTTACTCATAGTCTGGGCACCAGACACTCCTGGGAGCATCTACTTACATCAATTGTTTGTTCTCTGTTGCTCCTCGCTCAAGAACACAGGCTGTGAGAGGATCAGCCTCAGAATTCTCAGCTTGGAGAGTTATTTGCTCTGTTGTATACGTGACGTCCTCTCCCCCACCCGCAGCTACCTCCGCCTCTTTGTATCACAGGTTCAGCAAGCACATCAGCAAGGAATTCACTTCCTGTCAGAGCCCCAAAAGTGAATTCCAGGGGTACCACACAGCTGACATTTAAGACAAACCACCTGAAACGCAATATATTTAATGAAAATATATTCAGTCATGTATAAGTATGATAACAGAGAATCATACATATAACAATAATATATATCACATTTAACCATGTGAGTGTAAAACAATGGCTAATTTTTGACCACACCTGAGCTGTATGTTGGTGATTGGAGTTACACTGACTTCTACTTCAGAGTGGGACAAAAACAGCCTAAATGTCATAGTGATTGGTCCAACAGTACACTTGCTAGCTAGAATGGTCTAATCTAAACTTACCTTATTTCATTATGAGATACTCACTGTATGTAGGTACCTTGATATGTGAGAAAGTTAACCCAATGATGAAGCCAACATATAATGGAGCAATATTATACAGAGGAATAGAGCTGGATCCCTGAGCAAAGTGTGTACCAACTCTTACAGCTGAGCTTCTCAGCTATCTAGTGCACTGTGTCCTTTACTACCAAGCTATTTGGAATTAGAACTTTCCTTCCTTTTCAACATCAGTTCACAGACGGGGGAACTTTGTTCAGGGTTTTGCTCAGGTGACTTGTCAACTTTGGATAACTAATACAAGACACCATAGCAGATTCAACCCAGGCCTGGGTGACTCTACAGCCACTGGTACTTCTACTACCAAGTACTGCATGGCTACAACTGCTTATTTCTCTTCCTCTCTGATTCTGACAGAAGGTTACGTGGTCTTACGCATGAGGGAGCCACACAGAGGCTGAAAATCATGTAAGACCAAAGACAGACTTCTGTCATTCCCAACTCAGCACCATGGATTCAGGAGATACAAACAACCCTGGAGGCTGTGTCATCAGATATATACCTAACATCTTCCCTCCCAGGTCAACACTTCTGCAGAGACAGCTGCTTGAGACATTGTTCCTTGGATCCTCATGAAAGCAATCATTTAGCTGCATTTTAATTCTCGCCAAACAAGATGTTATAATAAAAGCTCCAGGGAAGTTGGAAGTAAACTATTTTTGAAAGATCTAGTAAGTGCCATGAATTCCTCTAAGCAACTGCTTAGTTATTTCATTTAATCACCAAGCCCTGCAGATAGTATCATTATACTCACTGGGCTCAAGGGAAACTGAGGTACTTTAGGGTCAGGACGCTTGTCCAACTGGAAAGTGGATGAGCAAGAGTTTGAATCCCAGGAGTGGATTTCTGAACACTGCATGCAATTTCCATGACATCACATGGACTCCTCTAAAAATAGGCCTCTGATCACTGTTTCTGGCATGTTGCCTAATGCATTGACCTCAACACCATTGGACAAGACAGCCTAGTCCAGGAAATAATGAGCAAGGTTATGCCAAAGACATAACAGAGAGCACTTGGGCAGACAGTCTTTGGAGTGCTCAGGCAAATTCACAAGGCAATTGAAAAAGTCCACTGGGCACAAAGCTAACTTGGGATCATCCTAGGGACCAGGTAGTTCAGGTGCACACCCCAAAGACAGCCATGATCTCAGACTCAATAATTACCATGCTCTTACATCATAAATCTAAATAAATCACTCCTAAAATTCATCTGAAACCAGAAGAGACCTAGAATAGCAAAGGCAATTCTAAGCAACAAAGGCAAGGAAGGAGGTATCACAATCCCTGACTTGAAGTTATACTACAAAGCTACTGTAATAAAATCAACATAGTACTAGAATAAAGACAGACCTGAAGATCAGTGGAATAGATTAGAAGATACAGCTACAACTACAAACACACTCAGCCACCTTATCTTTGATAAAGGGCCAAACATGTTTGCTGGAAGAAAGACAGTCTCTTTAATAAATGGTGCTGAAGATTTTTGGCAGCCCGAAAGAGAGAGACCCTGGTGCACTGGGACTTGCACCATGCGGTTGACTTGGGGTGCCAGGAAGACAAGGAGCTCCTTCCCTCTCTGCGGGGTGGCTATGAGTGTGGCAGACTTTCAGTGGCCCGAAGGAGAGAGACCCTGACATGTTGGGACCTGCACCTTGCGGTTGACTCAAGGTGAGGGGAGAACAAGGAGCTCCTCCCCTCTCTGGGGGGTGGCTGTGAACCTACCAGTGCTCAGGCTGAGAATCAAACATCTCATGTCGTCCTGTCCCCCGTCCTATGTCCCCCTCCCTTAGCAAGTAGGAGCCAGTTAACTACACATCTTGTGAAAAGATTGGCTATGTTATTTAGTATGAGCTCCCCGTATGCAAAGATGTGGACAACCATTTGGAAGAAAACAAGAGACAATATGACAGATAGTGAAGATCTCTGGTTGTCTAGATTTGAAATTTATGCTTTCTTATGTCCCATTCTGTACTGTTTTGTTGTGTTTAATTTTACCCCCTCTAAAATAAAATTTTAAAATAAATAAATAAATGGTGCTGAAAAAATTGGCTATCCATATGTCGAAATCTAGAACTGGACACATGCCTATCACCATGTACTAAAGTCTAAATGGATCAAAGATCTAAATATTAAAACAGAAACACTAAATCTGTTGGAAGACAAAGTAGGTAGAAATCCTGAAGACATATGGGGTAGGTAAAGAATTCATGAACAAGAATCAAACCGCACAGGAAATACTTCCCAGTATCAATAACTTCTTATTGATATCTTCTTAATAACCTCTTATTAAAGAGTTTTTGTATGTTGAAAGAAATCTCCAGCATAGTGAAAATAAAACCCACAAATTGGGAAAAAATCTTAGTGAACTGTGCCTCATAGAAAGGACTTCTGTCTAGAACATATAAAGAATTTTAAAAAATCAGACCCCCAAAATTCAAAGACTCAATCCAAAACTGGGCATCCGAGATGAATGGGCATTCTCAGATGAAGAAATACAAATGGCAAATAAATACATGAAAAATGTTCAGCATCATTGGTCATTAGAGAAATGCAAATTAAAACCACACTGAGATTCTATCTCACTCCAGAAAGAATGGCCAGAATAAAAAGAACTACCAACAACAAATGCTGGAGAGGCTACAAGGAAAAAGGAATGCTTCTGCACTGTTGGTGGGAGTGTAGACTGGTGCAACCACTGTAGAGGTCAGTATAGATGTTCCTCAAAAAGCTGGGATCGGAAGTCCCATTTGACCCAGATATTCCACTTCTTAGGCATATTCCCAGAAGAATTGAAAGCATCATATCACAGTGACATATGCTCACCCATATTTATAGCAGCACAATTTGTAATAGCCAGATCTTGGAAACAACCTAAATGCCCATCAACTGAGGAATGCATAAAAAAGATGTGGTGTTTTTATACAATGGAGTACTACTCAGCTATAAAGAATGATCACATTGAGATATTTATAAATAAATGGATGCAGCTTGAGACTATACTCATAAGTGAAATAATCAAAAACACATGTGTAAATACCATATAGTCTCCATAGTGTAAGAAATGGTAAGAGTACATAAGATTTTATGGTAATCATGGTTTCCCATTATATTTCTTTGAAGTCTTACAATGTTCTCATTCATTGGTTGGATGGTTTTATTCTGTTTTGTTTGATTTTATTATGTGTGATGGTATGAACAGATATTTTGAGGAAAACAAGACATTGTGGCAGCCATTGCTAACTTACTATCATCTTGCTTTGAAGTCCTACCATGCTTTTGTTCTTCTGTTTTGATTGGTTCTATCCTTTTGTGTCTTATTAGATTTTATTATGTGTGATGATATAAAAATTTTTAAGGAAAATGAGATATTATAGTAGCCATTGTTCATTTCCTGTTATTTGGTTTTGAAGTCCTATAATGCTTTCATTCTCTTGAATGGTTTTATTCTATTTTGCTATGTTTGATATTATTGTGTGTGAAGGTGTATGCTCAGCTATTTCAAAGAAGAGAGACATTATGTTGATATCCGGTTGTCTTGTGAAGTGCTGTGTTGCTTGCATTGTTCTGTTCTGATTTGCTTTATTCTGTTCTCTTTTGTTTTATCCTCTTTAAAATTAAAAAAATAAAAAGATAATAATTACCATGCTCTCAAAACAGAAGACAACCATAAAAGGATCAGTGACTCATGCCTGAAGAATCATAGATAAGTTTTATCTGGCCCCCAGAGTGGCACCTGGCCACTGCATCTTTTCTTTGCCTCAGCAATGAGACAGCTGGCCATGCTTGAAAATGGTACCATAAATCAACTACAGTCACCTCTCATCTGCTGCGCAGTGAGTATGATTTTATTTATGATATTGGAACCAAAGAGAATGACTGGTCATCTCATTGCCTGGCTGCCTCCTGGTATGGAGAGTGAGCTGGCGTGGTGTCTATGTGGAATTTTCAAAGGTTCTATCAACTCTAAATTCAACTAGGAAGGGCTGTTGTCAGGAGGGAATAATAGCAACAACACCAGGACCCCAGAGATGTTTGGGCTCTTGAACCCTGAAGAATATCTACTTTCTTTTCAGCAGTGAAAGAAAAGTAACAAGGAGACGGGCGACAGAAGATGAAGTTTTTTTAATTTTCCTTATTTAAAGAGAATAAAACAAAAGAGAACAGAACAAAGTATATCAGAACAGAACAATGCAAGCAACATAGCACTTCACAACACAACCAGATATCAACAATAGCTACCATCATGTCTCTTTTCTTTGAAATAGCTGAGCATACACCTTCACACACAAAAATATCAAACATAACACAATAGTATAAAACCATTCAAGAGAATAAAAGTATTACAGGACATTCAAACCCAAATAACAGGAAATGAACAATGGCTACTATAATATCTCATTTTCCTTAAAAAATTTGTTTATACTATCACACATAATGAAATCAAATAAAACAGAACAAGATAGAACCAATCAAAACAGAAGAAAAAAAGCATGGTAGGACAGAAGATGAAGATTGAGCTGGGGCTTCAATGTACCTTAAGTACAATTGTGAAAATTTTAGGAATTGGCTTTTTGATTGGTTGGTTGGTTGGTTGGTTTTTGGTGCTAAGCATAGAACCCAGGGTCTTGCACATGCTGAGCAAGGACCCCACCACTGAGCTATGACCAAAGACAAGAATGGATATTCTTTAGTTTGGTTTAATAACATGATTTGCCAGAGAAATAACGTGATTTTCTAGAGAAACAAATTATGTGGGCCAAATGCTGATTCCTCTGGTTATACCATCTTGCCTTTACATAGTTTTCATCCATCGATGGAGCCCAGATTGCTCCTGTGGGACTGACCTTCTAATAGGCCACTTATCCAAGATTCTAAGAGATAAGTTAAAAAACTGGCCACCAAAGCATCCACAGGGGGCTTCTAAGAGGTGGAAACTATGGCTTCTTGGAAGTTCTGATTATTCAGCTTATGATGTTCAATAGTCCTTTCACTCATTTGACAAGTCTCCTGAGACCCTACTTTGGGCCATGCATTGTACCAGGGGTGGAATATTTTCTACATGGTTATGTGAGGAGTTTCTGGCAAAGATGTTGGTGGCAGTAATGATGGTATGGGGTGGGGTGGTAATAGGACAGTGGAGATATGGCTTTTGTGGAGATGAGAGCAAAGATGACAGAATTGCTGGTGATGGCAGATGAGGCCATGGTGTGTCCAGATAGTGCAGGCAGTAGTGGGTGACTGGGTGCCATGATGGGGGTAGTGGAGTTGCAATGTTGTGATGACAGTGGTGGTGGTAATTTGGGGGTGATCGTGGTGGTAGTGAGACAGTGGTTATATGGCAGAAATGTTAAAGATAGTGCTTGTTGTAGTCAGGGGTTGTGCAGAGAACAATTAGAATCAGGACATGGAGTTTATAGTATTATTTTTATAATGGTCACCCAGAGTTAACACAAGAAAATGCAGGAAATCTATCCACAAAAGACACTAAAGACATAGAATATTTAGGCAAGGGCCTGAATCCCACAGCAATGTCCCACCTGAGTCCAGATGGAGACCCAGAGCTCATGACAATGCCTCCCATGAATCCAGCTGGAGGTCTAGAACCCACAAGAAGGACTCACGCCAGTCTCTTTTACGGATCCATACCCAAAGGTGCCCAAAGGTCAGCGGTGGAAGCTATGACAGTGGTGTAAAGAAGCTGTTCTGATAGGTTGAGGGTTCTACCCTGGAGCCAAGAAGTCACACTCACAACAAAGACCAGGGCTGTCCTGAAAAGCACCGCAGCCATCCTCAGTGACATGGAGGCCCTGAGCTCTGACGATGACAAGCACAGTCAAGTACATGCCCAGAAGCCAGCGTGACAAGTTCATCCTGGAGACCAAGTGGCACACATGTTCCCCTCCAGATACAGGAAGCAATGCTTGATGTGAGGACCAGAGCTTCTCCAGGAGAACCAACGGCTCAAACAGCAACACATAAGAGAACCCACAATGCTTCAATGCACCTCAACGCATTAACCCTTCCTTCTTCTCCACATCTCAATTTATGCTGGCAACTTTCCTCAGGTGAAACATCTATGCTTAGCACTGTGGTGATGTAATCCAGCTGGTATTAAGTTGACCATCAGTTTTTAATCCATAACAGTGGTAGAGGTAAGAGTGAGAGTGATGAAATGGTTGACAGAAGTGGAGGTGTACGTTCCCATGGCAGGGGGGAAGGCTGGGGTGGTACAATGAAGGTGGGGATGTTGGTGATGTTGATGATGCTTGTGATAAAGGTGGTGGTGTAACAGTAGTGAGGTGACATGAGTGTAATATGAACAGTAGTGACATGCCAGTGGTGATGTGTGAAATTGAAGTTGTCTACATTTTTGTCATTCTTCCCAGCCCCTTACTCAGGGGAAAGATTGTCCAGCCACTAATCCAGCTAACTTAGTGTTGCTGGGAATGTGGTTTTGTAGTAGAGCACTTGCTTACCATGCCGAAGGCCCAGAGTCCAATCCCCAGCAACGTTTACCCACCCAATTTAGTGTTTTGAATCCTTCTTGAGACATTTTCAACTCTGCTATCCCACAATACCACTCTGAGGGAGACAGAATGATCTTAATTTTCCCGATAGGAAACCCAAAGCATGAAAGAGCCGAGGGAACTTCCAGTGAGCTCACTGTGAGTGACAGAGGCAAGACTGCAGTCAGATTTGTCTGCCTCTGGGTCCAGGAGCTTATCATCTACAGTCCACAGAAGGCCACTGAGAAAAATAGATGGGCTCATCCCCATTGTCTTGTCCCTGGTCAGATGGACCAAGGAGGAAATGGGCAGTGGGGGTCCTGGTGTTCACGTGTCTGATGAAGCCTTGAATGAAATGACCTGAAAGACCTTGATGGCTATTTGGAATCCTTAGTTCTATCCATCTGGAACCCAGCCCAACTTAGCTTCTCTACACACTAGCTGAAACAGGCACGAGAGCAGGCTGAGCTCCATCAGCAGAGGTCCTGTGTGCACTGAGGAAAGAACACAGACTCACAGCATTGCGTGAGGTTCAGATCCTATCTCTTCTACTCCCCCTACCTTTGGCCCAGGCAAGTCCCTTGAGCCCTTGGGGAAAATGATGACTACTCCCTATCACTGGTGCAAGAATTAAAGGCAATAAAGTGTACAAAGTTACTTGATAACTCATTGTTCTGCCATGAGCAAGTCATAGGCTCCCAATCAGTGATCAAACACCGGAACAGTGGAACAAACCCTCAGGGTGGAGACTCACCAGCTCTGTACATGAGCAATGTGGTAGAGATCATAGCTACAGTCCTGGGTACTCCCAGAGGACTTGGCTATTCATGCATTATTAGGCCACCAGGAAGCGGTCAGACGCCACAGAGAAAGTGACCTGGAAATTGGGTTTCAAGAATGGAAAGGATGGAGATTTTTAAAAGACATTCAAAGTAGACAAAAGTTCATATGTGAGAGCTTTAAAGTACAAAAGAGCAAATGACACTGAAGACAACCAGGTGAGATGAAGTTGTGGGTCTCACTGGAGAGGAAAAGTGGAAGGGTGGCTGAAGGCCAGGCTGCAAGGGGCCTGGTGGCCAGTCCTGTTGTTGGTCCTTAGAGTTCCTCCACGGGCAGCTTTTCTTATGGAATCACTGAGGCTTTGCATTTGAGATCGGAGAGGACATGGGAAAACCGCCCATTTGAACGTTCTTGTTAGAGCTGAGAAAAATGTGGCTCAGAGAACAGAAGTGATTTTGATCAAGGTCACACAGAGTTAGTGGTGGAGAGCTTAACCCTGCACCTGGTGGCTCCATCTTCACTGTTCTCTATCACCTCTCATAGTCCCTGAGAGGCTCACAGTAAAGACTTATGCACCCTGGGGACTGCAAGAGGGAAAACTTCCTTCTCATCACCATTCTTATCCCAGTAACATCATATGGGATCATAAGAGGAACCATGAAATCAAGTCACCTGCAGTGATCTATGATGCAAGAACCAAGACCACCTACTGTGTTCAGACCTGAAGTAGATTCTACTTCAGGTCTAGTCTGAAAACAGCAGAGCCAGCCTGCTGACCACGGGCCTACCTGACCATTGCCCGGGCATCAGCAGCCAGTAGCTCCAACAACCCCACATTCATGTGGTCTTGCTGTTTATGAGGAACAAGTTACACAGGCTGATTGGGGATCAGGACACAACATATTTTTCGGCTCTTGTCTCTGGAAGGAAATTCATCTAGATCTTGCGGTTGAGGTGGAGGAGTAGTAACTAAGAGCTTTCCTGGGAAACTAAGGGCCACTGCTGACCCTGGGCAGGATTATGTAATCAGGAGCTGGAGAACCCACCAAGACCATCCCTAGGGGTGGGACCTTAGCTTACAGTTGTTTTGCATCAGATGAGTCAGGATCTGCCAGAGGGTCACAAAAAGTCACAGCCAGAAAGAACTTTTGAGGACATCTTGGCCATCCCTCTTTTAAACTGTGGGAAATCTGTAGCAGGAAGGAGAAAAATAACTTGCATAAGGTCACAGGAAACTGGCAAGACCAAGTTCCTTGACCTTCAGTTTCAATGCCTTTTCCACTATAGTCCACTTCTCCCTTCAAGCAAAAATGAATAGTATGTTTGAAGAGCTATCACATTGTTACTTAAAGGGCAGCACAAGGTTCCAGCTCCCCTGTACACTTTCACCATCATCCCTCTGACTGAGGCATCCTCCCCTTTACCTGGGACAAAGTTTTCAGCTAAAATAACCAGATTTGAATAACTGGGTAAACTGAGATCCTGGATGTCATCATTATAGGTAAGTTGACTGGATTAATAGGACATAACCTTGGATTTGAGGGGGTCCAGCAAGCTGAAGGCTCAGGAGCCAGTGAGAACCTGGAAGAAAAGGACTGGGTATCATGGGTGATAACAGAGTGCTCCAGAATGGTGGAGCTAGAGCAGATTCCTGGCTCTAGGGAAATGAAAGTGTTAGAAGGTTTGGAACAGGTGGTCCAGTCAAGCTTCGCCTTTGACAAGGGCAGTCTGAGCACGGGAACTGGAGGAGCTCACTGAGGAGCTCGGATCTGGGAGTTACTATAGGTGACGGGGGCAGAAAGAGGCCTCAAACATCAACCTTGCTGCGCTTCCGTCTCCTCAACTATCAAAATGGAGCCCCATTATGTCTCCACAAGGTAACAGTGGGCAACACACTGGGACCTACAAGCCTCAGAGCTAAGGGAGATACTTTCCTTCAGATGTGCTTCCCTGGGCTACATGAAACGTTACACAGGAGCCGCAGGACAGAGATGTGCTTCATGGAGATGCACCTGGAAGCAAGTGTGGAACTGGCCAGAAGAAACAAGAAGACAGCTTTGAGGGTGGAAGAGCTGGAGGCAGAAAGCAGTTGGGAAACTGTTAAACTGCCTTGGGAATAGGTAATTAATTCCGGTCAGCTGCTGGTGTGCTCATCGCCTGCATCTGTAATGATGGGGCTTGACAGCCCCAGTGCTGCTTTGCAGAATGAGGGCTAAAGTCGGTCATTTCACAGAAAAAACAAAACTGAATTTTTAAAATATCTAATTAATCCCCAGGCTCCCAACTTTTGCTCCCATCCCTGGCCCTGTTCCCCTTGAACCACATCCTCTCTTCTACTTTCTCCAGCCCCAGCTTCTCCCTCTTAGGGAAAATACCACCTAGTTTTTATTAGATCTGGTACCTGACCACACGGGAGCAGGGATAAACAGTTGGGAATCCCCCAAGCCAGCCTCCAATCATGCTCGCATTACTTGGAAGGCTCTGCTCCCCTTCCAGGCAGATATGAGAGAGTGAGCCTGGTCCCTACAGAATGGTCCTCAGCCACAGACAGACTAGCACCTTGAGAATATCACTTTCAGGAGTTTCTAAAGATAGCGGACCGGTAGGTAGCAGGAGAGAGATCCTCTCTGAGAGAGACAGCTTAAATGCCAGAATTTAACACCCTGGAGGGACCCAACAGAGAGAGATGGACTCTCTCAACCCAGGAAGAAACTAAAGTTTAAAAAACATCTCAAATATGAGGCTCCGGGGTTACCATTAGTGAAGCTAAGATCAGCAAACACAGCGCCCTCCTCGAGCCGCC
The DNA here is from genome assembly GCA_004027295.1 of Dolichotis patagonum. Taxonomy (NCBI): domain Eukaryota; kingdom Metazoa; phylum Chordata; class Mammalia; order Rodentia; family Caviidae; genus Dolichotis; species Dolichotis patagonum. The sequence goes on from PVJX010000301.1 coordinate 292,503, forward strand.
TGAATTCCTGCCCGAGAGCGACCTGACCAAACTGTGCCAATGCCACTGGTTTGAGCAGTAGGAGCGTGTTACTGAACATCCCTGAGTGCGGCTCACCCAGACCCGGCCCTGCACATGACCGACCCAGAGGCACCGTGAATTTGCACCGCAGCCATGCTGAAGTCAGAGGTCTGGGAGCCTAGCAGTTCTCAGGGACTGGCATCAACACGCAGTGAGTGACAGGAATAAGACCCTCCCACAGGAAAGGGGAAACCAACTGGAAGACATGTTGGATTTGGGCAGGACAGCCTTAACTCCATAAGGAAGTGGCTTCAGTTGGTTGCTCCCTTCGCCAAGCGGATTGGTAGAATCTGCTTGGATTGGGCCATGCCCCTGGCCGGGACCCAGTGGGTTGCTACAACCTAATTCCCTGAGCACAGCCGCACACTGACGCAGCGAAGGCCTGCAAAGGTTGACTGGCCCAGAGGGGAGGAGCCAGTGCACACTGCCCTTACTTGAACTTCACTCTCTGATAGTGGCTGGCAGAGGGCAGAAGCCCCTAGCCTGCGTGCTCCAGAGGAGCCTTAACCAACAAGCAAAGGGGCTGGGAATTACACTGTACACTTGTATGGAAGGAACCAAAAACATGACAAGAGGGAGAAATAAGAAAAAAACCCCAACCCTGAGAACATTGATCCAGGAGAGGTAAATAC
>PVJX010000302.1:0-35591 GCA_004027295.1 Dolichotis patagonum
CTTTCTTTCTTTCTTCTTCTTCTTCTTCTTCTTCTTCTTCTTCTTCTTCTTCTTCTTCTTTTCTTTCTTTCTTTCTTTCTTTCTTTCTTTCTTTCTTTCTTTCTTTCTTTCTTTCTTTCTCTTTTTGAGATAAGGTTTTGCAATGCAGTTCAGGCTGGCTTTGAACTTCCTTCGTGGCCCAGGTCTCTAACTTGCAGTGGTCCTCCTGCCTCAACCACCTGAGTGCTGGGATTACAGGCATGCATCACCACTCTTAGCTGCATTTATTCTTTAGTTTGCAGTGACTTTCTGCCTCTTGCTTCTTCTGAGTGGTTAAGTCTCAGCACTAGACTTCATCATTTCTGTGCTAGAGAGATCATGGAAATATGACTCTCATATACCTCCCTAGTTGTTTTAAGGTAACATATTTTGTAACACATTTGTCATTGCCTGCCTACCCCTTAAGAACACTGGTGAAGAGAACGGCAAAACTGGTTAGGTTTTGCTTGTCATTATACCCAATATTTTGTTACAGAAAGGAGCCAGGAACATATGAATTTTTTGAGAGTAAGCCGTATCTTCCCTATATTATATTCCCAGCAACCTTTAGTGTTGAGCTCATAAAAGGAACATATTTGAATGAGTTCAATTAGTGATTGAGTGCATATATATTTTATACATGGGTGTAGTTCTAAGTATCATGTTGAGTTCAGTTTATTACTATGTGTGTTATATCATGAGTTTATCTACACATGTTCTACAACATTCTCTGAAATGTTTATTATATAAATTTAAATGGTGCCTACATGACATACTTTCAGAAGAATTAATTTAAACATTCTTTTTTTTTCTTTTTTTAAATTTCTTTCTTTTTTTTCTTTTTAGTCATGAGGATTGAACCCAGGGCCTTTGCACTGCCCTGACCCTTGCCCCAGTGGTTTGGGGGGCAGTCTCATGATGTCACTAACTGGGCCAGCCTGGGTTTTGACCTATGATCCCCCTCCTTCAGTCTCCTGGAATGCTGGGATTACAGCTCTGTACCACAATACTTGGTCCAGAAAATTTCAAACACTCAAAGAAGATAAAACTGTAAATATTTTCACAATCACAGATTCAGGGAGGCCCTTCTTATTCTAGCCACATTGCCACTCTTTTACCTTTCCCTTTCCCTGAACTATTACCATAAAACAAATTTCAGATCTTGTATCATTCACCTATCAATATTTAATTATGTATTTCTCATATGTACAAAGTCTCTTGTAAACAAAACTGCAACAGTATTTTCATACAAAATAAAATTAACTAATTTCTTGATACCATTAAATATTTAGTGCTAAATGTTTATGTTTACATAGGCACTCAGTATTTCCTCATTTACTGTTGTTCCAGGGCTACTCGCTTATTGTCAGGATGATCAGACAGCACTCCCCATAAATGTAGGAACTAATTGATTCTTAGTTACTTTTTCTTTAACAATTTTACATCTACCATTATATTACATGCTTAATAAAGACTAAAAATATATCTGGTAAAATAAAGCTATCTAGCAGATGATGCAAACTCTAAAATACAAAATAAGAAAACAATTTTATGCAGGTACAGGAAGCGTCCAAGCACATATTATTGTAATCACCCCTCCCAGAAGTAGTCTAAGGGCCCAGTGTTTATATATCTGTTTACTCACCAATATCCACGTGCTTTGGAGTCCTCTCCTCAGTCCTCTTCATTGAGTGACCATATGAACAAGGACATGGTGGGTCTGGTACATGTGCCTCAGCTCAGAAGTGGCGGCTATCATTCTGCGCACTGGTGCTGTGCAACATTTGTAGAAGCCATTCTTTGAAGCAGAAAGGATCAGCGATGTTTGCTAGTGATGCCCGCTTCTGCCACTATGAGCTTTACTACGGTGCTCTCACCATCCCACCAAAGAGAGGACCTAGGCAGTTAGCATTCCAACACTGTGCTTTGTGCTGTTATTTCCATTAATACTTATAACCCACAGGAAACATCAAATGCTTACCATAAAATTTAGAACTTAAGGATCAGAATAAATGAGAGAAATGAACTCAGACTGATTTGTGTATGCAAAAACACACTGTGTCCATAAGATGATTCAGGGCCTTACAAGTCATATGCAGACTGTGGACTGTCTGTACAGTTGCTCACCTCGTGGTAGCAGAAAGCAGCAGACAGAGACAGGGCGGGACTAAGACCCCAATGTCTCCATCGAGGGCACACCCCAAAAGACTAACCCTTTATCACTAGGCTGTCCCACTGTCTCCCAACAGTGCCAAACTGAAGACCGAGTTTTCCATATGTGGGTCTTTGGAGGAAAAACAAGATCCAAATTGTAGCAGAGCTGAATGTTATTATTAACAGTGGTTCACTTTCTATATCTAATTTTGTTTTCATTTAAATTAGCATGTTACACGTATGTGTTTGGGAAAAAAACTGGAGAAAAGGGGATTTCTATATTTAGCAGATTCTTTAATTTTGACAGCTGTCCATGTGATATTATGACACTTTATGACAGCTTTTCTGATTTTGCTCCTCCACACACTCCTTTACTGGCCACAGCCTAACCTCTGAGAAGTCACATGAGTGGATTGTCAGGAACCAGTGTAAAGTGAGGTATGGCAGAACAGGTCTAATGAGACCAGTGTTCAGAGCCCTGGGCACACACATAGTTTTCTTAAAAACGTAATGAGTTGGTGGCTTTGTGGGCAATGAGATGAGTCCAGGCCTGGTCATGAGATGTTTGGCTGGAGAGCTGTAATGAGATGCTTGACTGGGGCTCTAATAAGACCACTTGCTGCGAATGTGTAATTAGTCGTTTAACTTGGTGTATGCAGTGAGGGTGTGACTGGGAGCATAATCAGTCTGGGGCTGGGAGCCAGGGATGCTGCGTGTATCTGGACTGCAGAGATGATGGAGCAAACCCTGTGGGAGCTGTGTGTGGACGGTGATGATAGGCACACTGTGAGGGAAACACGTTTGCATAGGAAGCGACTGCTCCCCTGGAAAGAGAGGGCCTGTGACCTCTGAGCAGGGTGTGGCCATTCTGTTACTGGACAGTTAGGTGCCCAGTCAGTGTTTCCAGGTTCCTGCTGTTCCCCTCAGAGAACTGGGTGGGATGACCAATGGATTTTAATGCCTATTGAAAGTGACAGAAAAAGGAAAAGAAGTGAAAAGGAAATGCTCAAGAATAAGAGGTTCTCTGAAGAAAAGAGAGGAGAAAATACATCCTGCATGCAGAGTGGGCCAGTGCAAGAGCAAGAAGAAGGTGGCCACAAGGTCAGTGGCTCTTATCTCTTATATCTCCTTCTGATGTCTGAGCCAGTACTATGCAGGGCTCCGAGCCTGCTGTGTGACAGGTCTCTGTGATTGACAGCTTTCAGCCGAATGTCTACCCAGGTGGCCACGCCCTGACCTCGATTTATGAGCCGGAATTACTTCACTAAGGGAATGAATACAGCATCTTCGCAGATGAGCAGGGCAAGGATCCCTGTTCTTTCTCTATGGGAACCACATCAGGCAAATGACTTACAGTCCTCCTACCAATCTTTCTTTACTTCCTTTGTGTTCTAACTGAGGATAGCAGCAGCTATCCCAGTCCCTGGGGTCACTTTAAAGACTAAACAGGTCCATTTGTGGAAAATATTTATAGCAGTGTCACTGTGGGGCCCATGTCAGTGCCAGGTCATGTGGTTTGCCAGGACTCGGAGAATCCTTACACCAGCTCAGTAAGGAGACAAAGCTTCAGTGACATTCTCTTGCTTGTCTCAAATGACACAAATAAAAGTCAGCAGGAGTGACATCTGTGCCCAGAGAAGTTCTCTGGTTTGAGGGGTACGGTGTTCCTTGCTGAAAGTTGAGGTTGCAAATCTGAGAACAAGATTTTTCCAAGAGTTATGAGAAGACTACTATGCTGACCATATGCTGACTGGGTCCAGCAACTGGCTGTAGGCATAGACCTGTCAAAGTAGGTACTGGCTAAAGGAATGCATCCATTCCCACACCCTGGAACACAGCTTTATCAACTGTAAAATCAAGAATCATATACCTATCTCTCTGATGGCTTTCAAAGTTAGAAGCAAAAATATAAGCCAGAAGTAGTGGCACATAGCTAAATCCAGACTACTTGAGAGGCTGAGGCAGGATGATCACAAGTTTTTGTCAGCCTGGACAAATAGGTGAGATCTTGGCTCAAAACTGAAAGAAGGGGTTGGGTACATAGTTCAGCAAAACACCGTGGGTTCAATCCCCAGTACCTTAGATACGTATATGATTGAAAGTAGCTTAGAAAAAAGAATGAGCTGTTACTACTAAATCAGAAATCTTAGGAGGAATGGGGAATGACAAAAACATTGCAATGATATCATCAAGGATTGGGCTGCTCCTGTTTTCCTGAGCTGATATCCACATGACATAGACCTCAGCCCACTGACACACAGGTCTGTGCCCCTAGGCACTGTGTTTGAATTTCATAAGCAAGAAAGAGGGAAGGTGAGGTCTGTGGCTAAGGACTCATTACCAGTGAGTCCACCTACTGTAAAATCTTCCATCAAGTCTGACCAAAGGCAGCTGTCAAGTCATTAGCTGCACCCATGAGTGGAGGAATGGGTACACCAGTTTTGAATGTACCCATGCTAAAATCTTAACGGAGTTGTTACGGACTGGTAGATGATCTTTATTTACTAAGAAAACTACCTTTCTGTTACTCTTTGATCTGGCAATTTTGAGATAAGGCTTAATGATGAAATTGACTTCTCACTTAAAAACCTTATTAAGTCAGTCAAATTGCAGATGCACCAGTCTCTCTTCAGGCAGCAGGGCTGCTATTTGACATGATAATCACATTTCTGTAGTCTTTTATAGTTCATGTTTTATGTATCTTTTTCTTTCAAGTACTGATCTTTATTTCTTTGAATATAAACACAACAGTGGAATTACTGCATTTCATGCTAGTTCTAGGATTATGAAGACCCTCCATACCATTTTACATAATGCATGTACTCACATTTGTATCAAGAGTACACAAGGGCTCCCAAGGCATCTTTGACATTCTCATCTTTATTTTACCTAATATGAGAGGAATTGCATTTCTACAGAGCACATTCAAAAGAGGTCATATATCAAGTAAAATCAACATATTGATTTGCCTGTGTGAATGCAAATGGTTAAAACTATGAGAATTTCATCAAAAGCATTTTACAAACTCAAGAATTCTGCAGTGGTTATTACTCTATCTCTAAGGAGCTATTGGTGGTCTTTCTTCTTTATCTCTTTCTCTAAGCTAAAAAGGAAATTCTTTGCACTGGATGAATTACATTTCTGAAAGAAATCTTCACCTGGGACAGGACACTGCTGTGAGCTTCTGCTTTGATAAAGAAAAGGTGATGGTGGATAATGTATTATTCAGGTGAGCCTAAGATTCGCTGCTGCGAAATAAAATCTCCAAATCTTAATAGCTTATCAAAATCAAAGGACTGTTTCCTGAGTCACAAGTCCAAAGAAAGTTGCCATGTGGAGCTCTGCTCACCAGTTCCTACCAGGGAATCAGCAGGATAAAGTTACATTAGGTCGTCTTCTCAATGCAAGACTCTGGATTCATTATTGGCTTTGTAGAGCAGGCTGGAGCAGCACCGGGGGTGCCGTGCTTTAGCCTGGAAGTAATATGTGCTGATTTTCCTCATAGTTTTTTCAGCCAGAACCAGTCACATGATCATGTACCTAGAAGTAAAGAAAATCTGTGTATTGGTGAACATGTGTTTCAATCTGTCCCAGGTGTTTTGTTTCATTCTTCTCAACTCCTTTAAAAATATTTATATTACATTTCTACACTACCTCGACCTTACTCTTGCAAACTTATTTACAACCCCAAACATACAGAGAATAGTCTAATAAAATGCCATCAACAAATGTTGGACTTTATGGAAAGCTTTTTCTGTGTCTATTGAGATGACCATGTGTTTTTTGTTTTGTTGACATGGTATTACATTTATTGATTTGCATATGTTAAACCACCCTTGCATTGCTGGAACGAATCGCACTGAGTCGTGATGTATAATCTTCTTGGTGATTTGTTGCATTCTATTTGCCAGTATTTTCTTGACAATCTTTTTATCAATGTTCATTAGTGAGGTTGGCCTATAGTTCTCTTTTTTGTATGAGTCTTTCTCTGGTTTTGGTATTAGTGTAATACTTGCCTCCAGGAATAATTTAGGGAGGATTGTTTCCCTTTCAATTTAATTGAAGAGTGTAAGGAGTATTGGCATCAAATATTCTCTAAATTTCTTGTAGAATTCAGCTGTGAATCCATCAGGACCTGGGCTTTTTTATTGGTAAGTATTTAATCACATTTTCAATTTCAATAGCTGATATCAGGGTGTTCAAAATTGCTATATCTTCTTGGTTTGTTCATGATAAAAACCTTTCAGAAACTCAGAATACACAGTATCTATCTCAATCTCATAAAGGCCATCTGTGACAAAAGCCAACATTATACTAAATGTACAAAAACTGAAAGCTTTCACTCTAGAATCAGGAACAAGACAAAGATGTCCACTATCACCACTTCTATTTAATATAGTTCTGGATATATTAGCCAAAGCAATCAGACAAGAGAGAGAAATGGAAGGGATAAAGATAGGAAAGGAAGAAATTAAATTATCACTATTTGCAGATGACATGATACTCTATGTTGAAGACCTAAAAAACTCCATGAAAAGACTACTAGAAGTAATAAACAAATTCAGCAGTGTACTGGATACAAAGTCAATGCTCAAAAATCAATAGCATTTCTGTACACAAACAAAAACTCACTGAGAAAAAAATTATGGAAATACCACCTTTCACAATAGCATCTAAAATATAAAATACTTAGGAATCAACCTAACCAAGAATGTAAAAGACCTATATGCTGAAAACTATACTATACTCTAAAAGGAGACTGAAGAGAATATTAGAAAATGGAAGGATATTTTGTGCTCTTGGCTAGAAAGTACCAACACTGTGAAAAAGGCCATACTCCCAAAACTGTTATACAGAATTAATGTAATCCCAGTCAAAATATCAATAACATACCTTAGAGATCTAGAGAAAACACTCCTAAAATTCATTTGGAAATAGAAGAAACCTAAAATAGCAAAGGCAATTCTGAGTAACAAAGGCAAGGCAGGAGGCATCTCAATTCCTGACTTGAAACTGTACTAAAAAATTACTGTGATAAAATCAGCATGGTACTGGCAAAGAAGTAGACCTGAGGATCAATGGAACAAACTAGAAGATGCAAACACAACTACAAAGACACTCAACCACCTGATATTTGACAAAGGTGCTAAACAAGCTCACTGGAAGAAGAATAGCCTCTTTAATAAGTGATGTTGGAAAAATTGGCTCTCCACCTGCAGAAGACTGAAACTAGATTCATGCCTATCACCATGCACTAAACTAAAATCAAAATGGATCAAAGACCTAAACATTAAAACAGAAACACTAAATCTACTGGAAGACAAGGTAGGTAGAAGTCTTGGAGACATAGGGGTAGATAGAGAATTCATGAACAAAATGCAAACCATGCAGGAAACACTACAAAGAATCAACAACTGGGACCGCATATTACTAAAAGGTGTTTGCACATCAAAAGAAATCACCAACAGAGTGAAAAGAAAACCTATAGAATGGGAAAAAAATTTAAACAGCAACCCTTCAGACGAAGGACTTATATCCAAAACATATAAAGAATTAAAAAAGCATCTCCATAAAAGCCTTCCATAAAATCATGGAAGTCACATGCATTCAAGTCACAAAATTAAAGCAAAGAAAGTGGACAATCAAACAATGAGAGTGCAAAACGTTCTACCCTTCCATAAAAGAATGAGCATGTTTAGCACCTTTGTCAAATATCAGGTGGTTGAGTGTCTTTGTAGTTGTGTTTGCATCTTCTAGTTTGCTCCATTGATCCTCAGGTCTATTTCTTTGCCAGTACCATGCTGATTTTATCACAGTAGTTTTTTAGTACAGTTTCAAGTCAGCCCCCCCCAATTCAAAGACTCTCTCCAAAAATTGTCATCTGAGATGAACACACAGTTCTCAGATGAAGATGTTCAAATGGCAAATAAATACATGAAGAAATGCTCGCTATCGCTTGTCATCTGAGAAATACAAATTAAAACAACACTGAGATCTCATCTCACTCAGGAAAGAATGGCTTCCATGAAGAAATCAACCGGTAACATGTTGGCGAGGCTGTGGGAGAAAAGGAACACTTCTCCACTGTTGGTGGGAGTACTAGACTGGTGTAACCACTGTGGAAATCAGTATAGAGATTCCTCAGAAGGCTAGGATTGGAAGTTCCCTTCAATCCAGCTGTTCTCCTCCAGAAAAACTGAAAGGGTCATGTCACAGTGATATATATGCACCCATGTTCATAGCAGAACAATTTGTAATAGCTAAATCTTGAACACCACCAAGATGCTCATCAACTGAAGAGTGGATGAAAAAGATTTTTATACAATGGCATATTACTCAGCTATATAAAAGCATGATCTTGAGGCCTTCTTAGGTAAATGGTGACAACTGGAAATTATCCTCATAAGTGAAATAAATAAGAATCATATTTATAAATATCACATTATCTCTCTGGTGTAAAAAGTAATAAAAACTGTAGGAGTAATAAGATCTGAAATGTATAATAGCTATTGTAAAAAAGAAAAGGAAAATGCTCTAAAGGATTTAAGTGAATGTATGTTTCAGTGTGTAAGATAAATGAGCATATTACTAAGTTTTTTTGGATCATTGAGCAGAACATTTTTCACTCTCATTGTTTGATTGTCCACTTTCTATGCTTTAATTTTGTGACTTGAACAACTATTTCTAATATGACAGTATGTAATTTATCAACCAGTGATTTCTTAACATTAATTGTTTTTGAAATTTTGTATTTTTCTACCCTTTTTTCTTTTTTACTTTATTTTTCTCTTTAAATAAAAACAAATAAGATGCCATCAATGAACTGGACTTGGGGAGACATGCCTGTATCCCAGAATGCTGAGAAGCTGATGCAAGAGGGTCAGGTTGCCAATTTGAGCCAGGCCTGTGTTATTCAGTGGCTGTTCCCCCTTTCAGCATAAAACCAGAAACAACTGGGGGTGTAGCTTATTCCTGAGTACTTCCCAGAAGTAATAAACAAACAGAAAGAAAGAAAGAAGAAGAAGAAAGAAAGAAAGAAAGAAAGAAAGAAAGAAAGAAAGAAGAGAGAAAGAAAGAAAGAAAGGAGAAAGAAAGAAAGAAAGAAAGAAAGAAAGAAAGGAGAAAGAAAGAAAGAAAGAAAGAAGAAAGGAAGGAAGAAAAAAGAAAAGGAAGGAAGGAAGGAAGGAAGGAAAGAAAGAAGGAAGGAAGAAAAAGAAGGAAAGAGGGCTCACCAGTATCAGACATGTTCACACTGCTGAACAGTCCTAAAACAAGTAACTCTGGTATATACTTTAAAAAATGTTCTACCCACTAGATAACAATTATTGAAATGGTCTTTCATGTCAGCTCCCTAGCAGGACTTAAGTTTAGACTAATTCCTATCTTACCTCATTTTGTTGTTTTCTTCAGAGCTTTTGTTTGAAATTGTTGTACTGTCCCCTTCCCCATGGTGGTTGCTTGCCTATTTTCCTCTGTCCATTTTTCTGTCTTCTCTTTTTCTTTCCTTCTTCCCTTCTTTCCTTCCTTCCCTCCCTCCCTCCATTTTTCCTTTCCTCCTTCCATCCTCCTTTACATGATTTTTTCCTTTGTTTTTAACATTGTACTTTCATGTCATTTGTCAGTTTTTATTCTTGATTATGTTAGAGGGCTTATATAATTTATTAATTTGAATTTTACTAATATTAAATATTGGTAAATACTTACAAGGAACTTTTTACATTTCAGATGATTCTCTAAGCCTTTCCCAATATTAATTTACTGATTTAAACTTTTTAAAAATATTTTAAGACTCTTTAGTGTGCACAGTTCATTGTATGAAGTGCATTTACATCTTTATGCAACCATTTCCACTGTTCTTCTCCAGAACATTTTTCAGTCTCCCAAACCAAGCCTCATTATGGGTTAAAAAATAATTTTGTCTACTCTTTTTTCCTACTAGTTTCTAGCCATTAGGAACTGCCATTCCATTCTGTCTTCCAAATTGTCTTCTGCATCTCATAGATGTAACCATATGGTATTCATCCCTCTGTCACTTTAGCTTATGGCACTTAGTTAAATGTCTTCAAGAACAACTGCCTTTGTTTTGAAACCATTGCAATATTTCATCATGTGTTACATTGTTTTCCCATCCATTTATCAGTGGTGACTGGTGTTGCTAAAATCTTTTGTATTTGGCGAATAACATACGTACGTGCTTAGGACTTTAAATTACTTAGAGTCTATGTTCAAAAGTGGAATATCTGGAAATTCAGTCTATATTGATGCATATTGTAATTTTACTGTAATGGAACCATCATACTGTCCTTGTATTTTTAACATTCTCACTGAAAAAGAAAAAGATTCCAATTATCCACACACTTAACACTCGTTTTATCTCATGTAATTTTGATTTGCCTTCCCCTAATGATTACTGATTTGAGAATCTTTTCATGTGTTTATTTGGCATCTGCATTTTTTTTTATTTTTTGGTACCAGGAATTGAACTCAGGACCTTGTGTTTGCCAGGTAGACACTGTGCCACTGAGCTATATCCTTGGCTCTGTGCATCTTTTTTATTTTAGTTTTTTAATTTCTCTGTGTTTTTGAGAGAAGGTTTCATTATGATACTGTGGCTGGTCTTGAACTCACTTTGTAGCCCAAGCTGGCCTTGAACTCCCTGTTGATCCTCCTGCCTCAGCCTCCAAAAGGCTGGAATTACAGACCTGCACTACCGCGTTTGCTGTACATCTTTTTCTAAAGATATTCCTGTAAGGTCTTTTGCCCAGTTTTGCATATGGTATTTTATTTGTTTATTTTGAATCATAGTACTTTATATAACTGAGTATTGACTGTATCATATATATGATTCACAAATATTATCTCTCATTTCAAGAAAGACTACTGATAGTGACTTTGGTGCAGAAAAGTTTTAATTTTGATATTGTCAAATGTATCTATCTTTCTTTTGTTACCCATGCTTTTGGGTCTTAACCAAAATATCAGTGTTAAATGAATTACAAAATTTTCCTGTGTTACAGTTTATATCCAGATTTGCCCCCTTCCAAGCCTCAAGTGCCCAGAAGAAGAGCCTCTCAGGGGTTAGTGGGCTGTGGGTGCATGTTGTTCATTACTGGATTAGCTCATTGGTGGACTTATAGCCTACTGTGATGTTGGGATGTGACACTCGGTGTGAAGAAGTAGCTTCCTGTGGATACACATGGAAAAGTATACATCTCTCCCGCTTCCTGCCTGGCTTGCTATTAACTGTCTCTCCTCTAATATGCCCTTCCACCATGCCCATCTGCCTTGGAACCTGCAATTAAGAACTGAAATCTCCACAAACTATGAGCCGAAACAAACTTTCCTCCTTTAAATTGTGGGTATCAGATATTTTTGTGCCAGCTATGAGAAAGTAAATAAGATACTCACCAATATAATTTTATAAAGGTTTTGTATTTTATCAAACATTTAGTTCTTTAATTCATTTTGAGTTAATGTTTGTATAATATTAAGGAAGCAGCCTCCTTCACTCTTTGACATCTATTTGAATCTATATTCCTCAGTACCTTTAGTTTAAAAGACTATTACTTTCCCATTTAATGATCTTGACATCCTAGTTGAATGTCATTTGATCAGCTAAGTGAAGATTTACTCCTGGGATATATTGTCATGCACTGACATTTGTGTCTATCTTCATATCAGTGTCACACTGTATTTTTTTACTGTATCTTTATAGAAATTATTAAAATTAGAACTTTGTGATCACCTACTCATCTGGTTCAAGTTAGTTTGAGCATTTAGGGTTTCATGAGATTATATATAAATTTAAAGCATGGAGTTTCTGCTTTAGGAGGAAACATAATCTCTGGGATTGTTAAAGAACTGTGTGGTTTCGTTGATCTGTGAGTATCACTTTGGGCTATGTGGACATTTTAACACATTAGCTCTTCCAGTCTGTGAATACAGCTCTTCTTTCTGTTTATTTCTATCTTAAATTTGAGCAATTTTTTAATTGTCAGAATATAAGTCTTTTGCTTCATTGGTTAATTTATTCTTACTGATGATATGACAAATTCAACTGGATTCCTTTTAAATGATTCAATTTTAGCAAATTTTTGTGTGATAATAATATTCTGAAACTTTTCTGAATTTATTTATTAAACCTAACACAGTTTTGTTGACACATCGAAGTTTTCTACATGTAAGATCATGCCAATGGAAAACAATGATAAATTTATTGCTCATTTTTCAATTTCAATGAATTGCTTTCTATTCCTAATTTCTTTACAGCTATGTTGGAGAGACTAGTTAAAAACTGGCCTCCTTTCATGTTCCTAGTGATGTAGGAAAGCTTTCCGTAGTCCATCACTTAGTATGGTATTGGTCGTGATTTTCCATGTATGCACTTTACTATGTTGAGGCTTCATTGTTGTTTATTTAAATATTTTTTACCATACATGATGTATGATAAATGAGTTGAATAAATGAAGGTGATGAGTTTTTCTTTTTCCTTTATTCTGTTCATAACTTTTTATTATGTTTGAATTTTATGTGTTGAACCATCCTTGCCTTCCAGAAATGAATCCCATGTTGTCATGTTGTACTATGCTCCTAAATTTGGTTTGCTAGTATTTTACTTTTAATAATTTCTAATTGAATTAGGTGAATGAGTATTTTTTTCTTTTTTCGGACTTCTGGTTCAGTGCTATTAATTGACATCGACCTGACTTTTCTTGGTTGTTTTTCAGACTGTCTTCATTTATTCTAGGGTGTTGAGTTTATTAGGTTTTAACTATTGATAAAAGTCCTTGATGATATGATGATCTTTTTTCATTGTGTGAGATCAATTGTGGTGTTCCCTCTTTCATTTCTAATGTTATTAGAAGTATTTCCCATTTTTCTTTGTTATTTTAGATAAATAACTATCAATTTTATTTCTGTTTACAAAGAAAATTCCCAACTTCTTGTTGTGTTGATAGTTTAAAAGTGTTCTTCTATTTTGTTTGTCATGATTTGGATGCATGTGCTTCAAAAAGTTTACTGGGCTGAAGGCTCATTTGCTAATGGGATTTTGGAATATGACCATGAAGGCCCTAACTTCTTCACCAGATTAATCTACTGATGAGAATAAAATTTGGTAGCATACACAGAGATGAAGGAAACAGGATATGAGTCCTCATTTAAGAACATGGATCAGGGAAATGACTTTGAGACTATTCCATCCCTACCTCCCTCCTCTGGGATGTTCTCATCAATCTTGGCTTCCCACTGGCGTGAGTTGAGCATCTTTCTTTTTCCACACACTCCACCATGCTGTGGCCTTGCCACTGGCCAAAAACCCAGCAAGCATGGGCCATATTAGAACTCAGATCTCGAAAGTACACCAAAGCCTCATGTGTTCAGAGGCAGGACTCTGGGAAGTGGGTTGGATTACGGGGGCAACATAATCACCAGTGGATTTATTATCATTCTATGAAGATTTAGTTGTTCTCAGGACTTTTCTTCATACATGCCTTTTATCACCTGTGTCTGTTTTTCTTATGATTCCCAACATGGCTATTTTTAAATGTCGCATTTTATGTAACTGTCAAACTTCTGTTTATTCTCTGACTTGTCAGTTTTCTACTGTGTTGTTCATTTAATAATCTTTTGCTTCAAGCATCTGTAGGCTTGTGGTCTCTTTGGCTTTTGTGAGCCATACTCGCTGCTCTCCATGAGGTTTTTGAAATATTTATTTATTTACTTTTGTTACCCTGAGATCTAGATGTTCACGGACAGCTAAGGATGTTGGACTTCAGTCTCCTGTACTCTGTCTCACTGAAAGTGCTGAACCAGGCCGTGCCACAGGGAAAGGAGTGGGACCAAAACCACGTGAAATCTCCTGGTGCTTTGAATGTGTCTTCTTGACTGGCTGCTCACATGGTAACTGTACTTCTCTGAGTGACCCTTGAAACTCCTAAAAAAGTTATTTTATTTAATCTCTATCTTAATTCTTACTGTTTTCATTGAAGAATGAGGATTCAGACCTTCGTGATACGTCATTTTGCTAAGATCATTGCTAACTTAATTCTCAAACTAAAGCAATAATGCAGATAATCTTTTTGAAAGTAAGATAACCATAACACAAAGAAGCTCAGTAAATTTGCCAAAGTCATACAGGGAGTAACAGGCAGAGTGGGGTTTTGAACTGTCGTCCATAAACCCAGAATTTGGTTGTGGGAAGGATGTTTTATCCTGAGAGTGAGGAAAAATTTTGATGTGCCTACTTATGTCTCTTAATATGTAATTCTGACTTAAATTTAGAAATAATAGGGGGCTGAGGATTTAGCTCAGCCTTATAAGCGCCTGCCTACCAAGTGTGAGGTCATGAGTTTGATCCCCGGTACCAAAGAAAGGAGAAATAATAAAGGAAGTAATAGACTGATACAATAAATCCGTTGCTATATTATAACTAAGCAGAAAAAAATCAAATGGAGCCAGTTTATCTAAAGAAAAAAATTTAAAACATATAAGATACATTATTGATACAAATAACGCAGAAAAGAAAAACTAACTTCATCCTTCAGGTGTGCGGAATGTCTATGAGTAAATGACTTTATTTTCGTTATTCTTTTGCTAAGTATTTTGAAATCCACTGAGTAGGCAGGGTCAGCAGAAGGATGATTTAGTGGAAATTGGAAAACAATCGTTTTAGAAGAGTGTTTGATTTCAATATATACCTTGTATTCCCCGAGAACCTCTCTCTTCTTAGCATTGAGACCACGGCTGGCAGGCAGTTGGCGGGAGGCAAAGGTCTGCGGCAAGGGAGTACAAACAAGACAATTACTGGAATTCAGAAAAGCCAAAGAGGCTTTCCCTGCACAGAGGACTGAATGTCAAGCAGCAGTTTTATCTTACACTCTGAATGAAATGCCTCTGTCTTTTTCACTCTAGCTTGTGGCTAACGGCCTGTGGTGGGAAGTCTATTTTCAGAATGATCCAGTAAGAAATTTTCCATAACATTTAGTGTTACGATATGAAACAACGATTTAGAAGGATCAAATCATAATCCCCAGTAATGATCAACTGGTATTGATTACCACTAACTTAGGTTTTATTTTGCCACATTTGTACGTACCTCAAAATTCAATTCAAGCAGTCATTAGAGAGTACCTGAAATAGGCCCAGTTTTTGAGTTTGTTGGCACAATGTGATGAATAAGGTACTTTTAGTTCAACTAGCTTGATAAGTAGGAATGAGAGGAAACCATCTGAGAATGGAATAAGACTTGCTTCGTGTATTCAGGACACATTTGGAGAGTGTTTGCTCAGTGCCTACCACTAGTAGAGACGTTAGAGTTAAAAACAAAGATTGAATAGTACATTTACAGAATGAGGTGCAGAAGAGAGGTTCAGAAGACCACGACATGGGAGTAAATTAACAATCACAGTGAACTGTGCTGCATGCCAAGGGAAGAGTGCAAACAAAATGCGCAGCAGAGAGGCGACAAGAATCTGCTGGCAGGAGGACTGGATTTCTTTTCAGAAAACTCTCCTTATTTACTAGTACAGGTCAGCTATGGAAATGGTGTTGGTAGAAAGCACTATCCATATGCTAGCTGTAAGATGAGATTCTACATGAAAAGAAGGATGCAAATATTTTATATGAGTGAAGAACAAAGCCTTAGTCTTTGGAATACTGTACATGCATGACCTTTAGGAAGCTACATTTCTACTTTAATAAGAGGTGCTTACCTCTTATGTGAGGAAAAGATGGCTGCAAAATTGGAGTTATTACACATGAAATACAAATGACCAACCATTTGTAATTACTCTAGTGGGGTGAAATTTGAAAAACAGAAAGTCATTTTCTAGGCTTTCATCCCCAAATCAAATATCCACTTGGCAGCAGACAGCATTATGGCAGGACTTAGGCTATGTGAGAGCCTTGGTAGCCTGGAAAGTTGCCAGATAACCAGCAGTGGCCACCAGACATGTTTGGTGGTGTCCGTCAGGCTTAGAGAGGCAGGAATGGCACAGAGGTTCTACCCTGGTAGAGTTTTCCATACCCAGGGCAGGAGCAGCAGCCAGGAAGAGCCGGGGCAGCAGGGCAGGGGTGAGGTGTCTACCTGGCTGGGTATGTGGAGAGCCAAGAAATGCTGTTTCTGAGGGTTAGTTTCATAGTGGATCGTGGCCCCCCTTGAACAATTTTGGGCTAAACCTAGAGAGAACAGGACTGCTTGTGTTAAAGTCATCCCCAGCTTTATTGATTTGTGAAAGCAGAGGAAATCCAAGCAGTATGTGCACACATGCAAAGTGAGGTATCTGGTAGAAAATCAAATGATCAAATGCATGGAAATTTCTTTTTGTGTATTTGATTTATAAGAAAAAAATCATGTTTATTGAGTATAATGCTTGAAGAACACAATTCAAATTACTGAACTTGTGTAATACAAAGATTTTCTAGTAAGCATACAGAGATGTGGAATGATCATTATGATTTAATATTAGAGTGGATCATAGCACTAAAGAGAAATCCTTTACTTATATGCATCTCTTTATTCATCCTGTTCACTCAGCATACTCTTTCTCGGCAGCCAATCCTGACTTTTGGTCTCTGCAGACTTGGTTATTAGTATTTCATAGAAAGGAAGTATAGAATATGCAGTTTGCCACCTGGCTTTGTCATTAAGACCTGTTTATGTTGCTATATGATTAGTATTTTATTCCTTTTTGCTGCTAAATAATCTTCTATTGAATGGAGACAACATACTTTGTTTATCTCATCATTAGTTGGTGGAGACTTGTTCCTACTTTATGGCAGCTATGAATAATCCTGTGTTAATATTTCAGCGAATATACTTTTTATCTCTCTTGGATATATACCTTAAGCTGAAATATTTCTATGCTTACTTTAGTTTTATACTTTGATCCATTATATTTTTCTCTATAGTTTATTTCAAACCGGTTTATGTATAATGTGAGGAAGAGGTCCAACTTAATTTGCTTCATAGACATCCAGTTGTACTGGTTTTATTGGTTGAAAAGACCACTGATACCCTGCTGAAGGCGTTAGAAACCTTGTTCAGTCTGTGTGTCCATTCAGGGAGTGTCGCCATCACTGCTGTAAGGAAACCCTGTGACTCTTGGCCACACTAACCTGAAGTAAAGCATTTAGGAGCCCGTGCTGAATATGGATGAGGGACACGCCGGGGTACCTGCCTGGGCGGAATCTGTCACACTGGACCCGTAGCTGGTGTGAGGGGTGCTGTTGTCTCTGGCTGCGTCCCTCCGAACATAGCTCCTGTTTCATTGAGCAAGGACGAAGTTGGGATTATTCATGCTATGGACTCACAGTTCTTGCTTAGATATGAACTAATTTGCTTTGAAAAATCAAAGCTAGGTATATACTATCTTCTTCTGTGTGACACCAATGCTCAACACAGGCCTGGCTTAGAATGAGTATTGAGTAAGAAATTAATCCATGTATTCATGAATAAGGTTACTCAATTGAGTCTAAGAAATAATTAGGCTATTATCTCTGTGGTTGATAATATGAATAATGAAAGTAATATAATACAGGGTATTATTTATCTCAATCTTTTCATGGCTCCTTCTTCCACTCAGCACAAATAGAAATGCCAAATCTCAAATCTAATTCCTGAATGTAATTCCTCTCACAGGGTAACTTAGAGTTATCCTGGGTTGCTGACTAAAGGATATTTATGGTAAAGTGTTTTATACCACAGGGAATGAAGCCAAGGAGTCTTTCAATAAAGCCACAATTTGCTGTGAAAAGAAAATTGGGGTCAGCAAATTTTTTGATTTGACAAATTAGAAAATATTATTACTATCTTTCATCTTGTATACTTAATTGCAAAGTACTTGCCCTAATTTTCATTATGATCTATTAAATCATCTTTGTGCTGTCATGGTCTATATTACTATTTTGTACTAAGAATATAATAGCTGGGCTTATTAATGCAGTTTCCATCATTAACTAGAGTTCCTCGAGAATCATCACAAAATACTGTGTGTCTGTCTGTCCAGATGCATGGCACAGAATCGGTGCTCAGTAAGTATTTGTTGTACACATCAGTTTATGTCTCATCCTGCATTTTACTGATGTGCTTTCATCCTGCCTCCCGCAAGCTCCTTAAAGGTAGTCTTTTATCATCTTGCCAATATCTGTAGCTCAAATAATTGTATAAACAAGTGAGCAAATAAATGAGATAATCCATAGCTGGATAAAGGTACTGAGAATTGGTTTGGTATTTCGCTGCTTTGGGTGAAGAAATGCTGCTATTAGCATATGCATTTATATGTCAGTGAGAGAATTAGTTCCAACTTGGCCATAGAGTTTAATTTTTTATGGCGTCTCCACCCCAGAGGTTCTCTAGAGAACTTTACAAGTGCACAGATAGGTATAGTATTTGGTTTATTTGACATAATTTCCTCATCTTATAACAATTTCTCTGGAGGTTTTTCATAGCCTTTCTCATACTAAGGCTTTTGTCAGGTCCACACATTTCTGCAGATACGGTTGCCCACATCCGTGGAAGAAGTTGACCGTGTGTTTGTTCCAAGCCTGGAGAAAGCTGAAGAAAACCTGGTCCTTGTGAGGACTCAGGCATTCTCTGTCCTCTAGAGTTCCAAGAGTTGTGTCACCTTTTCTACCAGCAAAGGACTTTACCCATTGGATAATCCTCCAGATGTTGAATTCTGAGTGAAATGAGGACTGATAAGGACTCATGGTAGCAAGATTGCTCTGGAGCCATGATCTCCTTGGGATGACTGTGTCCTGCCTAAATAGTTGCTAATAAAATGTAGACCTACCTTTTTTCTGATCAGGACATCTGTCGTTTTTGCCAGTGACCCAAATATATCTTCCTCACTAATCGTAAATAATATGATGAAATCCATGGTCTTTTAAAATACATTATCTGTTTAATTTAATGCAATCAGAGTCAGTTTCTCTTGCTTGGACCTGCAAACCACCATAATACAATATTCAAATTTAGTGATAAAGAAGATTTAGGCAGCTAACATTGAGGAAAGTTACTGAGCACTAATATAAATCAATAGATGAAAATGATCAGCGACTTTAGGACTACACAGTGGTGCCACTGTTCAAAAACTTAATTTGCTCTATGATTTTGGTAAAGATGGGCATGTCTATGATTCTGTGGGAAGGGTGGTCATGGCCTTGTTTGTCACCTAACTCAGGGTTTGCAAACAAAGCCAAAATTTTGCCAAACACTTCTGTTTGAGAATCAAATCAGTTGCAAATAAATTAGGTTCATGAACTGAGGCACTGCTATATCTGTAAAATAGTAGTTTGAAACTGTGTTGCAAGGGGAGTTCACAGGCACAGAACTCTCTGGTATAGCAAATGCAAATCCCCTGAGATTCACTGTACACTCTAGCAAAGGATTGGAGGTGTCTCAGTATAAAAGCTCTCGTCTACCCCTCCTTTCCTGGCTGATTCAGGGCTTAACATAGATCATGTATTTTGAAACACAATAATTAACATGCTGTGGAACAGCAGCCTACTGAAACAATGTGAATAACATAATGAGTATTGTTGGTGTTCTTCTTGATTTACATTGGAGAGAACAGATGCAAAGCTTGTGAAAGGGACTTGGCAAACTGTGAGAGCTGTTTTAGTGCTACATTCCAACTCTGTGCGATGCTCCTTGTGAGTCCTGCCATCTGCCTCCACCATGAAGGGTTTTGAAAGTTGGAAAGTGTGAGGGAAATTTCGTTTCCAAACAAACAGAATGCTAATTGGGAAAGTGTGACGAATCAAATATTTATAAACCTAATCTACTCTGGAAAGGAGAGTACACTCCCTTACTGTGTTATCAGTGTTAACAGATAGACCTGTAGTGACTTGAATTGGATGCTAGTGAACAAGGAGAATAGAGGAAATTTTGTTATTCCTAATTTCAGTATAATTTATACTAAAATTCAGAGAAGTACATTTCAAGAAAGAAGGAACAGAAGATATTAGCATAATCAATAGGAATATTATATGGATAGATGTAATTATATAAATATATAGATACGGCTTCCTAAACATGCAAAGAAATATCAAAAGAAACAAAAAATCTTTAGTAAAATAATATTTTTATATGTATTATTTGTGTATGTGTGTGTGTGTGTATGACTGGTTTTGTTAGTACACACATATCTTCACATAGAGATTACAACATAAAAATATGAAAAAAATACCCTGGAGTAAATTTATCAACCCCACTAAGAAATGTAAATGGCTCCACTCTATCAAGTCAAAATAAGAACATTTGCAGATCTTCTTAGAAAGTAAAATCAAACCCTATGCAGGAATTCACCCTAAAACAGAGAGATGATCATCCTACTTCCTGGCTGTCTGCTGGCTATCATATATGCACAATGCATGCACAGCATGCCCACTCCAGAGAGGCTTCTTGAGTGTGTTGGATGAGCACCTCACCCACTGGCCACAGGTCAGCCTGGGAGGAATCAGGACCCACCTGACAAGTGCATGCTAGACAAGCAGTATCTGCTCCTGGGGCCTCTACAGCTCAAGGCAACAGAAGTCACAATCAAGTCACCCCCTCCCCAACTCAAGAGACTCATGCCAAGGAGTAGAGTGTTGCTTCAGGAATGAAATGTTATCCTACCACAGAGACTGGGTGAGCCTTGTAAGATAGGTTTGGAGAGGAGGATAAGTGCGAACACCTTCTGGTCCCTTGGGAGACTCAGGATCAGACCAGGAAGTTTACAGGGCCTACATCTTGCTGAGGGGAGGCCATCTTGGGGGATGCATTGGCCAGAGGGTACAGTCCTGAAGGAGAACATGATTAGGTAAGTGGAATCCTTGACCTCTGTCACTACGGCCTACATTCAGCAGAACTAGTGGTCTTAAGTATTACAGGCTATCATACAAGTGTTCTCTGCACTCCAATCATGGTATGCTGAGGTCTGGTTAAGGAACGTCCATGATCCATGAGTGGCTCCTAGGGTGTGGGCATCTTCCAGTTGTCATTTGATATCCTTGATGTGGAAGATTTACTATAATACACAGCAACACAGTAGTGGATACTAAGTGGCTTTCTCTTTATGTCAGTGCCTGGAGTTTCAAGGGGATCCCATTCAATAAAAATGGATTCACATCCATAGGATCACAGGGAATTAAGCCAACAGAAGACAGGGAAGCAAGTGCCAAGTAATGAAACTATAAAGTTGACAGAAGGGATAAAAACACTGAGGAGGAAATAAACCAAGAATTCCCAGCATTATCACTCCATATGTCCAAGATGAATTTGGAGAAAATAAGTAAAATTTGCATGGCCTGACCAAAATGGTTCAAAACATGAATGATAGATTCAACAAGGTTCTAGAACTCTTGAAAACATGTCAGGTAGAAACACCTGCAATTAAAAACTTTATAGAATTCATAAATTTCAGAAATGACCAATGCACAGTGTCTGAATTTGAGGGTAAATTTGTAAATTACTAAGAAGCGCACAAAGAAGCCATGAAAACAATGAGAGACCATGATAAGACCATGTAGCAATGTTAGATGACACCAAGAAGACCAACTTAAGGCTTGAAACTAGAAGATAACATTGATGGACTCATTAAGATGTTTATATAAATCATAGCAAGAAAACTTCTCAAATGTGAGAAAAGAATTCAACATACAAGGAACTGAGGCTTCCAGGACACAAAACAACTATGATGCAGAAAGCAGCTTAGCAAGACGTATTCTTATTAAACTCCCAGATAGCCAACAAAACAAGATACCACTGAAAACCAAAATTTAAGAGCAGTCAAAGAAAAACAAAAAAATAGCATACAAATATAAATCATTAGAATTGTAGCAGACTTTTCAACAGAAACCTTAAGGCCAGAAGAGTTTGGAGTGATGTGTTCTAGGCTTTAGGATCAAATAACTTCTAACCTTGATTAATTTGTACAGTGTATCTGTCTTTCAAAAAAGATGGAGAAATGAAGACTTTTCATGAACAAGAACAGTTCAAGAGATTTATCACTTTGAAATAAACACTCCAGAAAATATTCAACAATATTCTTTACAGAAACAATGAAACTAATACAGCTAAAAAATCATTTGAAATAAAACACAGCATATGTTCAAATGATAAACAACAAAAAATGACAGCAAGAAAAAGAGTAACCAGCAAAATAAAAGAATGCAAGGATAGTAAAAATATCAACACATGTCAATAATATTTCTCAACGTTAATGGCCTCAATTTCCCAATTAAAAGATGCAATTGGCAGACAGGATCGAAAAACCAAATCCAACAGTCTGTTATATTTCAGAAACAACTAATCCCCAAAGACTTTCATAGACTAAATGGTAAAGGGTGGAAAACAATATTTCATGCACCCAGGACATCTCCCAAATAGGTAGGAGTTGCTATTTTAATTTCAGGGGAACAGTCTCACAGGGAGAAAGAGCATCTATGAATATTTATACACCACATGCAGCGGCACATATCTTCACAAAAGAAACACTACTGAATTTAAATAAAAAACCAAATAAATGCTAACACAATCCTAGTGAAGAATACTAATATCTCACTCTGGCAAAGAGATGCATGAACAAAACAAAAAATCAAACAGAACTGGAGCACAGTTAGATGTCTAATACCAGAGTATTTCACCTCACTACAACAGGGTATATATTCTTTTCCACTGTACATAGTACTTTTCTGAAAACAGACTCCACAAACCCTGCTAAAATAAATATAAAAGAAGAAAATATCTCTTGGGTACTATCAGAGGACTGTGCAATGAAAATAGAAATCAATGTCAGTAGATATGAAAAAGGTAGAAGTACCTGGGAAATTAGCAACATACTTCTAGAAAACCCATGAGTCACAGAAGTAATCAAGCAAGGAATTAAAAAAAAAATTCTGGAAGTTAATGACAATGCTTGTACAATGCTGATTAAGGGTTTGATATAGCCAATACTGCTCGAGGTCTTTGCAAAAACTGAAAGGGACAGAGTCCTCCTAAATCCATGTGTGGAAACCAGTATCAATCTGATTCTAATACTTATTTCTGCAAGAGATAGCAGCAAGAGTCCACAAATGAGATTGCCACCCATTAAGAGGCTTTTGTACAATTACAGAATCAATTGGTAGACTAAAGAAACAATCTACAGAATAGAAAACAATGTCAGTCATTCCGCAGACACAGGACTCATAGTTAGAATATATAAACAATGCAAATAAGTTAGACCACCAGAAATAAAAATCAAGAAAGTCAAGCAATGGATAAATGAAATAGACAGACACTTCCTAAAGAGAGAAGTATTAATGGTCAACAAATGTGTGAAGAAATGTTCCACGTCTCTGTTCACTAAAGAAATGTAAATTAAGAGTAAATTTCTATCTTATACCAAAACAAATGGTTGTCATCAAGAAAGCAAAAACTAACAAATGCTGGCATGGCTGTGGTGGAAAAGAATCCTTTCTACATTTTTGGTGGGAATGTAAACTAGTACAGTATGGAGATTTCTCAAAGAACTAAAATTATAAATTCCTTATGATCCTTTTAAAGTATCTTCCCCAAAGACTTTTAAGTCATCATACTACAGTGATAAATGCTTTCCAATGGTTTTAGTAGTACAATTCATAATATCTACATCCTCAAGGCAGCCCAGCATGTCTGTCAAGAAATGATTGCATGAAGAACAGATGTTATCTATACATAATGGAATATTACTGGACTATAAAGAAGGAGAAGTCTGAGATATTTGTAGGAAAATAGACACACCTGAAAATATAAGGCTGAGTGAAAGAAAACCAGACATGGACTTAAATACCATATAGCATCCCTCTTTTGAGGGAGGCAAAGTAAAAGCAGAGAGAATCATAAAGTATGGATAGAAGGGGTCAAGGGGATGGGTCTCTTGCACATGGAAAGAGGTCCAGCAGACAAAGGTCTAGAGATTAGGGGCAGGGGAAGATGAAATAAGTAGAATGAATAAGTGCCTTAGTCAGGAACCTGGTAACTTCAATGAATATAAACATTATATGCCATAAACTATGTGCTCAGGTTATTGATATCAGTAGGAATAAAGATGGAGGAACTGGAATCATGGGAAGAGGGTAAGTAAGGGAATGAAAGGAGAGAGGGTTGAGAAAAGAAGATTCATTACACACCTGCACCCTCTCCCAAAAGCACTGCAAACTGCGTGGTCTGCTAACGTGTACTAAGGAAATATTCTTACAAAAATAAAGAGTGTAAACATGGTTAAATTAAAAGACATACCAGACAAGAAAGAGGAAAACAGCTCTAAGTCAGGTTGTTTGCTTTTGAATCCAAAAGCCTTGCCAGAGATAAAAAGGCCAGTGCAACGCTGCAGGCAGGAAGAAGATGCTCAATTTTATTGATATTTATTTGCTCACAGATGTACAAATGTTTCATAATACAGAAATTACAGGAATTGCAAAACTAAAAGAAATATAGATTTCAGTAAAGTTCTCTAGAAAAAAGATAGCTCCACGAATAGGCACAGTGAAGTCACAGATCTAAAAAAAAGCAGAAAAATTTACATTGTTTAGATTCACATTATATCAAAATCTATACCCCAGTTTTAAAGGGTACACATTTCAAATACACAAACAGTAAGTATCATTGATACACTAGACAAAAAAGAAAATTCATATAAATGTAAAGGTCTTATATGCAATTAACTGAATATTATACAGCATACAATTAGTAGTAGTGCTTTGACTTACTGTAAGAAACCAATTTAGAACATAATACTATTCTATACACTATTCAACCACGTGATTGGAAATAATGCAGAACATAATTAAAATCCTTGGATAAAAATAAAATGTAACTCAGGTATGTTGGTGTGCAGTTGTAATCCTGGCATTCTGGAAGGCTAAAGCAGAACTGTAAGTTTGAGCACAAACTGGGTTAACTTAGTGATTTAGTAAGACTCTGCTTCAAAATAAAAATGAAAATATGTTCTGGCAATATAGTTTGGTGCACAGGTTATGATCTTAATCCTTAGTAATATGCAAAAAAGTAAAACATAAACTGAAAATTAATAATTTTTTAAAAGCAGAAAAATTAAGACATAAGATAGAATCGATGGCATTGACCTAAAGCTATCTCTGAGAGAAATAGTTAAGCTACATTGTACTTATTTACATAATTAAGAATAAAAATAAACATATGAATCAATAGAAACTTAAAAAACAATAAAAAAGTAAAGCATAAGAAATATAACAAGAGTAATTAAAATATAGAAGCAAAAATTAATAAGATAGAATATTAAAACACATAGAATTTAAACAGAGTTCTTTAACTTTGTGTATAATATAAATCATTATCTTAATTAGTAAAGAGAAAAGAAGGTAGCAATAAAGAAAGCAACTTAAATATTAAAGCAATTTAAATAATGAAGCAATTTAAATATTAAAATGGTAAATTTGCTCTCCCTTCACAGATAAATTTGTAAACCAAGGTGTGATGAAAATATTTTTACACAAAGCATCTTTAAATTTCTACCCTTTAATGACAGAAACATAAGTCAAGTTAAAATAGAAAAATAACATAGTTTAGAAATAAGCCCCCATACATAGAAATATAAAGAATATGAAAATATATGGAATGTACAGAACATATATATGTAATCTAAGATGTAAGTGTCTGATTGAAGTCATCACATAGATAAATTTTGACTGAATATTAACTATTGATAAAGTAACAGCCATTGATTACTTTTCCCCTCAGCATGCTGATGTTTGACATGGTTAGTTAGCTTCCTTGTTCAAAGACTCTTGAAAAGTTGTAGCTGTAAAATCTTGGGAATTTTCTTTTCCTCCGCCTCCTGCGCTCCCTTTCTCTGGCCCTTCCTCGGAGAAGATTCGAATGGCTGCGGGCTCATCAGGTGACTCTCCCCAGCTTCTCCCTGTGGGCTCTGGAAACAGTCTCCAGCGTGGCGGTCGCAGGGCAGCGGGACTTCTTTCATCCTCCTGACCTTCCAAAGTGCATCCTCTAGGCGTGGCAGGTGGCGGCTGCATGTGCTTTTAGAAACAAGCCTTAGAGTCACACCACTCGCTTCTGCCGCCTTCTTACTCACGGGAAGCCAATCACTAAAGCAGCTCACACTCAGGGCCCAAGGATTTGACTCCAAGTCATTTTTAAGCAAATAGCTGAAAATTTCCAGGCATTTTAAAAGATGAACACGTCATCCCATGAATAGAACTAGCAGATTAATAACTGAAAACAAAATAAATTTGATTGAGGAATGAAATTAAAGGGAGATTCATAAAAACAGTTGCTACCTCTCCTGAAGAGAAAAGAAAGAAATTAAAGAGACTGGCAAACAAAAATTATTTTCTACTTTTGAAACTGCATGATGGCAGTTTCCAAAGATGTTGCTGATGTTTCTCATTCAACAAGCTTTTCTCACTTTCTTGTTCCTCACACAAAGAAGTGAAGAAAGTGTATGACTTCTTCAAATAATACATTTTTTAAAGTTCCAAAACTAGGTCAAAAGATCCTGCAACCCCTACTAACATTCACAGAAACCTTTCCGCTAGAGCCCTCCCTGAGTTTCCGTATAGAAAATCTGGTTGTTCAGAGGCCACCATGAGATCTGGAAACCACTTGATGAGCAAGTGCTTTGCTGAGTGGTTCCAGTCCTTGAGTTCTCAGTCCAGACAGCAGTTTGGGGAATTACCAATCAGCTGAGCAGTCCTGACGATTCATGGTTACCCCCAGGCATAGATCACATATCACGAAGTTTCAGATAATCTCATATTGGACATAGAGGTCATTTGTCATACAGCAACAAAACATGTCCAATGATGCAGGTATTATTACTATTGGTGGTATGTATGATATACACTCTCATATAAGTTGTGATGAAATGTTAACAGTGAATGTTTAAAACTTGTTACAGTAGAAAACACTTGGTCATCCAGCTCTCTTGTAGCAGAAAATGTCCCCTTCAGCCAGTGTATTTCAATTGCCCAGGGACAGTTCCTGTTCCAGTTCTGCTTGCTTCTGTCTGATCACCAGGATGCGTATTGTAAAAGCTCGTCAAAGAGAGCTGAGTGTGCTGCCTCGGTACTCCTTTCACCCCATAAAGACCTCCCTTCCCGGGCTTCGCAGCCTGATTGTCTGGGAATGACCCCATCAGTGCCCATTGACGTAAATGAAGTCAGTAAATCTCCAAATGCTTGGTGTTGCTATGGTGCTTCTATTTGCCATTGCACTTTAAACACTTCCCTTTGCTTCAAACACACTTATCCTATCCTTCATGCTGCTCTCCGAAGCAGGACTGCTACTCCTCTTTTGTGAATGTCATTAGATGTGCTGGTACAGATAGCTTGATGTCCAGAGTCCATTAGAAACATTTATGTCAGTTTCCTTAACATAAAAACATACGCTGTGTCCTCATCCACTTCATCCATAGGATCTGGCACATGTGACATCTAACTCTTTCACAAGTCCAAATGACCACAAAAGCAAATGTCTTGAGTTGATTTAGGACACTGACGCGGCCATATGTGGACAATAAAAGACGCTCATAAAGGGGATTTTCAGAACTGCTTCACAAAGTGGAAACAAGAATGGACTAAGAGTGTTCACCACGAGACGGGCCAGCTCCAAGGAATCTCCATCGGAAACACAGTTCTAGAACTTAGACAGAAAGGCATCTCTTCTCAAAGTCAACATTATACTCAAGGCTGCATCAGACAAGTTAGAAAGCCACTTAACTAAAGTGATGAAGCAGCTATTTCCTTAAAAACTATGCAAACCCTAGCTCACTGCCTCATGAAGTCAAAAAATGAAAGCGAGGGAGAGAAGAAAGAAGTTAGACGAAAGACTGTGGGAAGGAAGAAGAGTCTCTTCTGGTGGGTATCCAGGATGGGTCAGGGAATGTAGGCTGCTGGAGCACTTTCATTGCCGTGGCTCTGTGTGGATAGGCAGGATGTGGAAGACTGCAATACACGGTGTGAGGAAAATCACTTACTTCTCTGGTTGACTTGCAAGGAAAAGATGAAAGGAATTCAGGTATTTTGGATGTCTAAGTCCCTCAAAATTCAGCCAGGGATTAGGGAGGAGTTGCTAACAAACTTAGTATACCAAGAAGTTTCTTTTTTCAGTGTTAGGGTTTTATCTTAATGTTTTCCTGTGTCTGCTTTTACATTTTTTAGCTTAACTAGCTGTATGGCTTGAGTTATCCGTTAACTCAATGTAACCAGCTGAGTCTATCTTAGACCCTTACCAAAAGCCTACTTACAAGCTACCTAAACTCTCTTTCAGGAGTAGGGTAGAAAACCAGGGGCAGAAGAGGCTGCTGGAGTCTGGGGAGACAGTGCTCCAGCCAGTAGGCAGATGTCCAGGAAAAATTTAAACCCATATAAAGGACCTCCACGGGGCTACGCCAGCTCCTCGAGGAGCAAGGTGCTGAGAAAATGGTGGGAGCCTCAGCAAAGACTTGGTGTGATTCAGGAGAGCTATGGCTGCTCAGCTCTAGAGTACAAAGTCCAGGATTAGGGCCTCGGCCTTGGAGACCTGTGAGAGCATCAGAGAGACAGTTGTCATGGTTGATGTAGAGCATGGGAAGGAAGAGCAGCTCTAGAAGGCTCTTATGGACTGGGTGACATTGAGAACAAAGTCACAGAATTGAAATCAAAGGACGAGATGAAGGGTCAGCAAGGCAATTGAGGACCAACCTCTAAGTTTCTAGATTAAGTTTCCACAGTTTGTCAGTGGCTCGCACATTATTCTGCAGGACAGAGCCTCCTACTTGGGGAAAGGTAGAGAGCTCCATCTTGGGAGAAATAATGGGACTCAAACATAGGGAGAAAGACAGCTGTTAACAAGCCAAGTGTGGAGCCCCAGACCAAGGCCGATGTCAGGGCATCAAGGACAAAGAAAGTTCCAGAGCAGAGTGGCATCAGCCAACATCAGACACCTGGGGCCTGGTGCTGGTGAAGAGGGGTTAGTGGTAATGGCAAACTGATTAAAATTTGAAAATTAGAGAGTGCGCACTTGTTCTCAGAGTGTGTGTATGTCAGCAGGCTGAGTGTGCAAGACCGGAGACAGAGTTCTGAACAATTCAAGATATGCACCAGTTTCCTTAAAAACACGGCCTCAAGGTCTGCTCATCCCCAGCTTGGAATCGGGGTTGGAAGAGCATAGGATCCTGTCTCTCTTATTCCCGCTAACTCATTTTGAGTCCACGATATGGGTGAGTGTCTGCCTCCCTGTCTGGCTCAGGAACGGGACCTCTGCAGAGTGGCCTGTCCTCACTATTGTTATGAAGGCCATGGGTTCAGGCCAGAAAAATAACCCTGCTGGTCCCCAGGGACTCCTTTCAACTCATACTTTGTACATAGATTTAAAAGCCTAATTGTGGCCTGGGGATTTAGCTCAGTGGCTTAAGCGCCTGCCTGGCAGGTGCGAGGTCATGAGTTCAATCCCCGGTACCAAAAAAAAAAAAAAAAAAAATAAGTTCCAACAAAAGCCTAATTGTGATCTTTGAAGGGCCTAATTAAAGATTTGAAGGATAATGAATAACTTGAAGTATTTGTATTCCACATGTATCTCAGATAAAGGGAATACTTTTCTTTGTAACTGTGGGAAATTATGCTAAACTTCACCATTTTTATTCCCTGCTCTTTATGTCCAACTGCTCCTGCTTCCTCTGCTCCTTCTCTATTCACCCCAGCTCTGAAGTCTGCTCTGCCCCATGCCAACCCCAGCTTCCTCCCTCTTTTGTTCTCTGAGAGACCCTAACCCTCTGGGGAGCACACGGACAGCAGCACTGCGGTCTGTGGGTGTCCCAGGGCCTCCAGAGAGACCCCGCAGTGGCCAGTGAGCTGTCTCGGAGGAGCAGCAGTCTTCTTTGTGCTGGTTCAGTTCCAACGTCACCTTTCCAGTGCTATGCTTCAGTCCTGAAGGATTAAAACTCACCTGGAGGATTAACCTTTTGGAAAGCTCCATTCTTGGCATGCAGTGGATTCACTGCCAAGACTGATGTTGGTACTCTCAATTATAACAGATTTGAATATAATCTGTCAATATAAAACAGCAATCTAACAAACCAGATTCAATTAAGATCTGTCATGATAAAACAGTGTAAGTTATACAAAGGCTTCAGATTAAGTTAATAGGAAATTAAGGATGATTACCGTAATATATCCTGATATTTTCAGGATAGCTGTCCGTGCTCTCAAATCTAGTACAACTAGACAAACTGGAACAGAATATAATCCATCTAAACAGAACGGTGTGAGTAATGTAAGTTTTAAATGCTGATACACTATTAGCAATATCCTCTGCCTTCCTTTTTTAGACAGTTCCTCCCCTTTCACTCCCATAGGGTGCACTGATTATTTTGGGTCCCATTAACTCCCTCAGTTTTTAGCTTGGGGGGAGCAACCTGCTATTTACCTAAGTGGTTCTGAACCTTCTCACTCCTGGACTTGATCTCGAGTTGTATTGTTTTACCTACAAAAGCCTCAAGGTTTCCCTTCGTTAAAGCTGAGTAGTTCTCTACTGCATATAAGTATCCTGTCTTTCCAACCTATCTGCAGGTGCTGGTCGAGTTGCCCCTATTTCTTTCTGGTTTCCTGTCACATAGATCATTTTTTTCTCATATTTGATTTTCTGTCCCTAAACCCTTTTTCAGGTTAATTGTATTTCCTATACAGAGCATCTCGGTGGACCTACCTCCTGATATTCTCTGTCTGTGAGGGTTTTTTTTTTTTAGTGTATCAAGGCCATCTATGTTAGAGATTATAGCCAACCTTCTCTGCTTCATTTCTGCTATGCTATTTTTCTGCCATTGGTTGTCTTCTTGTCTCCTTCATTCCATTGTCTGCCCCATTCATTGAGGCCTCTCTACCACATGTCTGAGAGTACAGGCAACTACACTGAAGATGACAAGATTCACTAGGATACCCACTGTGGTTTGATTATTACCTGCTTTTGAAGTTTTATACTGTTTACAATGTTTTGATTTTATTAATATTGTTATGTACTGCTATATTCAGTTATACCTGCCTGATGATATGGACAATTCTATTGAAGATAACAAGAGACAACACAGTAAGAACCTTTGTAGATCACCTTGTACTGTGGTTTTATATGACTTTTCACTTCATGTTTTTATAGGAATTTGTTTTGTTTTGTCTTACTATTTTTGTTTTTCCTTCTAATACAGAAAAGGTAGAAATACATGTAGAGACTCATGCATGTGTAGAACCTATAAACAGTTTATGAGAACTGATTATATAATGTATGATTAAATAAACAAGTACTTTGAAGAAAAAGAGACACTAAGGTACCCAGTGCTGATTCCGTAGTGTCTTGAAGTGAAATCCAGCAATTCTATTATTCTTTGTTCAGACTGGTTTTAGCCTGTTTTGTTTTGTTTAAGTTCAACATACGTGAAGGTATGGACAGCTGTTTTGAAGAGAATGAGAGACACTATGACAGCCATTGTTGGCTTCCCTATTGTCTGGTCTTGAAGAACTGAAATGCCTTCCTCATCCTGTTCAGATCAGTTCCATACTATGTTGTTTTGTGTGAATTCTCTATATGAAGATATGGACAGCTATTTGGAAGAAAACAAGAGACAATATGATAGAGAGTGAATATCTCCCATTGTCTTGCTTTGAAATTTATGTCTCTTACATTGCTTTCTTGTGTTCTGTTTTGTTCTGGTTTGTTGTGTTTAATTTTACCCTCTTTAAAATAAAAAAAGGAATGAAGTTCGTGCCCTTCTTATGGCCACACTTTGTCCCACGTGAGGCTGGACCAGAGCAAGTGACAGAAAAGCTTTGTGACAGGCTCTGTCCCTCATTGCCAGCAACACTGAAAGTCCTTTGAGACCCGCTGTTTATACATTTATTTATTTGCTCATTCAGCAAACATTTGCTAAGTGGTGCTAATCAGGTGTTTGTGAACAACTGGTCACAAACCAGGTATGGCTCTTGCCCACACAGAGCCACTCAGTCTTCTGGGAAAATAGAGTTAATCAAACTGAAGACATGATTAAACATATACCTACAAAACCGAGTGCACAGAGTACTTTCCTATGAAGCAGTAACTTACCTAGGAGCTGATGGTTAAGCGGGAATCACCTGTCTACACAGGAGGAGGGGAGGACTAACATTGGGGACAGAAGGAACTGCAGGTGGGAAGGCCCCCGGTGGTGTCACTCATGCCCCCCAAATCTGTTTATGAATACAAGTGAAACTGCTGCCTATGAAGGGAATTGGTTGGCATTTCCAACCCTCATATTAAAGGCTGATGTCCAGGGCCCAAACTTCATCCTGTGTCTTATGACAGCTAACTCTTACTATCTATGTGTAAGTATGTCCCAGGCAACTTAACTCCCATTAGTAAACATCGCATCAGGCTTCAAAAAGTTCCTGCGTTTGAAGGTGACTAATGGTGTTGAAGAAGAAAAATTGATATGAAACAAATTTGAGAAATTTGTAATTCCCAGGTTATTCAGACATTCCAGAACACGAAGGATGGGAAAATTAGGACAGTTCTGTGGAAATAAGTGACCAGTCAGTTCTCCCAACTGAGTGCACAGGGTGACCACTGCCCTGTAAGCCAGGTGTCCCAAATGCTGTGCATTTTATTAGATGTTTAATGCCGACCTAACTTTGTGCTCTATTTCATCTGGGTCTGCATACGGTCCTGAGTGAGCTATTTTGTGAGCATTTACCAAAGGTACAGAATTTACCAAAAGTGAAGTCCAGATGTAAGGTCAGATGAAAGGACAGGAGCAAAGAGAAAATGGCAAGTAAAAAAATCATCATTATTCAGGAAATCACTTTTTGGTGAACTCATTTTCAAGCTGTTTGTCTTAGACCTGCCTGCTACCATCGTAAACTATTATCTTCTGATAAAAACAGTGCAAGGATGGAACAAAGAGAGCCAGTTGCATAGAAGAGTGAACTGAAAGAAGAATTCAGATCAAATGCGGGCACACTTGTCAGGAAGCTAATCTCACAGTGCGATGGGGAACAATGAGACTTAAACTAAGCTGATAGAAAATGCAAAGCAGTGGCTAAATTTAATAAGCATTTAAGAGGCAAAATCAATGGACCCTGATGAAATATCAGATGAGAGAGTAACATAGGTGGATATGCAAAGCTGTGTCATAGTTAGATAAACTGACAGACAAGAAAGAGCACCTCAAAACGGCTCATATAGAGATCAGAGAGATGATTAGTTTGATTTTTCACATGTGGCCTTGAATGTATCTAAGGAGGAAATTTTGCAGTTGTACAACCAGGTCTAAGGTTTAAGAGAAGAGATATAGAAATTTAAATTTGGATATCACATACATATGTGGTACATTAGTTTTCAATGGATGATAACAAAATATCATACACCAGGAGACGATCCACGGGAGTCCATCTCCCCCTGGCTGAAAGTCAGAGATTAAGGTGCTAATGCTGTTAGGGTGGATTTCATCTGTAGCCCCTCTTTGGCTTTCAGGCCACCTTCTCTCTGTCCTTCATGTGGTCTCTATGTGCTTGTTGTGCCCCAGGCCTGGCTTCTTATAAGGACATCTGTGATATCAGATTAGGACCCAGCCACCTGACCTCATTTTTTCAAAGCTTCTATTACTTCCAAAGCTTGTACTTCCTAATGCAGTCATATTAGGAGGGGCTCGGGTTTAAGGCTTAAACACATGAATTTTCTAAAGGTCTGACTGAACCACAGCATTTAATAAGTACATTTGTGGATGTGATGTGATATTGACTAAGGGAAGAATATATAATAAGAGAGGCCGCAGAACTGCAGCCTGAGGAGTTCCAATGTTTAATGCCCAAGGCAGGAAAACGGGGAGATTAGTAGTGAGGGAGAAAGAATATTTGAGTAGGGGTCTGGATTAGTTGTAAATCACTTGCATCATATCTATAAGGCCCTGATTTCAATTCCTGACACATGGAGGAAGAAAAGACAAGAGGAAGGAAGGAAGGAAGGAAGGAAGGAAGGAAGGAAGGAAGGAAGCAAAGAAGGAAAGGAAGGAGGAAAAGAGAAACAAAGGAAAGAAAGAAAGAGAAAAAGAAGGAAAACAAGTCAGTAAGTATGAAATACCGATGAAAATTCTGAACAATGACTGAACATGAATCTTGTCTTCTGTTTTATCTACTCAGTGCCTCACCTATTCGTTTATTGTCACATTTGATTCTTGGCAGAGGAAAAATAAGAAAAGACAAGAAAATGTTGAACAACATGTCGAATATTATAGAATTGGGTAAATATATTCTGGACAAACTCAAAGGAAATATTATCTCAGAGCCTCAGTCTCAAATTATGTGAAATAAATTTAATAATGTTTATCTTATGGAATTGATTGACTTATACATCTGACACACAAACTAAATATATATGGTATTATTCTAGCTATCTACAGAAATATTTTCACTTTACAAATTGTATTCCAATTGGCTAGAAGTAGAAATAAATGGTAAATCAATCTTTATCAAACCAAGACCTTCCCAGGGCCATCATGGGTTAAATCTAGAGAGGTTGTGCTTAGGTATGAATTTCAAAGCGAAATTCAAGAGCAGGAATGAGAGATTGCTGCAGTGTGAAGGCCAATAAAGAAAGGACGTTGCCGAGGTATGGAGAGAGCCCTGCGCACCAGTGTGAGTAGCAGGAATGGACATCTGGATGGCACTGTGCTGCGGCCTGCATGTGCTTCCCCCAAACAGCTTGCTGAACCTAGGCCCCAAGGTGACGGTGTTAGGAGGTGGCGTTTTGAGGAGGTGATAAGGAACAGTGTCTTTGTAAAGGATGCCCACCACCGCTGACATACACATATGCAGAAACAGGATGCCTTCCCCCAGCAAAAGGGGCTTCTCCAGACATGAAATCTGCTGATACCTTCCTGTGACACGCCGGTCTAAGTCTGCAGGCCACAACATTATGTTGCTACCAGTTACTTAATTTTGTTATGGAAGCTCAAGCCAATGCAGCCCCAGAAAAATTGTGTGCTTTTACAATCAAGAAGCAAGAGCGTCTCCTGAGATCCGCGCCATGCTGGAACTGAGGGGGCCGAGCCAACCAGTAAGCAGCCTGCTGCCCTGGAATGTGACTGTGGTGTGGGGAGCCGTGGCCACCCCAGGGTGGGGAAAGAAGAAGCAAGAGTGTTTCCTGAGATCTGCACCATGTTGGAACTTAGGGCGCCAAGCCAATCAGTAACCAGCCTGCTGCCTACCGGGTCGTGGGCTTAAAATCAAACATACCACACCCCCCCTCCCCCGTAACAATTGGGATCCAGGGATCTGGGTATCTCTTAGTAGATGACCATATTGGGTACAGCAAGTCAGGGGAGTCTCCTTCTACTATCTCTGAAACAGATATTTTTATCGCTGTTTTGCTTTGTCCTAAGTAATGGTGTTGCTCTATTCAATACTGTGTTGATGTGTTG